>OW028576.1:48874198-49474198 GCA_932294295.1 Alitta virens | reverse complement strand
TATCGATACTATTAGATAATGGTAGAATCGATGAAGAATCTTCGTAAATATTGTATGATTTAGGGCATAAGGAAACGAAATATATAAATATAAGTATTGTGAAATGAGACTGGCCAGGGTTATTTATTTAGAAGACTGCTTACCCTGCTTTAGCGAGTCATGGGTTGAGTCCCCAGGCTGTGCTCTGCAAATGTTCTTCAATAATACACTGTTCATGAAATGACTGGAAATGACTGGAAGTATCTATGTCTATGTCTCAATGCTGCTGGGTCTCAGGCTTAGTGAGCTTATATGACCAGCTGCCAGAGACAGACGTAATGATGAGATGATAAGGCTACTTGAGTCCACACCTTGTGTCTATGATTGGCTGGCTGTGATGAGGCAAGTGTTAAGCCCCACTTTAGCAATGTAGATATGGACCCAGATAGATAGATAGATAGATAGATGGATACCCACTGGCAATCCACGATGCCATCTAGAGACAAATGATATTATTCATAAGCAGGTGCATATGATCCTTATAAGGAGGAGCTCATGAATATTAATGACGTCTCCCATCATGCTCATGCATATTAATGAGTAGGCAGAGGGTGGTGGATATTGCCCCCTTCTGGATCCATTGATTTCCATTCTGTGTGATCTTGGATTGTACTGGTAGACAGGAGTCTGAGGTATTTTCACTCTTCTTATAATTTATGATCTTTAATTTATCCTTCTTGGATAATGTGGTAAATAGGTTCAAACTCCTCATCAATGGTGTGATGTAGTAATTTGTGTAGCTGGAGATATGGAAAGACTTAAATTGTATGGAAAATACCTCGTGTGATTGATAGATGCATAGATGCATAGATACATAGAGAGGTTCCATTCGTCTCATCCTGCACACTCGAAATCACAAAATATGCATAACAGAAACTGTATGATAAATATCCTAGACATCCATTGCCTTTTCTAGGTATACAATTACCTTAACTAGACATTGCTTTTACATAGAAATCTTGCTCACACAATAGGTTGATTGATTGATTGATCGATCGATTGATTGAGTGATTGATTGATTGATTGATTGTTGGGCCACCCTGTAGAAGTTTAAATGGGACATTTTCCAAAAACAATTTAGTCCAAATCTTGAAATGGTTGCAATTCCTTTCAGTCATTCAGCTGTTTTTACCTTCTTGGTTGAATCTTTGGAGGAGATTGCTAATTGACTTGAGGTGATAGAGCAGGAATTATCAGGGAATTGTCAGGGAATTATCTGAGGAATTAGCGAGGTATGTTGAGGCGATTGGAGGGAATTGACAAAAGCTGTAGCAGTTTGTTGGGTGCGAGTGAATTATGACCACGATAAAAGATAGAATTCTCTCTAATACTGAGTTTAGTGTGTAGTCGAGCAATGGCCCTGGGCTCTCCTTTTGTTCTTCGTGCTATAATCGTAAGATAAATAACCGTTTCTTTAAGCAGTTTTCATTGAGCAGTTTCTCTGAGGTTTTTCTCAGCCCATGTTGCACTGGATGACAGTTGAATTTTGTTTTAGTTTAAGGTTGTATGAACTACTGTAGACCATAGTACACTCATATAACTGTATAGTACACTCATAAAACTGTGCTGGCACAGGGATGTTGGTTGGTATCCCAAAACATCATCTTCTCAGCAGCAGCAGTAGCAGCTTATTGGCCAAGCAGTGGGTTTGTGTCAACACAAGAATGGCCCATTGTTTTGATTGTGTGATTGTCTTAAGTGCTAGGCTGCTGCCCCCTGTTGGTTGTGGACCAACACTAAGAGGCTGATATTAAGTGGGGAGAGAGAAAGAGAGTGGGGGTTGGGTACGTAGCATGTAGGGAATTCCCAGAAATGCATTTTATTATTATTTAATAATAGAAGGAGACGTAATCACAGCAAAGCGACTAAAGATCGGTCAGCCTTTTGCTCCATTCGGAGGATCATCAAATAAGCGATGTTCACATTTCATTTCAAGACTTTACTCGGTTGTTCTGTCGACTGATTTTGGTCTTACCATTTTCAATGGCCTCTGTGTTGTGTCTTAGGCTCTCATTCTCACTGAACACCTAGAATTAGACGCTGTAGTTTTCTTATCTTATTTGTCATCTCGTGTCTTATCGTGTATTATCTCAAGCTCAGGCCTCACCTCCTTGGATCCTCAGCCATTAGTGTCGCAGTCCGAGATATTTTCTGGCCTCTTCATCATTGTTCAGCATGGCTGTTGTGGAAATCTTTAGGCTCGTACTTCTTTGTATCAACTTCTGTATGCTTCTATTGACATCTGTGCTTCTATTGACATCTGTATGCCTATATTGACATATGTATGCCTATATTGACATCTGTATGCCTGTACTTATATTGACTTTGTATCGGCATCTGTATGCTTAAACTTCTTAAATCTTTAAATCGACGCTTCATTATTTCGACTGCATTTGAAGCTCTTACATTTACCACGAGGTGGCAGCACTGGTTTGTGAAAAATACGCCAGGTGGCAGCACTAATGCTGTAACCTTTTTGAAATGGCTCACTGCAGGGCTCAATAGTACACGACATAATATGATGGCTCTACTGTTAAATTGTTCGTTTCGTATTGTCACTTTGTGAGGGATTTTCAGTTATTCGGCACAAAATGGATTCAGCTGCGGATGATACATGTACACTTTGCTGGAAATAAATTAAAGGACAGGACATAACTCGCTGTAATGGTGTATTTCAAGGTTCAACACTATGCCCCAGACAATATGTGATGTACTAGCTATAGATGATACATTTGCTGTGATAATGTATTTTTACGTACATTCCTTTGACTATTGCATATAACGCGAGGGATCATAGGTTGATCTCTATTACATTATATTCATGTGATGCGCATAACATGACTTCATTCTGGGGGAATTTTTGTGTATTTACTTGGTGGCGTCATTTGACTGTTGAGAGTGGCTGATCATAATTATCCTTTAATAATCTCCATTAAAATTCTTCTGAGGTTTTTTCCTCAGAATTTGCCCAGCCAGAAATGTCGCTCTGAATTTCAGGTCATCGTCATGACGATAAAGGAACGAAGTGAGTCATGGGGAGGGCATCCAGTCGTCAGATGTCCCTTGTAATTGTTCAGTTGTATGGAGGAGACCAATTGGAGAAGATGAATTTTAACAATCATTAAACACTTGGATTGATAACACCAGGATTCAACAATTAAATTCGAATGACATTTCTACTTCATACTTGCTAGATAGTTTGTATAACTAGCGGAAGAAGTCTGACATTATTTGAGTGTGATGCCCACTGTGTCTTGGAGTTGTTGGAATGTCATCCATTTTGAGGCAGTTGGAATATATATACCATTGAAGGGTTTAGTTGCTTATGGCAACCAGTTGATGTCAGTTTCCATAGCAACACTTGTGTGTTGTGTGTTTATTATTTGACGAATTTTTAGGAATTTAAGGAATTCGATTGTTAAGTTTACAAAGGAGTTACCATGGCAACTGCTGAGTTTTCTGACAGTGACTTTTCAGGGACCAGTCCCTCTAGTGACAGTGAAGGGAACCAGCTGAGTATGAGTCCCCCTGGTGGGAAGTTGGTGAAGCAGCAGAGCTTGGAAGATTACATCGAACAGATGAAGAAATCAGGGAAGATGGAGGAGTACATCCAGGCCCTCCAGAAATCTGGGTCAGTGGAGGATTATATCGACTCTTTAAAGAAGTCAGGTACCATAGATGAATATATGCAGTTGCTTGAGAAGAAATACCAGAGCGAGACAGGCTCAGATGAACATCCAAAAAGGCAGAAAAAGAAAGACAATCTGCAAGTGACGGACGTTTATTACGAACCAGAAGGACCGAGACGCTTGCATCGCAGGGCGGGAGACACTTGGCCGAGACGTAGGGAAGTGGACAGGGACCGATCCAAGTCAATGATCATAACGGTTAGAGATAAACCTCCAGTTGGGTCGGCTCAGAGGAGAGTGCGGTCCATGACTTTAGGAGGGCGTCTACCCGCCCCTCGTGATGAGTTCCCCGAACGACGTCTATCTCAAGACGAACAAGTAGAAGAACAAGAAATAGAAAGGACTTCGTTTAAGGACAAAGTCAAACTAAGAGATAAAACGATCGAATGTCAGATCGAGAGGCGCATCTATTTGGTCAAGAGGACGATAAGCGAACCAGATCAATCTCCGTCTCAATCGGGAACCACGTCTCCATCTGGCTCCCTTTCTCCCACTGCCGGGTCCATGTCTCCCACCGCCGCGGGTTCTGTCTCTCCCACAATGCGGTCTCTGTCTCCCGCTGCGGGTTCCATGTCTCCTCACTCCCCGCTGAGCATTTCCCCTCCTCCAAGAGTCTATTCTCCCATTGGAGATAAAGGTAAGATGCGTGTGAAAAATGATTTTATGGAGACTAACACTTCAATCGTAGAATTCCCATTATAATAGCATAATTGGATCACAAGACTGTCCTACTGACGTGATGGTTTCTCATATTAGTGTATCAATAGATTCCCTGGTAGAGAAACCTCAGTTAAGATCCATTTAGGTCATGAGCAAGGGGTGAATTTGATAGAAATGTCCCTCAAAGCATCCTTCACTGACTGTGACTGACATGGAACGTTCTGTGCACGTGGCACTACAAACGACAGAGGGCAGCACCTGCCAGCCATTTGTGCAGCTCAGTGTTATGAGATGAGGGTGGAGTGGTGTTGCCTTACATGCAAAATAGTGACATTACATGCATGCTGTGCAAATGTAGAATAAGAGTGTTTACAAATGAGCTTGTTCATGAACGACACTGAGGCTGACTGAGGTCGAATATCAGATCAGCTGAGAGTCACGAATTGTCCCTGAGAATATAAAACAATGAACTGACTTGACGGTGTGAGAAGCGCATGTGAAAAGCACAGTGAAGTGGACATCATCTCTCAGATGCTGAGGTGATTGAATTGTAGATTTATTCATACTGGTTACCATGGTTTCCATATTTTCATACAAGCCAGGAGGTTGATATTTCAAGTCTTGAAATCGATTCAACATTGGTATAGAATTAATTAGTGACTTTTAATTGACTTTAACTGAGACTGGGATGGTTACCGAGTATTACCGTATGTACTTATTGTATGGATGTAGAAACTATTACTCAAAGCCATTTGCTTGTGTCACTTACGAGAGTTATATTTGAGCCAAAATGAGCCCCCAACTTGCACCAGGACTTCAATACTTTGCAGTTGACCATGGTCAGTTCATCATTAATGGTTAGTAAGGCACTTGATGGTTACCATGGCAGTAGATTGTTAGCCTTGGATTTGATGATCACATGTGCCCAACACATGATTGCCTCTGGATCAAAGCCCAGGAACAGACTTTCATTTCTTGGCTTCCGTTTCAGAGGCAATGTCCAGGTTAGTTAGTAGTTTTTGACTAGTGACTAAAATTCGTAAATTTTGATGAATTCCTTTTTTCTTTGTAAAGAAAACTTTTTTCTTGTTTCATTAAAGTGAGTAACCACCAGTTGTAACATGTCATGCGACTGACATTCGGCTGAGATGTAGCTCATGAAGAGTGCCTGGGCCAGGAATTGAACCCTGGTCCTTCAGAGGGGCTTAGTAGCGTGTTGTGTGTCATTGGGGCCAGTCTTCGATGATTTCGTTCGAGAGTTAATCAACTGGTGTAGAGCAAGTACTTGTCTGGGAGGGCTGCAATATCAGTCTTGGAGTGGAAGGGGTGTATCTGAATCCCTCATGATAAGGTTATTGCCCCTATTGAGGCAGTGGTGGTACACTTCTTTAGAAGTTACTTCTACATTTTTTCTACCTGAACTCAGCTGATCCATGATCATCCATCTCTCTATGTTTATGCACTGAGGAGTATATTAGACCTATGACGTAATGACAGAAAAACATAAAAAGTGTTGCCATGGAAACGAATTAGTTCCATGAAACCCCAGCAGCCTGATCAGCGGAGTTGAGGGGCAGGTTTTGCCCTGGGCAGGTTTTCCCCTGGTGGGGTCACTGCGTTGAAGTGTGGGGTGCAAGGTGAATGGTGGGATAAACAATGATGAAATGAGCATGCGAATGAATACCCAGGCTCTGTGTGTAACATTGAATATGCATCAGTGTACATGGGCTGTGTTTGTTATCATTGATTATGTCACTGTGTTTGTTTGCCTTGACCCGCTGTGTGTTCCTACCGTAATGTTCGCTTACAACTCGACTCGTTTGATATCTTAAATGAACTATGATACCGGTGACTTATTTGTACTTTAAATTCCAGGGTTGTTTTCCAAACCATGTTCAATGTCTCCATGCTACTGGCACTGAAGCTCAACTTATATGAGGCAGACATAAAGAGTTGATAGGCTTCAAGTCCACACCAAATTAAACATTTACCCATGGGTGGGGTCTATTACTTGCCTCAGCATAGTCACCGTTATAGTGTCTTGTCATGCTTATCGAGATGGATGTCTATTTGAGGTATGGCTGTTAATCGGCATAATACGGTATGCAGGTAGATGTACTGTATGATATACCGTAAGATGTACCATATGATATACCACGAGATGTACCGTATGATATACCACGAGATGTACCGTATGATATACCATGATATACCATGAGATGTACCGTATGATATACCACGAGATGTACCATATGATATACCATGAGATGTACCGTATGATATGCCATGAGATGTACCGTAGGATATACCATGATGTACCACGAGATGTACCGTATGATATACCATGATATACCACGAGGTGTACCGTATGATACACCATGATATACCACGAGATGTACCGTATGATATGCCATGAGATGTACCGTAGGATATACCATGATGTACCACGAGATGTACTGTATGATATACCACGAGATGTACCATATGATATACCATGATATACCATGAGATGTACCATATGATATGCCATGAGATGTACCGTATGATATACCACGAGATGTACCGTATGATATGCGTACCGTATGATATACCAGGAGATGTACACGGGGTCTTTTTGAGTGGGTTCTGTGGCAGGCTATACTATACACAAGGTGATGGGGAGGTGAGGGATGTTGTGATTCATTCTCAGGAATAACATAGGGGCTGCTGATGCCTGCTGCTGCTGCTGCTGCTGATGATGCCTGATGCTAGGTGTATGGTATGGGGGTAGAGCAGCGGGCAATGCTGGCAGAAAATCAGAGGGTGTTAAGCGAAGTTGACTAACCCTGAGGAACTCTTAATAGCATAGCACAGAACATACTTGTACTGGGGATATACATCTTGTACTGGGGATATACATCTTGTTCTGGGGATATACATCTTGTACTGGGGATATACATGTACTTCATACATTTATCTACGACTGGACCGCTTATTACTCATTCGTGTTAATAGGTTTATTCATACACAGTCTTCCTGGAGATCTACACTCTATTCTTTTGTGTGCATAATACAACACACAACATGGGAAATACTGTCAAATACACAAGACTTGAGTAATATATAATACCATGTGTACATGACATAGCAAACATGTGATAGGCTTACCATGGATATAGCAACGACCATGTCTGATGTATAATAATAGTAAGAGTGGTTTTGCACTTAAGTGATAACTCATCACGAGTTAATCCAAGTGATGCCATTGACATCAAGTGATTCATCCGTAGCCCTTGTTTCCATGGTGATTATTGTTGGTAAAGTTTATGTAATGGATTGAATTATTTTCAACAAGTGTCACTATCAAGAGAGTCGTTATCAATCATGCTAAATTGCTAATGATCAATGTACATTTGATGTTATTTTCCTTATTGTGCTTGATATAGGAATATTGACCATGGTATATCTACAGTTTGGATATGACCCAAAATATACTGAAATTATTACGCGTATTATACATGTATATGTAGCGCAGTCTGTGATGTAAAATGCCTGGGAAAATGCCGTATAACACTCCGGAGAAGTATCGCGATACGACATCTTGATACGGATAGAAACGTCTGAAATATCGATCAGTTTTGCATACAAAGCGTTTGTGTGTTTACTTTTACGAACATGTCATACGCTGGCTGGCCTGATGTGGCTGCTTTTTTCAGGAAAGTCATTGGTTTTATTTTATGACTGGGATTGCCTCTCAGTTTGTATTCTTCATGGAGATCATGTGTAGACACGTGTTGAAATGATCCGTCTTTCATTTGATATCGATACGACTGCTAAATATTGCACAGGAAACTAACTTTTGGAATCATTAAAACCATTGACTCTAATAAAGTATTGTGGTTTCATGTGACGGTTTTATATGGCTGTGTACATTCAGCTTATTTCATACAACATCGATATGAATTTCAGTAAATGGGATTTTTAGGATCATTTTGCCATTCAGTCATGGATACTTCTTAATCTACATGCACACTTATGATACAATTATCTTGAATGATACTTTGAAGAAATATTTCTTCTGATTGATTGATTATTGTGGATTGGGAAAAGACCCATGAGAACCATGCCCTTGATACCCCTTAAATCTCCCATCATGCACCGCAACAAGAAAGGGCATGTCAGGAGCTATTCCTGTAAGTATACGTTTACCCCTTGTTGCCTAGCAACCTCTTTTATTTGTGCGTTTCTAATGTACCTATATTGAATAAGAGTGAGGTGTTGGCTTTTTAGTGAGAAAGAAGTGAAAAGTTCCAATGGAAGGTTTTTGTTGTTGTTTTTTGCACCAGGACCCAATCAGCTGATTTGGAAGCTAAGAAAACCTAGCCATGTATCAATGTATCATATTCTGTGAGGTTGGCAGATCTTTGATAACACAACCAGTTCTTGATAACTCTTATTTGGTGATAATATGTCTGACCTGGTAATATTTGGAAGTTAGAAGGAAATCCTTCCAATGGAACATTTCGAAGGCGGTTCTCTCGGCTCTCTCGGTTCTCTCGGCTCTCTCGGCTGTTAGAAATTGTAAAAGAAGGTCTAAGAGAAAAAGTCGTTTATTATTTTCTTGATAGACTTAGAATGCAGTGTCTTTCTGTGAATGAGTCATATTTTAGGATTTCTGGTGGGCAAGTTTGCAAACACGAAAAATGACTTATCAGTGAAATGTTCATTGTAACTTCCCCATGTCACTTGCCAGTTAAACATGAGTCATTTTCTATTGATCTTGTGACATATCATGGTCATACGTCATGGACATACGTCATGCAAACAGCTCATTTGACTTTCTTATTGACCGAGTTGCCATGGTGACCATTCTCACTCTATGTTACCATGGTGATGGTTAAATTGTCATCAAAGTATATTGTTTTATTATATAACGTGATTGTTTAGAATAATACATTAAATATTGAGGAAATACAGAGAACTGGATTGATGTAGAACTGGGGCCAATGACCTATATGACTTGCTGACCCAAATGTATATATATAGCACCTTGCTTTATATAATAACATGTGTATGGGTAGTTTGTTCCCATATGTTATTTGGTATAGGAGAGATTGAACAAGGAAATGTATGAATCAATTTGAAGCTTTTATTGAGGTAGAAATGAATGAGCTAGCACTTTGTATTTTTCATAGGTTTAATTGTTCAATCAGGAGATGATGATGAGGTATTAATTGTTTGTTTTATGACAATAGTTTCCATGGCAACGTGTGATTGTTGTGTTTTGGGGCTGGGTGAGGGGAACAGGTGTTCCAATGGAAGCCAAGAGGTTTTGTGGGTGGAGGGGGGCAGGAAGGGGCTGGAATTGAATTCAACCTTGGTTGCCTTGGTAACCAGGTGCAGCTGTTAGTCTGTTGCCATGGCAACGCTTTGTTGAGGAATGATGAGTAAATGTCAGGAATAAGTTGTAGTTTTGAGGCTCAGAGAGAAAGAAAGTCATAACAGAGTCACCGAGATGTATATCGAAAAGTATGATAGCGATTCGTATTAGAGATTATTTTGAAGTAGAGAGACTCGTTTTAGAGACTCGTTTAATTGGAAACTCATTATTTATATAGAAGAGACTGATAGTAGAGACTCGAATGAGAGAGTGTTGATTGTAAAGATGCCTAAGAGTGTCTATAATGATAATAATACCAAAGAGACTCACTCTAGAGATTAGAGAATGATATAAGAGAGATTCATTAGAGAGATTGTTTGTCTTTTGAAATATATTAGGGACAGACTGAGCTGAAGACTTGTGGAAGACTTTTTGGAGTGTGTGACTGTACCCACAATTGAGACAAAGATTTGCAAAACAGACTTAATAAAAACTGTTCATCGAGCGAATGTACATAGAGAAGATAGAGCGTTGTAAATGACCAAGCAGAATACCACCTTGGCCTCTCATAAAAGAAATATGTGCAGAATAAGCGACTCAACTGAAGCGAGCTATATACCTTCCAAGAAATCCCTCACCTGGCAAATGTTTACGGTCTCGCCTTTCTTATTTACAGCATTTGATCAGGATGTTCCTCATAGCTGAGAGAGAGGCCCGGGTGACCGAGTGGTGTGTGTGGTGTGAGTGGGTGCATGGGTTCAAATCCCACTTCCCAGCATTCTCTATTTACAGCCATACATCAGTCCCTATTCCATTGCATTACTGATAGTTGATATGTTGAAAAAAATATAAGAAGATCTGTTGAAGCACTTGATGCTTATGCTTGGAGAATATAGCGAAGAGAATATATGACTGTCCCAGAGTAAAAGTTCTTACCTCAGAGGACAACTACTAATGATTATTGTGATGCTAGAATCATGCTTTACTAAAAACTGTTTTTGTCATTGTCCAATGTCTTATGTGATTCTTTTATTGAAGGATCTCTTTCGTCCTGGCTTCCTCGCAACTGTGCAGTGTCGTTATATACAGCAATTTATTATTGTCCTGTTATATATTATGTATTGTGATTTAAACATCAATGATATTTCATTTTAGCTGCAATTTACCTCAAGTAGACTGCTGTCTCGGCTTGATTAATGTCCCGTTATAAAAGACTCGTTTAAAATGTCATAAGCCATACTTGTTGAAATATTCCGCTTCTTGATGTATGTATATTCTTTTTGCAGCGGGGTCCTATGTAGCCTTGACCTTATTAGGAAGGACGCCCGGTAAGTCTCCACCAGTGGGCGACAACATCACTCATCCCAGTAACGAACGGGTTTCTGCTCCGAGATCAGTAAACGTAAGTCCAAACAAATCTTGTATTGTGTTGAAAATAATTGTATTAGATGAACACATTTGTCCTAGTTCTGCAACTTAATTATCTTCAATGTATTGCTGCAATTGGCAGATGTAATGACTACATGGCCAATTGTGCCACGTGCGTTTTCCATGCGTTTTGATAAACGCATGGAAAACGCATGGTTTTTGCATCATTATAATTAGCTAAAAACCATGCGTTTTCCACTGCGTTTATCCTTCTCATGGAAAATGCTTGTGGCACATTTTGCCATGTAGTCGATAAGGGTTGGATCTCACATCACATTAAACTTTTTGCAAAGCAAATTTCAATTTTTGTTACTTCTGCTGTCAAATGTAGTTTCGTATTCCTCATACTTGAATTACATACTTGCGAAATGATTTAAGGAAATTTTGTTGTGTACTTTTTAGTATTGAAGTTTTATGTTTCTGCAATACAATGTGTTCTAGGTACATTTAACTCCATATATTTCAGATTTGTAACATATTCTTAATGTTTTTTTCCTATAATGCAATGCCAGTTATACATTGCACCATTTTGATACAATGCAATGTTTTTAATAGTGACTTCAATGTTATATTTCTAAATTTAATGATTGTACATGGTGACTTGAATGTTTCATTTTCCTTTCAGGCCGAGATGGACCAGGAATACAAGACGCAGAAGGTGGCCACGATACGAATGATGTACGAGAAGGCAGCAAATGACTACGAGGTAATTAGGTCTATAATGACAGTGTCGAAGGCTTCATCTAATGTCTATGGGTTAATCTTTAAAGTAGGAATCATACAGAGGAAGACTGCTTATGACTGAGGTATTATGTTCGTTAAAACAAATCTTTTTTCAGTCTCTCACATGTAAGAATGTCTATGAAATAACTATGTCAAAGCCTTTAAGGGTCGAACCAACCATTGTACTACTAGTGCCACCTGGGAACTACTTTTCTGATAAAAAAAGCTGATGAGCCCAATTCTAAATGAGATAATTTATCATAATCAGAAGTGACTGGCGATTTTTAGGCTACATAGAACCTGAATATTGATCTTGTTCAACAGAAATTACTGGGACATTGACAGATTTTTGAGAAAAAATTGTCAAAGTCAGATACATAAATGGCAGAAAACACATTTTTCCGTAAAAGACACTGTTTAGGGTGCTGCAAATTCATAAACAGGAAATTTTGAAATGTGGCCTAATTTTATAGATATTGGATTTCAAAGTGGCTTTCATATCAAATATTCACACCCAAAACGTGGATTTCATGTTATTTACCTCAATAAACAATTATAAAGTTGCAAGTAAAATGGTTTTCTGACTTTACCATCGGGTCCTGTGATGGTATTTACTTCCACATGCTTAAAAACTACAGCACACAAAAAATGTTTTCAAGAAATTCAACCAGTCATAACTGACTGATCACACAAGATTTTAGCGTCATTATTAATGTGCTAGTTAAGCGATGCCAAACCTGGGGCTACCTCTCCCATTTGTTTATAAATTGATGATATAATTTATTAGAAATAAACAGAATAGGCCGTGTTATTCATTCTTGTTTAAAGAACTACATGCGGTCGGACACTGATAGAAAATTGGTTATGACGCCACCAGCAGTATTGTGACATCACGATAAATCTGAGTAATAAAATAACTGCAGAGGGCGCAACAATGCAATGGTGGTTTCTACCCTTAAAAGGGTCTACAAAAGCCTGAAAAAATAATTTGAACATTTGGCAGGATTTTGTAAATCTGGCCTCAGTTGAAGTTTTGCACAACTCAAATCATAGTTAGCAGAACATTTTTAAAAATTTGATTTGCTCATTTATTGTATTCATAGGTCGTTACATAGGTACAGTCCAAACTTCGTCTAAATTGAATTGATTCGGATGGTCCATTTGCAATAGACTGAGGCTAGGCTTACGGCATACCTATGTGCGACATCGCTAATAACACAATATTATAAATATAATTTTTCTTTTGATAATTTCAGAAAATGAAGATGGAATTAGCCCGTAACCCGCAAGCGAGTCACTTACAGATGCAATTAACGGACGTCGGTCGAATGCTGAAGACATTAGAACAACAATTATTTGAATTAACGGGAATACCTGCAGAATCACAGGTAAATGAATGTCAAGTTGAACGAAATACCTGCTAGATATTCCGGTCAATACCCCGTGACCTGATTAAAAGAAGCTAAATACGGGGTCGCTTTTGGTCATGGAAATCCTGGTAAAGTCATGGAAATTCATAAATGGATTCCAAGACCTTTAAAGTGCAGGAATTGACTGTACTGTCATCAAAGTCATGGATTGAAGTCATGGATTGAAATCATGGATTGTAGTCAAGGACAACTGACAAGGTTCTGATGAGCAGGTCCATGAATGTGAGGGGGGGGGGGGATGTCAAGAAACCATGTGGTTTTGATTTTATTGGTGGTTTAGGAAAGTCCTTCAAACACCTTTATCTAAAACGAAACGCGTGGTTTCTTGATACTTTGTGCGGTTCTAGAATAAGGTTACCATGGCAATCAGCAAATGTTCTAGCAACCTGGCATGCTGTATGCAATCGTAAAGAGAATTTTGATGATATTACTTCTCCATCTGAAGCAATTGAAGCACAGATCTCCCATAAAATGAATAGGAATCTCAGTGACAGTTGGCATTTACTGATGAAATGACTTGTCTCTATGAAGAATGCTTTGCTTTTGTCACCCATTATGTCATTTTTTCCTGTTGATTGCAACGAACAGTCATGATAAGCAATCATAATATGGCTAAAAGGGTTAGAAATTCACTGATTTATTGTCAAATATGGATGATGGTTACCATGGTTATAAAGGTTAGTTTATAAGTTAACATAGTTTGTGCAAAGATGTAACTAAAATTGTCTCTACTTTAATAGTAAAGCTGCAACAATAGAAGGCCATCCTTTTCCAATTATTATAGTTGCCATAGTAACAAATGAATGCTACTCTTTAAAAGATACAAGACATAAAAAGAAGTCTTGATGGTTGCCATGGTAATAAATACAAAGGACAAGGCCACCTCTCTGTCTCTTGAATTACTTCTCAATGGATTTAGCCTTGATATTGGGATATAAATTGTTCTTACGGCATTTGACTATTTGCTTGTACATGTCAAATGCCAGTAATTCTATTTTTGTTGGTGATACTTGCTCTAACAATTTATCAATTTCAGTCGATTATCAATAATTAAGTAATTGAGATTTAGTCAGTCAATTATTGATTGAATATAACTTGATTATTGGCTGATTATTACTTGATCATTGGTAGATTACTGTGGCTTATCATTCGATTATTACTCGATTATTGACCGATAAAATTGTTTCTTTCAGCAACATTGGTTGATTACTCCTCCAATTGTGACTGATTATCACTCGATTACTGATTGATTACCACTTGATTATTGATAAATTACTGGCCGATTATTGAACTATTACTGACTGATATATAAAATTGATTACTGACCGATTATTGATTAATTACTTGCCGATATTAATAGATTACTGGCCGATTATTAAACTATTACTGACTGATTATTGTTATATCTTTCAGCAATTATCGCCCGGTTCATCGTCTCGACCGGTCATGGTAGGAGGCCTCCCTCATCACCCTCCTCCACCCCACCCGGGGTTGTTACGGCGGTACGGCAGCGGGGACCATCTCCAACTAATCAACAGAGAGTCAATGGAGATGGAGACGGTCCCAGAACAGTCTTCGCCCATCAACCCGGCTCCTTGGGTGAGTACTATGCAATTTCATTTTCATGCTTTCTTTTTTTGGGCTATAATATCTATGCTGAGGCAATTAGGATACCCCACCCATAAGTATGATGTGCAACATGGTTTTGACTCCAACCAGCCTCAGTAGTCATCTCATAATTACATGATGCGTTGGCTTTTTTTGGGTTGGGAAAAATGTTGCATTCATTATGATAGTTTCGTGTGAATGAGATGTTGAAAGGGATCACCAAGGATATGATAGGTTATTTAGCTTTTTGGTATATTGTTTTAATGCAAAAAAGTATGCATGATATGCCTTGCACTGTGGGCAACACCACTGCAGACTGGCTGGTGCTGACACCTGGTGTTGTGGCTAGTGCTGTCATCTGGTGAGAAATGCAGTTATCACATTCCAACGTGAGGTTGCAGTCCACTGAAAAAATACTTATATAATTTAATGTAATAGCGTCAGTCATAACAAAATATTTAAAACGAGAATCTGAATTTCAGCTTTTTCTCCATGTAGGGATAATCAACTGAAATTAATTCAGCCACATCAAAATAGAGCAAAACATTTTGACTCGGATGACTGCGCCATCCCCATAAAACCAAAAAATGTTTTCACAATTTTACCTTCTTTCCCTCCATCTATACATACAGTGGTATAGCAGTATAGTTTGGACACTAAATTACTAGAAAAATTCATTTTTTATATGTATTCAATCACACTGGGGCCTTTTTTTAGTGCGGGACTAAATATCAGAATTGAGTGGACTGCTACCGTGACTGAGACTCCAGTTTATCTTATCACTTAGAATGGTGTAAATCACTAATGTCCTTTGGTTTATCAATAGGTTGTTAAATTTCAAACTTTATTGCTTTTAAGCAAACATTATAAACCAATGGAATGACAGTGACTCCAAAATCTCAACTGACCTTCTGCTTGTGTAAGCTGAGGAGTGTTCATCCAAGGTTTTGCCTAAAAATATACGACCATTTTTAAATGATGTTTACCTATTTAAGCTTGACCTATTTAAGCAGTGTTGCGTGAAAGCTCGGGTATTCTCCTGTAATTTTATGACTAAGATAAGAATTTAGCGTTTTCTTTTACTTCACGATGTTGACAAAGCATGAACTAGATCTGTCTAGTTTAGCATTCAGCAGTCACTATGGTAACAGTGTTAAGAGGATTTTGATGAAAGTGACTGTCAGGATGTAATATGTGATCCTGTGCATATGCCAAGTCATGCAATGAATTAACTGCCAACGATATAGTCAGTTAATAGCCATATTTAGGTCAGTGGGGACTTATAATACTGCATTGTGACTCCAATGTCACCCAGGATAACGCAAGGAATATCTGTGTGGATTGGATGAACTAAATGCTTCCTCAAATGCACTGTTTTCAATTGACATTTTTATTCCCCGTGGACTGAATGTATGCACCATATTGCTGGAAAAGTATTGATGTGAGGACAATATACAACTTCAATGTTTTTGATAAAGTATGATTCATTCTATATGTAATATCGAATACACTGGATATCAGTTAACTGTATCATTTGAATTGTCTGGATGTCATAAAAAAGTTTATATTTGCGCAATATTTTGAAGGGAATTAAGTTTATTATAAAAAGAAAATTCGAAGTGGTATATTGAACAAAAATATCAAAGAAAATAACCTTATTAGGGGATTTCCAGCGAGGATATTTTCCACCCAAACACCTGAGTGTGATATTGTCAGAGCAAATTCACAGCGAGACAGCTGACCTCATTGGCCGTTTCTTTTGGCCTTTTTGTCCTTGAGATCCTTTTTGGACGAAATGACTGTTGGGTCTATTGTTATTACAGCCTCGTTGTGAGAAGAGATCACGTGTCAGTTACGCTTCATTGGTTATTGGTAATCGTGATTCAGTCGATCGATAGACTCATTTGGGATATACTGTATTTTGGACAGGATTCTTTATTTATGTCTAAAAACGTGTTCTCTCAGGATACGAAGACATTTTTGTATTGACATTTCAACATCTTGGAAAGAATTCAAGGATTGGCTTTGAACTTCGAATTGACTCATGTTGTCCAACTGCAACTGGGTTATAGGCCTAGACTTAATTCTGTTTTGTTTTATGGGACATTGCAGTTCTTCTCTACTATTTCCCGAATATTTTTGGACTTCTCACGCGATTTTATCTCAACTGCTCAAACTGGTCTGTGTGGGAGATAATTGTGTGACTTTTAGTTAGGTTTGTTTACAAGTGTGACTGTAAACATGAATTTGCCTCGATCTGAACTTGATCATTGAATACATTTGCACGAATTACGACTCATTTGCATGGATTGTATATGCACGGAGAATTCATTGGGCCATTGAAAGTAGAACACTAACCGCTCTAGTGTCGTTCTACCTTCTAGCTTCTAGAGTCAAGCCATTTTAATAAGTGAGATTTCTAACATCTGGAAAACCAGCAGCTGACATTTTGTTTTTAAACACAAGATTTGATAATGTAGGATCGAAGCTGTTTGCTATTGCAAAGGACTTGAGCAGAAAAACCTTTCAATATTAAGCTTAATATTGCCAGACTTTCTTTCGGTGACCATAGTGACTGGGGTGGTCTGAGTGGAGCATTTCCTCGACTATTCATTGGAACTGTTTTGCAATGGAATAGAGGAATGTTCAATTTCTGAAACTATCCGATTGAAGAAATACATCAAGAATGGCTGCCACAATGGATGCCCCAATGGCTGTTGATGAGACTGTCGTCCTTTCCTCAGAAATCCAAACCGACTCGGTAATGGAACGTTTCTCCGCAGTCAACAGTTCAGACGACAAAGTGAATGAATCAGATCCTATGGAAAACCACTGGTCTACCAATGACACTCCTAATATGGAGAAAGACGTTGATGACGTCATGATGGAATGGTCTGATGACGTCACAGATGACGAGTATGACCTCACGGATTACCCTGGTGGCAGAAAGAAGAGTTACTATTTGGTAGGGTCACTATATAATATATTTTTAAGGGGGAAGTTGTTTACTCGCTTAATTATCTTTTTTTTTATAAACAACATTCGTTTGAGATGTTAAACTTAATTCGTGTTCTATATATAGTACATACATTTGGAGGTTTTCTGCCATTGAAATGCCTGGTTACTGGCAATTGAGTTGACTCGGAGGTCTGCGCCATCCCCATAACCAGTGATCAACGGGACATGTTGAAGCCCTGCGGTTTGTTTGCAGCCGATTGTTTTTGTAAAGTGATATGATAAAGAGAGTGCATTGCACAGGGCCCGAGCAAAGTCAAACTGCTCGTGTCAAGGTCATCTCCCAGTATCATAAATACATTGCAATAATGGGGGAAATATTTTTTATAGTGAAATGGGTTGTACAGTAAATGTAATTCCTACATTGCAAATTGCAGAGGGAATGTATTTCATTATTATAAGGTGACTGTTATGTGGCATAACACATGGCGATGATAATACCTGGACAGTAAGACCACCTCATTACTGAGACCTTTGAAGTGGCCTGATATAAAATATGATATAACAGCAGATTTGTGGAGCTCAGTCAGCTTATATGACCAGTTTGCTGGCAAAAGTAATGATGGGATGATAAGGTTATTTGGAGTTGGAGTTCACATTCAGACGATGTCAGTCAGGTTATATGACCAGCTGCTAGCGGCTGACATAATGATGAGATGCAAATTCTACTTGGAGTCCACATGCATTATATTGACAGCATTGTGACAGCATTGTTACAGCATTGCTGCCATTTGCAATTGTTTGTCACACAATTAAACAATAGAATAAACAGTAGTTTGCAACACCTTTCTCTCTCTCTCCCTGGTGCCAGTGTTTTAGTATTGCAATGTCTGAATGGGAGCAGTTGATTCTTTTCTTTCTTTCTGTTTTTGTATTATCGCCCCCTGGCCCCTATGTGTGTATGTAGGTCAGTTGCATGAGTTGGGCTTCCTGTATGAGAACATGTGGATTACCCTTGGCATCTCGAGGTATTGAGGGTCTATATTGGACTCCGCTAGTAATATGGAGGATGGATTAACCTATATTATAACCCGCATTGTGTTGCTGATCAGCTAGGATTAATATTGGCACTAATTGCTGATCATTTCAATGGATTAGACAAGGAAAAGATGTATTATATTTGGTGAAGCAACTTTTTTTAGTGCGTTTGACTCATGCTCAGTTTCTGGGTGTGAAAAACTAGCAGCTCAGACCACAGGGTGTAATTCCCATGAGAATATGTTTGTACTTCACCATTTTTGAAAATGCTAATTTATCGCTTAATAGTTTTCTACATAATGACATGTATTGGAGTTATTAGCAGTATCTATTTAGCTTCTGGCACCGATAGGAGTAACTAATTTATGGGGAACTCATGATGCATCCAACATAAGTACAAATAGCTTACAATCCTAATTGATAATCACTGATAATAGAAACACGAAGTGCTATCATGTGCATCAGGATATGCATTAACATACATGATGATAATACATGTATTTGACAGATGCAATTTCTATTGACCCTTGCTGATATATTTATCATATGTTCTCATTGTAAATGTGGTGTATATTGGACTTTTGTACTTTCTATTCGGTTTGATGAGTACTTTTAATTACTTCCCCTTCGAGGCAGTTTAAACGTCAGCGAGTTCTCCATCGTTGAAACAATTATTGACGATATATTTTGCATTTGACATCTTCTCGATATTCGGATAGATTATATATCTACAGTTCCAAACACTTATTAGCCCATAATACTTTTAGTCAGGCAAATCAAAGCTATTGTGGCTGTATTTGTCTAATTCGGCCAATATTCCCCAGCGTTGATTCTGAGTTTCGTCTGCGAAGTTGAATTGTAACCAGGATTCGCAGCCATTACTTTACCAGGAAGCTAGGATGCAACTGTTTTCAACTTCAAATGGAGATTGTCGCTCAGTTATATTTCCGATTATATTGATAAAATACTTTTATTAGAAGTCCGAGGTTTTATACAACGCCTTGTGGGTTGACATTTTTGGTTGGTATTGTTTATCACTTAAGGCATTTCCATGACTACCTAGTGATTGGAATTATTTCAAAGTCAAAACCAAGATGGCCGCCAAGGCAAAGATCTATCGGTCGAGAAAAGTCCGGGAGAAGATTTCATTTTCGATTAAACGGATTAGTTATTCGAAGAATTCTCACATTGCCGATGAAAATGAGGAAGGTGCGGAGAGTGATAGCGGACAGGAGAGTCCCATTGAGGTAAAAAAGATGGACAAATCTTTTCATACAATCTGTATATTAGAATCTGTATGGAAGTATGGATGAATCGCATCGCTTTGCGAATCTGAAAATGGCCAACTGTTAGCGGCAGATGTAATGATGAGATGATAAGGCTGCTTGGAGTCCACACCATGTCTGACCATTGACTACCCCATTGTTGTTGTCTTATTTCTGCTACATTTAATCTCTAATGCTAGTATTTTCACTTTTAGTTTCATTCTAGTAACAGGACACATTGTATCATCCGAGTACATTGCACATGTCATGATGAATGCAGATGAATGTAATTGATATTTGAGTGCAACACAGCATCGTCCCAGTTTGATAAGGAGGCTGAATGGCGTCTCCATGGCAACGGCCTTTGAGTCACTTATATGATGAGGGTGGGGTGCTGTAATACACCAATTATTTTGCTCTTTTTTATCTCTTCTATTTTTACTCTTTCGTGATAATTATAATCTTGTTCGTATTTAATCCGCTGTCTCCTGTCTGGCTCCGTCAAGTGGGTCACAGGGACACACAGACACGTGTCACCATGGCAACAATTGTAACCCTAGCAACCCTAGGCTAGCAGCAAGGCCTCGTAGGAAATGTTTGTTTACACTGAAAACAAAAGGTTTTTTTGTAGAATGGTGGCGGGTCAACTTTCCCATGGCCTTTTACAGTAAATGCTGGAGAATGACATTCATTGTGGAGTGGACTCCAAGGGTTCCTTATCATGAATGATGGTACAACGGAATAGAAATATTATACATATGTAGTAGAAGCTCAAGTAAAAGATGTCTATTCAGGTTTAGTTGATACTAATTCATAAAGTTATAGTGATGAGATGATGAAGCTGCTTGGAGTCCCTATTGCACATTTACCCTTGGGTGGGGTCTTTTACTATCCCAGCACCAGTACCGTGGTTTCAGTTCATAATATCAGTATATAAAAAGGTACGAATGTGCTCATTGCTATATTTTAAGGAGCGACTTCAATGCAAACATTTGTGTATCCATCTATCCACCTATCCATCTGCCTATCTATCTATCTATCTATCTATCTATCTATCAACATTATATATTTGTCTCTTTCTTGCAGTTGGCTGGAGGACCCAAACACAGAAAGGCAGACTCCATGCCAGAGTATTTTTCCGGAACAGACGAAGGCCCAGGGTCAAAGGAAGTCACAGTCGTTCGGTCGCACTCCGACAGTCGGAAAAGAACGTCGCAGCAGACGTTGTCAGTGGCTGAGATGAAGGAGGGGGTGTCGGCCGAAGAAATTGAGAAATTACGGGTAAGATGTCATCTATTTAGGAAAGATGAAGTATTGTTCAACCGTGGAGTCACGCTCTCTTGTGACTCTTTTGTG
Organism: Alitta virens; assembly: GCA_932294295.1. Lineage (NCBI taxonomy): Eukaryota > Metazoa > Annelida > Polychaeta > Phyllodocida > Nereididae > Alitta > Alitta virens. Next base: position 49,452,648 of record OW028576.1, on the reverse strand, counting down.
ACTCCTTGGTTTAGCACTCTCAAGCAAAGCTGGTGCTCTTATCAAAAATATATATATATCAATAATAATTAGGTATTACTGAATGCAATTATGCTATGGTGTCAGGATCTTTCTCTTGATTTTATAACTTGATAAACTTGTGAAGCAATTGATATATTAACTATGATAAATGGATAGTCGTTGTAATTGAAAACGGACAAAGCCATACATATATATATAAGACACAATTTGCTAGCACAGTCTGATATAGATGTGATAATATATTCAGGCATACCGTGTAAATTGTGCATTACCTTGATTACCATTGTTACAAAAGCTCTGACCTTCAACGCGTCAAAAATATTGTTTTAATTTATGTATTAATGTATATGTACATAGCATAATATTGCATTCAGTAAAACAACGATAAACAATAAGCACAGTTGATAGCTTTTTGTTTTGTTTTGTTCGAATGAAGATATTTAGCAATTAATGCTTTAAAAATTACCAAATTATTTGCCTTTGTTGTGGTCTATCATCTGTATGTGATTTATGTATTAACATAAGCCGCATTTTAGCTTCGATATACACATTATAGCTTATTGTGTATCATAACATAAGATCATAACCATTTTTCCCACTGTTTTCTTACTTTTTTGTCCGTTTTTTGTCGGTTTAACCTAATGTCTTCTAAATATCCTCTATCAAAACCTAATCGCAAGTTTTCTCCGATTTTTTATTTTTGCTTTTCGCTTCTTAGGGAGATATAATTGTCAGACGGCGAAAAACTATGAAGAAGGTAATTTTGAGTCATGGGAAAATTTTGCTCAGATGGGATTTTTTTTTCAACTTGCATGATTGTTGTTTTGATGGTTTTCGATAATTCTTTTTTTTTTGTGTGTTTTTTTTTTGGTAAAGAATTTTACTCTCATAGTTTTTTTAATCTTGCTGGAGTTTGGCCCATTAATTTTTTCAATCCACGATGACTTCAGTAGAATGCATGTTGTTAGTTTTCAGAATGTCTGTAGTTTATTACAATTTTGTGCTTTTATTAGCTGTCAAACTAAAACGCATGTCTTAAATTTCCCAAATTCTTTCTTTAGGCCTTTTCCTTAGAAGCGCTTGACTGTATTTTACATAATAGTTAAATGCTTGGAAATGTCTAATCAAGCAGCAAACATTACTAGGTGTTTAGTCGCTTTTATACCAGGGGGCGTGGCAGTCCTGGTGTGGTGCAAGGCGCCCTCTGGTGGATGGTCAGGATAACAGAAAGTTAAAATGAAGACGGGCACACTTGTACATGGCAATAAAATTTCTTTCATTTTCTTTTTTCTCTTCAAAATTTCTTTCATTTTCTTTTTTCTCTTTTAAATTTTGACTTACTTTTTTAATGCAAAGAATTTATGAAACAGTGGATAACAGAAGACGGGATTACATTCTATGTTCACCTGGTGGATGGTGTTTCATCACAGTAACAGATTAGGTTTTGAAAATCAGTTTCTTTCAATACCAGTTCAATTTGCACATTTTTTACAAAATCTTTTTGAGGAGCACTTAATCTAACTTCGGTTACCCACTTCTTCCAGTATAACTCAGCCATGTTTTATTTTATTTTTTAAGTAAGAAAAATAAGAAGGAAACTTGTAAACTTAAAATACTAATCCTTAGATGTTCATTGAATAAATCTGCATGGTAGTGAGTTTGGTTGTCCACAGAAGCTAATTTATTTTCTTTATTGTGATATGGATGCATGATTTTAAATATTTTGAATTCTCATGTTTTGTTTATATGAGCGCATGTCCTAAGTAGAAGCCCAATTAGAGGAAATTTGTTCTTTGCTTTGATATTGTACCCAATTTTTTGTACCCCATTTGTCTTGTACTTATTCTTATTAATTTTCTGGCTATTTTTATTGCAGTGTTTTCTTTTTATTGCTAAATGATGACATTTTGTATTTTTGTCAAAATAATCATTTGTGAAGATGTTTTTGGCATCTTGTGATATTTTGTGATTGGCCCTTACTTTGAACTTGCCTTAGCAGTAGCAAGGATTTTCATTATAACACAGTTGGGCTGATAGGATTTTGTCCTAATAGAAACTTTATAGGTGACTCTACATTTGAGAGTTCGCTTTCAATCGCGCTTGAAGTGTATAAGGCGACCTCTTACTATATTCCTAATTTTGTGGGGTTGGAAGTTTAATCAAATATTTCTTATTTTATTTCCAGACGACTTCTTTACCCTCAAAAATGTCCGAAGCGGGAATGACTTCGGAACTGTCCCCGCACGGCAGCCCAGCCACGTCTCCCTCACCAGAGGGCACTGCCAACGACGACAGCCACATGGGGGAGCCACCGCTGCTGGGTGCAGACGTAAGTTCATTCCAAATGGAACATCTAGGAATTTTTCGAACCAAAAAATTAGTATTTATAAATAATTTGCCAGATCACAACTGTAATTAGTGTCCTTGGAATTCTTTGCTGTAAAAATATCAGAAATAACATATTATGGTATTATGTGCCAATAGAATAATCATTGATACAGGTTATACAGATTTTAAATATACTGGTGATACAAAGCACATCACATTTGGCTGAAATTTGCAATCATTTACTTAACCAAGCACTTTCGATAATCAGGGATTCCTGTCTCATTAACACCAGCCAATCGGATCGTCCGTTAGAGGTCACCAGCCTATCGGATCATCTGTTACAGATCTGAGAAGCGGCGTCAGTAACTAGCCTTAATTAGACGATTCATTTCTGTCCAGATTATTTAGAAGTTACCAGTTGTTGACACAGTCCTGCCAGAGAGTTGTGTTGATACTTGACACAGTCCTGTGAAAATGGCTTTTGCCTTCACTTCGTAATAATAATTCATATTATGGGATGCTGTGGTTTATTGGTTAAGGTGTTCGCCTGCTAATCATGAGATAGCAGGTTTGAACCCCCATCGTGGTATAGAGGAGTTGTCCTCTTCAACCGTTGCCTCACCCCACCCAGGTGTAATGGGTACTTGGCATTAGGCACCCAGTGATGGCACTGGTGCGAGCTCTAAAACCGTTTTCAAGGCTGAATACCGAGGAATTGAGAAAGACTCAAAATTGGCCTGCCAAGGATGTAATTATGTAGTCAGTTGAGGCTATGATGATAACACTTCAAAACCCAGATTTACATTAACTTTTTCAATATAAATGTGATGATTATGAACCATTTATTTGCAGACGCCTACCTCGGCCCGGTCTGTGCCTCCCATGAACCTGACCACTCCCGACAACCAGTTGCCGTTTTACGTGGTGTCACCGCAACAGGTGGATGTCATTCCTATGGAAGACGAGTTCGACTCAGAGGGAGAACATGTGAGTCACAAAATATTATTTCTAATAAAACTGTTTATTGCGAATGACTTTCAGCAGTGTTTTATGACAACAGCAGATGGGTAAGTCTTAAGGGAGCGAGACTCAGTAAAATGTCTAGTTTTTATAGAATTATGTTGAATTAAGAAGGACTTTATTATCAAACTGCCTCATTTTGACAATGACCTCACAATGAATTAAATGTTGAGGCTAAAATGCTGCAATCTGAATTGGCTGACCTCCCTTTTTGTGCAGGGGTCAATCGAAAAAATGTTCTGAGAACTTTAAAATATCTTAAAAAAAGATTTCAATTTGACTATGTCTGCCTGGTATTAGATATGATATTAACAGAAGGACTTAAAAATATTTGGCTAGTCTATCCACCTCTGAGTGAACAAATCAATAAAAAAATTTAATCCAAAGAACTGCGTGTCTTCAAGTGAAGTTATAGTGAAAACCAGGTCTTAAATTTGGCTGGGATGAGGTCTTGAAAAGGTCTTGGGAAAGGCCTTAAATTAATTTAAGCATCTTCCTGGATTTTAACTATAAAATGAAGAGGCTTTGATCAGTATTAAACAGTCTCGCTTTCTTATTTATTTCTTGGAGATTATTTTAGGGTTGTTGCTTGCATTACTCATGTTGTGTTTTTGATTTAATTGTGTCACTTAAAACTTTTTAATGGCATCGTAACATCTAATGTGTTTGGCTGTTGTAATGTTGGCAATTTTATGCATTTGTGCACTATTTTGGAAGTTGATTCATTTATATTAGATGGTTTTGTGCTTCTGGTCATTATTTGATTATTTCTCAGTTCATGATTTTGTTTTCTTTTGCTAGTCCTAACTCCGACTAAAATAAATAATTAACTGAAATAATTACGTGTGATTAACTCTCCAATTTGACGGCTCAACCATTAAATTTAATGGCACTATTGGTATGAAGTGATTCTAGATTCATGACTGATTTAAAACTGGGAATTGTAGGAGTTGGAAGCCCCGCCTGAGAAGAAAGCGGTTTCTTACCTCATACAGATGTTTAACAATGGCACGAATCCATTGACTAGGACGCCCTCTGTCAGACTGCACAACAAACACGAGGTGCCACTGCTGCCCTCTGCTGCCCTCTGCTGTATAATGCAAGAAGCTTCAGCTTTGTCTATGGGCTGCCCAAGGCTGCCTCTCTGTGGCAAATCTATTGCAGCGGAATAATACTTACCGTATTTAGGGTGTATAATGCGAGGGGCATAAAATTGCGCTTCAGTTCACTGTAAGGGTGTAAGAAAGAGGGTGTATTGTGCAAGAGACCATTTTTGACAACATTTTTAGCCTTAAAAGTCTATTAAAAAAATTAGAATTTTTGGCATTTCGCTTGAGTTTCTGTAAACTATGAGCTTGACTTTTGCTTAATAAAAAACAAGTTGGAACATTACTGTCTGTTCCGAAGGCTGCTGGAGTCTTTGTAAAGTCAGAGGTCGCATTTAACAAGGGGGTAGAATGTTCCCATATTTTAAGCGCTGATGAAGGCGGGTGGGGGTCGCACAATTCTGATGATAACATTATACTTATATTATAACTGAGATGGTATTGTACTTTTGATCGCATTATACTCGCATAAATACGGTAGGTCTTTATCCTCTGCGACTACATTTATATAAATTGAGTCAAAATAAGGAAAGAAAAAAGTCGTTTATCAATAAATCTGGGCGTGAATCTCCTTTCGGGGGCGATGTTCTGTCTTGGCATGTGGAAGTCTTTCGTGATGCAAACTCGGACTTAAATTCTCTGCAAATAACCTTCTAATAATGTCTGATGCTGCAAGGCTTAATCCGCTAATTGTCTAACCAATTGTCTAACCAATCTACTAACTCTTATTTAATCTACTAATTTATGATATAAAGATTTCTCACTAATTTATGGTTAAGTCATTAAATGTATTTCCATCTTTTGATGATGACGATGATGATGATGATGAATTAAGATTCATAAAGAGCCTACAATATTAATAATTATGCATTATTTTAATATTAGAACTGTATGAAGGTAAAATATTTTAAGGAGATGTAGTGATATTTGGTATTATTTGTCATGTACTGCATGCAGGTTAATAGCACAGAAACATTTTCTATGTTCTGAAAGTCACAAAAACTGGATGATAAAATTACTTGGACTTACGAACAAAGACATGAAATGTCGTCGGCTAAATTAAGAAGTCGATTTTTGTTCGTAGAGGTTTTAAAAAGACTTATATTTATAAATTTATAAAATTTGTTCCCGTTTAGGTTAAAGAGATATTTCCTCGAAGGGCTCCAGCAGTTGTGGTACATACTTTTTGTTTGTCCTGAAAAATGTCGCTGTTAAAATTCGTCCAGCCCCACCTCAAATTACAAATATAATCCGTTCAATGTGTTTGTTAATTAAGAATTCTGTTTTGTGAATTACAAAAACTCCTTTTGTCTTGTGAACGATATATATATCCTTATTTTTGGTAGAAAATTTGTTTTTCGATTGCCCCCTTTTTTTGACCTCCCCCGTTTGTCACCATTCTATATATTCCATTCACCAAGTTTGTCTCATTTGATTCGAGAAATTAATGTCATGATTATATTAGATGATAAATATGCTTGAGCAGTTTTGTTCATTACTTAACAATAGAAATTTTATCAGTTGCTTAAATTTTTTATTTTATTTTCTTACATTGGAGAATTATTAGTTGATCGCTTCGTCTGTTTATGCTTGATCATTTGATTTAATAATATTTCTTGTTATGAAATTGATTTTAAGATATCTCGGTAGAACCTAAATTTGCAGCATTACATGACAGTTATATCTTGCAAATGAAATTGGAAGTTTATCGATTGAATTTATAGAGCTACTTTAATGAAAAGAAAAACTTAAATTAGGATCAGTGATTTATTCATTGCATAATGTCAATTAACTGCTGGTTGTGAAACTGACTGAATGAACCCTCAATTAATTTGAGAGAACCTTTTGAAAATCAACTTAATTATGAAGAGAATTGTAGGTGGCATTTGACAATAATAACAGTTGAGTATTAGGAGACGTTTCTGAAGGGTGTCATTAACTGGCCTCTGCTTGACTTCTTCTGACATAATTGTTACCCCACTCTGACCTACTAAGCCCCCAGGTGACCTCATTACTCGGTCACATGATGTAACATTGTTCCAAGTGACGTCACAATTGTTGTGATGTCATAATGACATGTGACTTGAATGCAGCCATATTGGATTTCTTTCGAACAGTATTACTTAAATTGTCATTGTCGATTCCAATGTTTTGGCTTTAATTGAATGCTATTTAAGGATGACGTATTATGGGAATAAATTGACTCAGACAAGTTTTTATATCAGCCAATTAAATCGCTCTCGTAATAATTGATCTGTGAGAAAGGTGTAAGGCTGAAATATTAGAATAAATATTTATTTTACGAAACATGGATTCCATCATTAGTCCATAAGCTGGACATAAATTATAAAATACATAAAATTATATATGGAAATAAAGCCACCAAAAAGAGTTAAGAATTAGTAAAATTCAAATACACTGTTCATTTTGTTGAATATTTCAAAAACTATAGATTCTAGAATATTTATGTTAAATATTCGAAATTATTATCACACCGTTATAAAGTGTTAATATCACATTTCAAAATTTTAGGTCAGTGATTGGTAAATTTGACATTTTTTAATATTTTGCCAACTTCAGTTAAAGATATAATAGTTGAAATATTGGAAAATTGTGAATTCCTTATCTATTCCAGGTTAGTGTTAGTTCCTTTAGTAGCCACAAGATGGCAGCAGGTGTCGTTCTTTTAGCCTTAAATGGCTAATACTCATAGTGAACTGGAAACAGGCTGATCAGATATTGTGCAGTCTCACATTATTTCTTTTTTGGAATTTTTTGAGAGTCAAACAGAAGATAATATTTGGAAATTGAAATAATGACAGGCAGTGATTCTATAAAACAAATCATTAATTTTGAGAAATAGCTGATTATACTTGTTCACGGATTAAGAGGAGAGGGTCAGCTGATAGGTCACATGGCAGACTGTGGTCACGTGAGAGGTCAGAGGTCAGATTTGTAGGTCAGGCGAGGTCAGGAGTGATTCCATTGAAGGTCATGGTTAGAAGGAAATCTCGATGAAAAGACTTTGGTCAATGGTCATTATCTCCGAATGAGGTTTTGTTGTTTTTGATAATAACACGGGTCATGTGACCAGCTGCCGGGTACAGAGGCAGATGTAACGCTGAGCTGATAAACTTGGCAATCCTATCTTAGCAGCTTAGGTTCACCAAAGTGCACATATACCCTTTGGGTGGGGTCTTCTACTTGGCCTAACATAGACACCCAATATAATGACGGATAAGTAAAATTAATTTGAGAGTTAATTTTCTATGAGATAGAACTGGGTGTGTATTTCTTATCAGGACAGTGAACTCTTTTAGGGTATATCATGAATAAAATAATCTTACAAAGTACATGATAATTATTATAATTATTAAAGCGAGCTCATATACTTACTCACATAGACATAATTACTCACATAGACATATAATTACTCACATAGACATATTTTATCAGAAACAAAGCAAATTAACCCTTGACCTTCTGCTAATTGCCTCAATCTATTAATTAATATAAATTAACCTATTCATCATGAGACCTCTATTTATCAATGAGCTTTCTAACCATTAACTTTATACCATATTATAACTAAAGAATAAATATAATTTAAATATATATCGGATATGTTTATTATGGAATGATTAACCAAATGTCTTTTGTTAATTGTTTGTAAATTGGCAGAAGTTGAATGTGATTGTTGTGTAATTAAGAATGACATTGTAGAAGTGAACAGTCATTTGCCTTGTCTTTGGCTGTGAAGATTTTTCTGCCTTGTTGAGGGAAATATGGAAAATTTAAATTTACTATGATATTAATAGGTTGAATATTTTGTAGAATTGATGTGTGAAATATTATCTTAATTTCATTTCAATGGAAATTTGTCGCATTATTGCCGTTTTCTCGCTTTATTTTTGTCACATTTTGTTGCGCTAATTTTCTTCGTATTCCGATTGCAGGTCGACGAACCGGGTCCATTCGGTGACTTGAATGTTCTGAAACACAAACCGGCCCACGTGACAGTTTTCCTGCATTACTTGATATCAAACAGCGACCCATCTCCTTTCGTAAGTACAATGATCGTTTTTATTCATTTATACCCGTTATGTGTCGCGAAGTAAGGGAACGTTTATTGTCATTTCGTGGGAATTTGTCTGAACAGCAGTTCATCGTTCTATTGTGAGAAATGTATTTTTTGTATGTGGAAGTTGACAGTACTTAGAGTGAATGATTGGTACGTTGAATTTTACACTGAAACTGACAACGACAGATATTAGACCTTTCGCAACTGAGTCTCCTACACTGCATCGAGAACGGAATCGTCACTGCAGATGAAGTTGAATTCGCCTCTCTTTTAAGACTGCCTCACCATTAAGAGCAGGAAATCGCAGACTCCATTTGGCCTTGATAGTGAGGTTTCCCTGTCCACGATAAAAAGTTTTAGAAAAAAATTTCTTTTAATTTATGAGGCTTAAAAAAGCGAGTGCCCTGAGACTGAGAGAGACGGAGAGAGACGGATTTGTGTGTAATTGCAATTGCAGTCATTTATTCGTCAGGGTTAATTGTTGGGGTGGAATTTATCTGCCAAGTAAATCAAGCAATGTCACTTTATCAAGAAATCTAGAAAAAAAAAGCCTTAAAATAAACAAAAGAAAAGGTAGGGCTGAGGGGTGGAATTATCACCACACGTGCATGACGCCATCTTGGACGCCATCTTGGACAATTGCATGACGTCACAGAGTGGCCTTGGAACAATGGAACTGTCAAGATGGTAGTCAAGGATCGCCGCTAGATGGCAGCAGAAGAGTCAGTGGGGCTTCCTTGTCCATTGTTGGGCATTGTTCTCCTCAAGAAAGAACGCCAGTCGATTGTTTAAAGGTGGAGTGTTGATCATGTGACCAAGAGATGGTCACGTGGTCAACAATGGCCCCTACCACGGCAACAAGTCGTAAAAGTCAAACAGAAAAAAGATTTCATGAAAGAGAATGCATAAAATGCTAACAAGAAATAAAGAAAAAAGAAAGGTATATCTGATCAGTTTTGGACACAAAAGAAGTGCATACATTGCATGATAAAGCAATACCCAGCATGGTAGACATAACTGAAAATGTTCAAAATCTGTTGATGATTGTGGTAAAAACCTTTCACAGGTGATTGCTAGAGTGGTTCTTCTCTCAGCTGCTGCCAAGATCCCAAAATTCTGTTTATCAATCTTTGAACAGAAAATCTTGTGAAATATTTTAGAGGAGGTTCAAGGGTGCATGAAGGTTAGGGGTTGCGTGACAAAACCATTTAAGGCATATTAATCGGTCGGGGGTGATAGATCATATTACACCCCCCCCCCCTTGTTACTGTAAAAGGGGCGAATGAGAAATAGAGCCATGAGCCCTGCATTAAAGTCCCTCTTTATGTGAAGAAATATCTACAGGGGGTATATTGCAATTGGCATCTTACAACTGTTCATGACAATTGATTTCTAGTATTTATAAATGGAGAAAAGTTTATTTATTTTGACGGATTTTTAACGTTTTGTGGTTGTCCGAAATTAATTATATAAAGTAGACTATTTGTTTATCTTTTTCAAGTCTTTTAGCATTTAACATATAGTTTGAATTTAGGCTATTAAATTTCTCTCCCCCCCCCCCCAATTGAAAATGTATTCAGTAATTCTCCAAACGAATTTACTGATTGCTTCATGCATATAATTGCATTTCTCAATTGCATTCTTGAAATTTATGGGAGAGTCTTACGCAATCCTGCAGTAAAAACCACCCAGGTTATTCGCGAATTACCAGGTACTCCAATTGAATGACCAATTACCTGGCATTCCACAATTAAGTCTTATTTATTTCACATCTTATTGGGTCCTATTGACTCTTGTCATGAGATGATGCTCTTGATTTATGGAGTTGTGGGGTAATTGATGAAGTTGTGGGGTAATTGAGTTTACAAACAGTAATTAGCAGTTGTTATGTAATGGGTATTACCCCTGCTGACTGATTTATGGGGAATTAAAGGGTAATTACTAAATACAGATTATTATGTGTTACGAAAATGAAGAGGGAAATATGGGGAGTTTGTATAACTGAGGATTTATTTATTGACTGATTGACTGATTGACTGATTGACTGATTGAAGTACAGAAATGAACAGTTTGAAGCTACTGAAAGTTGACCATAACAGTTTTATGAATAACTGAATAGTATACATAGGTTGGTAGTAAATATTGTTCAATACAGTTGAATTATGATAACCTGAAGATTAAAAGAGAAAATGTAATCAAATATTGTCATTATTTTCTACTATATGAATTCTTTGATCAGTACTGGACCTAAGTATTTCTTTTTGAAATGAATATCATAATGGCATATCATAATGGCATCTCATATAATGGCATATCATAATGGCATATCATAATGGCATATCATAATGGCATATCATAATGGCATATCATAATGGCATATCATAATGGCATATCATAATGGCATATCATAATGGCATATCATAATGGCATATCATAATGGCATAATGCAGGAGCTGTCATTGAGATCCCTTTTAAGATAAGAGTTTATTCAACCAGGCGGTTATTATGCGAGATATCGGAACGAGGCCATAAGACAGAAGGCTTTGTGGTGGAACAATGGCGATTGTTAATGGTTTAATGCCCATTGTCGTGATGTCTGTATTTACTGTGTAATGCTGTGTGGAATGATGTCAGCTGATGTTACAAAGTGTCACCTGATCTGAGGACTTGTGAACACTGCTCTACACTGCTACACACTGCCCTACACCGCTACAATGTGTCATTAGAGGATAATGTTCTAGAAATGTTGGCATAAGGTTGATCACAGGTTGTATGGGAGATGTTATATCAATGGAATAGATCAATGACCCATGGTCTTAATGCAGTAATAATCACTAATTGCTTTCAGTTATTAAGATATTATTTACATCAAAGATACCAAAGATGAGCGCAATTGTCCGTAAGGTTGAACAGATGGATAATGCACAAGGTCATATTGTCCGTTTTGTCTAATGCGGCGGTTTCTTTTGGTAAAAGAAGGTCAGGGGGATGGCACACTGTTGTTGTTTAAGATAAAAAAAATTCCAGCTCAAAATATTTAATATTGAATATTTTGATATTGTTAATTTATTAACATTTGATATATAGAAAAAGTTCTTTTGAAGGAAAATAAGACACAAATATTAGCATTGAATAATAGATATAATGGAGCCGCTTCATCAATATTATCGTAATGGCTGAATTAGGCAGTTCTCCGGTTGGGCAGTTCTCTGGTTGCATTCACAGCAGATTCACATCAGATTCGCATCTCGTGTGATTTGTGGGAATTGCGTTCTTCTAATGAGAGCAATTGGCCACAGTTGATCACAGTTAATCACAGCCCTCTCTTCATAAATCAAGACTCCTGCTTCACTGTTTGGTAAAAGACAAGTTCCCATGAGATAAGCATCGGTCAGGCCGTTTAGGCTCATGAAATTGAGCTTAATAATTATTCCAATTAGGGAAGGGGTCTCCCCAAACAACCGTGGGGTAATAATAACACCCCTGGCCATTGCAGGAGGGTGGAAGGCAAAAAGCATGACAGGGCTCTATTAAACACAAACAGGGGTGACGTTTACAAATTGGACCGTTTGTACTGTGGACCAAATGACTCGTGGTTAACGGCAGACACAGAATTGTTGAGATAGACAGCTAGATAGACAGACAGACGGGTAGAAGTCGCTGGAGCATTATTAATTGGCCTGACATGCTTGTTATTACTTATTGTTCATGTTAAGAATGTCGGCCGTTTCTGATGTGGACCATATTGAGAGAGGACGGTTTGACTGACTGCTCACTTGAGGGCCGTTTCTTTTACGAGAGAGGCCATTTGTGGGATTGGACATTGTGTCTTGTTGTGTCCATGTGTCCTGTCTTGTGATTTTCCCAGATTTCTGGTTTCCATGGAGACACAAATGAACCAGTAATCAAGCATTAAAGTCATTCGACGTTCTTTTTGAGGGCCCTGATTGTTCTTTGCCAGCCAGGTAGATAATTCCCTTGAGGAGTTAAGGGGAATTACTCACAGGAATTACTCGCCGGAGTTCCAAAGAAGCTGACAAATGAGGGAAAATGAACACGTGGAAAAACATTGAGCTCTCTTGTGTTGGGAGCAAAATTGAAATGAACTTCTTTTCTGTGGCTGTAATTTCATTGTATGAGCAGTCAGTCAGTCAGTCAGTGGTAGACCAGTAGAGGTCCAGACAGAGATCCTCTGTCTGGACCTCTGTCTGGACCTCTGTCTGGACCTCTGTCTGGACCTCTTGTCTGGACCTCTGTCTGGACCTCTGTCTGGACCTCTTGTCTGGACCTCTTGTCTGGACCTCTGTCTGGACCTCTGTCTGGACCTCTTGTCTGGACCTCTTGTCTGGACCTCTGTCTGGACCTCTGTCTGGACCTCTTGTCTGGACCTCTTGTCTGGACCTCTGTCTGGACCTTTGTCTGGACCTCTTGTCTGGACCTCTGTCTGGACCTCTGTCTGGACCTCTTGTCTGGACCTCTTGTCTGGACCTCTGTCTGGACCTCTTGTCTGGACCTCTTGTCTGGACCTCTGTCTGGACCTCTGTCTGGACCTCTGTCTGGACCTCTTTGGGAGGCGGTCAGGTGGCTTGGAGGGCATTAGAAGGCCTTGGAAGAATCTGGGAGGCCCTTGGTTACCCCCAAAGAGTCCTTAGCAACCCTTGGCAACCCTTGAGATAGACACCTGTTCAGTCCACAGACACTCGAGGATTCAACTACCTGACACGAATACACGAGTGTCCTACACGAGTGTCCTACACGATTTCAACAAGGGGCACTAACAGGGCGCTCGACTGTTTAACAAGGCTTTTGACAGTGGCTTAAACGAGGTTTCTGACAGTGTCCATTGAAACGGTGGGCAAGTGAGCAATGCACTTCTCAAGTCTATGAACAACTGATTTGAGATGACCTCATGGAATCATACCGTCTACACTGCAGAAGAAAGTTGTTGTGGATATATGAACCAGTTTAGGTGGCCCCGGCCAATTCAGCTGGATGTTGATGGCATGAGATGTTAAATTGGAGGTGCCTCGTACTCGGTGTCTGTGCTGAAGCAAGTAGAATACCCCACCCATGGGGTAAATGTCTAACATAGGGTCTCCACCAGCCTTATCACCATACCATTACGTCTGGCAGCTGGTCATATAAGCTGGTCAAGCTTCAGACCCAGTAGCATTGAACATTTGAGACATTGGTCCGTAAGAAGCTCAGCTGACTTCAGCAGCCACAGATGGCAAATGTAATGAAGAGCTGCAATAGAAGGGTAGATATCCTTTGCTGATAGCCCTGTCTCAATTTCTTTGGCATCCGTCTTTCGCTGACAGCTCTTTCTCCAAGAACATCTTAGTCTTGTCATTTATGGCTCTCTGGTCACGTGGACAATTTTTGGCGATTGTTGACGATTGTTGACGGCGTCACGCCTGACTGACTCCTGTCACTCGTGCTTACTGGAGCGTGACGATGCCCTGACAATGGACTCCCCTGCCCTGTGTACCCTCCGCTCTATGAAAGGGTCTTGTGGGCAATGTGGGGCATGGCAAAGTCATGCAAAGGGTTTCACAAGCGCATGTTGATAAGCATATATGCCACAACATATTTGGCAGTACTCCATGTACATTGTCTATGCAAAGAGAAGGAATATGCACCACCCATGAGGTATATGTATGTAACAAGGCTGCGACAGTAGTATGGGGTACATTCCGTCTAAATACCACAGTATCGCATGGAAATCCTTGCAAGAGGGCGTGAAATGGATTGAATTTAAAGTTTCATTTGTCAGTGAACAGGAATTGGCAATCGTGTTTCTCTTTCATTGATTGTTCAATTGTATTTCTGTTGTGTGTCTGTCCATCCATCCTCCCAGCAGCATCCTCATCAGTTGCGCGGGAATCTGGCAGCCTGGCACTTGTCTCTATTCAGCTGTGTCTTTTGTATCAGTCTCTTTTCTAGTTGTCTCTATATGTCTCTTTGAGATGCCTCTGTTGAGATGCCTCTGTTGAGATGCACTTGACTCCTTGGTGGACCCCAAACCAGCCTTGTACTCAGAGCAGCATCTGCCGTGTTGATGATGGTGGCATCAGTTGCATAACAGGCCATCAGGATATTATTATGAGCTATAAATCTGGCAAAATGGTTCCAGAATATTGCAATGGGCTGCCAAGTGCTCCTGTCCTGGATCTTGGCCAATTCAGTAACAAGATCATGACAACACGACCTCCCAATAAAATCCCTGAATTTGGACTCGATTGAAGTGTCATGTGACTAATTATAACCACCTCAGCATTAAGGCCTCATATATTGGGACAGTGGAGTTTATGGTGAGGTCACACAGGACCGAGGAGACTGCTTCCTTCATTGAGTCAAATGATGAATTGTGGAAAACAATATGTCACGTGAGAGTGTTTTATGGCTGTGGGTATTATTGGAGGCAGGAAGTCAACATTTATTGAAAGGCCCATTGAAGGTTTATTGAATGGTTCATTTGATTGTCGAATGGCCTTTTGAGTGCATCTGCTATGCCCTGCCTCTCGTGATATGCCCTGCCTCTCATGCTAACAGTACTATGCCTTGTAACAATGCAATGACTTTTACTACTTGACTTTTCCCCATTGTGGATTGTTCCAATTGTTTTCTATTGCTTTTTTCCTCGATCTGCCATTTTGTCCAATTTGAAGGAAACTGTTAAAATCTCCCATTAACAAAAGTGCACAACCAGGCAACAGGCACTGATGACTTGCTTACATGACTTCAATTTATTACACGACCTCTCCTCTCCTCTCCTCTCCTCTCATCTCCTCTCCTCTCCTCTCCTCTCCTCTCCTCTCCTCTCCTCTCCTCTCCTCTCCTCTCCTCTCCTCTCCTCTCCTCTCCTCTCCTCTCCTCTCCTCTCCTCTCCTCTCCTCTCCTCTCCTCTCCTCTCCTCTCCTCTCCTCTCCTCTCCTCTCCTCTCCTCTCCTCTCCTCTCCTCTCCTCTCCTCTCCTCTCCTCTCCTCCCCTCTCCCTCTCCCTCTCCCTCTCCCTCTTCCTCTCCTCTCCTCTCCTCTCCTCTCCTCTCCTCTCCTCTCCTCTCCTCTCCTCTCCTCTCCTCTCCTCTCCTCTCCTCTCCTCTCCTCTCCTCTCCTCTCCTCATGATGAGTCCACTCGTGTCTTCCAATATTATTCTGTTTCATTTGTTTGAAGAGGACCCCCCATCTGGTCTCCATGGCAACAGTTTTATCATTTCTTTTGTGCATTTTCAGGGTGAGTGATCCTTGTTTGGAAACTGTATCATTTGATGGGCAGGGGCCAAGGGGGGAGTTGGACAATTGAGTCGAACGATTATGTAATAAAATAATGTAACTAGGCAACAAAAGGCGTAACTAGGCAACAAAGGAATGAAAACGGACACTTTTGCTGAAAAAATAAAGGCTAGGGTTCTCTACAAACTATGCCAGATTTCATTGGATGAGGGAAAAAAATTAGGAAAGGAAAAAAAAAAGGTTGCAGGAACTGGTAGCAGCTGGGTGGTGGAGTGGTTAAGACAGCTCCTCATCTTTTGCTCCTGGGTTCCAGGCCAATAACAGGTGGAAGTATTCGTACATGGGATAAATATGTAACATAGTGTGGAGTCTGAATCTCATGTCATCATTACTTCTGTCTCTGGCAGCTCTATGAACGCGAAGATGTGGGATGTGGGTTTTTTGGACTTCCTGTAGTGATTTGAAGGCGTTAAAATGTTATCATCATATAGCAGAAGAATCAGGCTGAGACAGTCGTCTCAATTCCCTTTGGAATCCTTTTTGGAATCCTCTTGGGAATCCTCTTTGGAAGATTGCCACCATCACGTGTTGCCCCGTAGTCCAGCGGATAGCTCAGACCAGCAGCAGAATCGTGATCTCTGTGATTTGGTCACATGATCCCCTGACCACGTCCTGGATTGTGTCATCGGTCATGTGATGGTCATGTGACGGTTATGTGACCCGTTTGTCCTGTCCATTGGAGATGAAAGTGGGGTTGAGGTGAATGACCTCTTCATCCCTCAAAAGCTTATGTGACCAAGGATAGGATAGGATAGGATAGGATAGGATAGGATAGGATAATGTGTTGATTGTTTTTCATCATTTGTTGTTAGACATTTTAACTCGATTCATAGTCCACATGAACCTTTTAGGCCATTGTCAGGGCATTGTCAGGGCCATTGTATATGAGATGAGCAGTGATCTGTTGACCTGTTTCTCCATTACCCTTGAAGCTGTTTGTCCGTCTGTCATTCAATCTTCTCTCTGTCTGTCTCTGTCTCTCTGTCTCTCTCTGTCTCTCTCTGTCTCTTCATGACTCGGTGACCTGGCAAACGCTTTAGACATTGACCTTTTTTCAGTTGGAGTGTAGGGGCCCACTGGGGTCACGTGTCCTGCATGCCCTTGGAACCATCCGGGGACTTAGTGGGGACTTCAAAGTGACTTCCGCCTACCACAAACCCTCCCAACCCCCCTCCCCTCCGAAACAGAGCTGCCTTTCGATGAATACACTCTGCTTGCATGTTGACACTTCCCATGGTATGGCTGCTGACTTCTTGCTTTCTTTCTTTCTTTCTCTTTTCTTTCTCTTTCTTTCTTTCTTTCTTTCTTTCTTTCTTTCTTTCTTTCTTTCTTTCTTTCTTTCTTTCTTTCTTTCTTTCTTTCTTTCATGTACAGTGCAATTGGTGAACCAGACCAGCAGATGAGCCCTGTGTTTCTTGCAAATCTTTTCTTGTAGCCTTTAGCTGGTTGAATTACGGAGCTGGTTGGTTGGCCTGTTTTTTTTTGGTTGATTGGATCTTTTCCTTCTTGGTTGAGAATCATTTTCTTGCTTGATCGGCTGCTTTTCCTTCTCAGTTGATTAGGTTTCCTTCTTGGTTAATCAACTTCTTCCTCCATAAATGTTTGGCTCTTTGTAAACCTTCTCTGTTGAATTGTTTATTTTCCTTCTTGGTTGATCGTCTTCTTCCTTCTTAGTTATTATTTTTTTTAATTTATTTTCCTTCTAGGTTTGACTATTTTCCTTCTTGTTAGATGGACTTCTTTTCCTTTTCGATCTATTTCCTTCTTCTTAGTTGATCATCCTCTTTCTTGGTTGGTATTCCTTTTCCTTCTTGGTTGATCGTCTTCTTCCTTCTTAGTTATTTTTTTTTTTAATTTATTTTCCTTCTAGGTTTGACTATTTTCCTTCTTGTTAGATGGACTTCTTTTCCTTTTCGATCTATTTCCTTCTTCTTAGTTGATCATCCTCTTTCTTGGTTGGTATTCCTTTTCCTTGATGGTTGATCGCTGTGGTAGGCCGTGGTTGCCCACACTCATCGAATGAGTTCAAAGGGGTTTCCCTCTCTCTCTCCCTCTCTTTCCCTGCAATGTCAACATTTCTCAACATTTCCTCGTCTTCCTCTTTCTCGCCCGCCTCCTCTTCGCTTCTTTGGCTCTTTCTTGATATTTACCTCTTTCTTTTTTCTCCCCTTGAACAATCGGACCAAACATTTGATCTCAAACATGGCAGTAAAAAGACTTCAAAGCTGCAGGGCCCATTTTGGACCCTTTTGGGCCATTTAGGGACACTTAGGGACATTGTGGGTCCATGGGCGGTATTGGCAAGGCATTGGCAAGGCACTGCTTCTTCAATATTGGTTCAATCCTTCATCTCATTTGCTCTCATTTGCTCTCGTTTGCTCTCGTTTGGTTTATTCTGTAAATGGTTGACTTTTGGCGTTCACCTGATCAGGTGGGTCCTCCTCCTCACAGGTGCAAAAAGTGAACACAAATTGAGATAAAAAGAAAAGAGAAAAGTGTTTGGCTGAAGAGGGTGAAAGTGGAAGATTTCAATGGTGGAAGGAAGTGCCCCATGTTTGTCTGCGAAGTGCACGGAGATCACTCGACTTCTTCACTCGACTTCTCCACTGATCGCTCATTTTCCTCCTAAATAATTCCATAGAAAAGCCAAGAGAGAAATCACCCATTGAAATATGAGACACACTCTTGAGGACTTAATCGTTTTGAGTCATTGTGGAAATGAAAGGTAGGATGGAGGATTGATTGATTTATTGAAGAAAGAAATGTACTTACAGAGAGACTGACGATATAGCAAGAGAGGCAGACAGACAAGACAGACTGACAGACACAACTACTGAGTGACTTTTTAAAATTCATGAGATTGCTCAAGTAATAAGGGAGAGGAAACGCCCAATTAGGCCAGGCTGTTGTGCTGTTGTGCTGTTGCTGTTGTTGTTGTTGCAAGTGTGCTGTTGGGAGACTGGAGCAGAACAGTTGTGGAAGACAGATAAGCAGGTTTTGGGGACCACCCAGTCACGTGATGACAACAGACAGTTGCTATGGCGACAGAATAGGAGGACAGGCAGCGGCGTCCTTGGCAACAAGAGTCACAATGAAGGGAGAGGGCTTCTCGAGTGCTGAGAATGTGGCTGGCAGGTGGGCCTAGGAGGTGGGGGCTGTGCAGGGGCAGGGGAGGGACACCACCCCTAAGGCATCACTGCAAACATTGCCTAACAATGAAATAGTCATCAATTACCCAACTGAGAATAGACTGCGCATCCCCTCTCTGAAGAGGCCTAGCACAGTGAGCACACTCATTGATCACTCCATAGCTCAAATTTGCTCATTTGCAAATAGGTTATCAAGCCCCAAAGTTTGTATAACAAGTTTGAACAGATTGCCAAAGTTTTGTTTGAATATATCTCTGGATATTTCTTGTCGCAAAATCTCACAATTAAGTCGACCTGATGAGTCCTCTGTTAAGAGAGTGGTCTTAAAAACGAGGTGCTATTGAAGTTAAGTTATTCTAGCTCTCATGGTCCGTTTCACCGAGTGGTTGCCAGGCAACGTGGTGAGTGATATCTTGGCCCCTCAGTGGCCATGATGCAATATGTGCAGGTCAGGTCATTGTCACTCAGAACGAGGCTCAGAAGTCACTCGTTGAGAGTGAAGTGTCTGGCGCAAGAGGGACAAGCATCTGTCATCCGATCGATTGTCATCTGTCATTAAATCGATGATCGTCTGTCATCGGATCGATTATCAAAGGGACATATGGTCAAGGGATGCTCATGAATTGATCGGCTGCTTTTCACAGCTTCCTGTCATCATATGCCGTGGATGTGCAATGGATAGGACATGGATAGGCCATGGATATGCCATGGATAGGCCATGGATATGCCTCAGTATGCCGTGGTGATATTTGCCATGCTCTGTCATGTGCTGTGATCTTGTGTTCAATGCAAACTCACTTGTCGTCCTGTGTTGATCCCGGGTGACTTCAATGTCACTAGATATGCACTCAATGCATGGGGTGGTGTCATCTCCCTGCTCTGTCGGTGGCCTATTGGTGGTGTCATGGTGGTGTCATGGTGGCATATTGGTCGTATTATGGCTGTTTATTGGTGGTATTTCGGTGGCATATTGGGGGAGAGGCTCTTGTCACTCTCCCTTTGAAGTCAAGTGGATTTCCAGTTGTTCTTTGCTTTCCTAATCCCCAATTGCAATTCAGGGGGTGATGCTGTTCAGGGGGGCAAATACAATCAGACACCCCCCATCTGCTAACACTGGTCAAACACTGGTCAAGCAATGGTCAAACACTGGTCGGTGGCCTTCATTGGATGGTGTCATATCCTGGGGTCAGTTGGATGGTCAGTGTTTATTGCGGCTGACTGGTCTAGTGGTCAAGCGAGTGGTCAAGGTATTAAGCTGCTCTTGTCATGACCCCTAGTTCAGTTCCTGGCCTGCTGCTCTCATTGTGAGATATAGACTCATTCCCATGAGGCATTGCATTGATGGTGTCTATGCAGAGGCAAGTACATCCCCCACCCAATGCAGCATATGGACATGATATGGTAACATACAGGACTACTCAGATTCCCAGTTGTGTTAAGAAGGCTCTACTGGGATGTTGAATACTCATCTCTCGGAAGTCATGCTCTAAGCGGATGAAAGCTGCTGATGCCTTGTGAGGACATTGTGAGGACGTTGTGAGGACGTTGTGAGGGCCCTGTAATTAGCCCCTTTAAAGCAATCTGTTGCTGGCCAGAATGACATGTCCCCCATTGTCCCCTTAATGTCTCATCATTGTGTAAATCATTGTGTAATCTCCTGACTCATTGTGCAAGTCGTTATGCAACGAGACGTCCTTCTCCTGCCGTGATTACAGAGTCTGGGGGAATCAAGCGTTGGTCTATTGTTGGCCTATTGTTGGTTTATCGTTGGCTCATTGTGTTGGACAGCACCTGTGAAGGTAGTTGGGTACTTAGCAATGGGTAGGTGTCTCTTTGTGGGGTTTTTCTGCTGTAATACACGTGTAGCTAAGCTTAGTTAACTCGAGTCAAGTTCATGTGAGGTCATTTAACTGAGACCCCAAAAAGACCATGGCATTATAGGGCCACCATTTTTTATATAAAGCAATAATAAAATAAAATAATGAGATTTAAAAGCGATAATTCAAAAAAGAAACTTCAAATGATGAAAAATCGCTTTATTTCTTATTATCTTTATTACAAAAATATATTCTCTCTCGCTAGTTTGTTTCTCCAATAATTTGAATGCATAAAAGGAGTCTGCCTGTCTGTCTTTCCACCTGATATACAATGGATGAGGACTGTTCCATCCATGGACAGACAGACACTGAAAGACAGCTCGTCTATCTTGTAGCTTTATCCCTGTCAGTCTGTCCAACCCGAGAGCAAACACAGACTGGCCTTACGGGCCATTATGAGAGTATCATCAATTGATGAAGGGGGATTATGAAGGGGGCTTGTGTTATGAGGCTAATGATGGACAGGGGGCCAGGGGGTAGCTGCTGAGGGGGTGGCTACTGGACAGGGGGAGTGGTCAGGGGGTGAATTACAGGCCCACGGGGGTATTTAGGGCAGGGCTTGAGACCCTAAGGTCAATGTCGCCTTTTTTGGACTATACTCCTATAGACAACCTCTCTATTAGGACCACCTCTCTATTAAGACCACCTTGGCAATTACACTGTGTTAGTTGAGGACCCCACTGTGTTCTTATTAATACCATCTCGCATTGAAGGTCAATATGGATGTGACCCCAGTACGAGATCAGCAAGCATGAGTCTTTCTCAACTCACAAGATTGTTGTTACACAGAATTACCTGCGGGGGCTACACTCTGCAATCGCCATCACTGCCTGTAGCCAGCTCCCCATTTACACCTGGGCGGAGTCGAGCTATGGTTCACGGATGATCTGCTCAGTTCCCCCTGGAAATAAGTTGGCTGTTTTTATTCCAGCCAATGGCTGCATGGTGGGGGAAGGGGACCATGTGTGATAGATTTGCAGGTCTTCTTTTAGGGTACACGTGACAGCTTTGTCACTATAAGATTGACTGCTAGATATCCAGGTATTCGTCTGAAACATTTCAGAGAAAAGACTGGTGAAAGTCGATGAAAATGGTTTTAACAGAAAGGCTATGAACTGATATAAGACCACCTCTGTACAAGACCACCTCTCTATTATGACCATTGCTTACCAAGAGAGACAGACAGCTAGACAGACAGACAGAGACAGACAGAGGAATTGAGAGGTAGAGGTCTGCTGCTGCAGTGACAGGTGTTGTGGGTTCTGATATCAGCCTCTTTAGCCTTCAGTTCCACCACGCCCCCTTGGCCAGGTGAATGGCCTTTGCATGGCTCATGAATGAAGGGCACACGAATGTCATGAATGAAGGCAGGGCATGAATAAAGGCACACGAATGAGCATGACTCTGCCATTGAATGGCCATTGACTTGCCCATTGGCTTGGCCATTGGCTCGGGCAGTTGGTGCATGTGGCTGACCGCTGACTGACCATTGTCCGGCCCCCTGTGCTTATAATGATCTCATGGGGGACACGCCCTCTACTGACCAGCCCCCATGACCAGGCCCCCTGACCAGGCCCTTGCCCCAATCTCTGTAACCAGGTGTGGGATTACAGCAGCAAGGCTTCTTTGTTGAGTATTACAAGCCTTTTAATGATATGAAGGCTTTTCGTTTTAGCCCTTACTTGTAAACCTCTACTAGATAATTATGGTCATACTGGTCCAATTAGAATCAGCAATTGAGATGCACTGCTTTGCTGTGTTCAAGAAACCAATCTTGAGTAATCTTTGTAATTTCCCACACCGAATGAGATGATGCGAGTGTGGTCTATGTTGGACATAGCATGGGATGTTTTCATAGAAGGAAGTTTCTCCCTGTCCCCTGCCTGTTTATTTAGGTGTTAGTTCCCCCCCCCCCCCCCTTGCCCACCGCCAGGTATATTACTATGGTTGTGACTATGAACATAACAGCCACAGACCAGTACTACATAAGAGGGGGTCAGCGGTCAGTAATAGCCCTCCCTCGCATTGTTTATTGTGTATGCCCATTGTTAATTGTTTGTTCCCATTGTTAATTGTTTACGGCGAGTGGGTTGAAGTCACCTGTGAGTGCCAGGGCCCTGTGGAGTGACACGAGGGGAGCATTGATCACACGGAGGCCTGCTGGGTGCCCACTGGGTGCCCACTAGCCACCACAAGGGCCACTGCAAGGTGCCCCACTGCTCCCCGCTGGGCCATGATCACAAGCTCCAAAGGGCCCCAAAGAGGAGCCAGCCAGGAACCCAGTGGGGCATTGTGGCCAGATCAGCATGTGCCTTCACAAGGTCTTTTTTAAGGGGACTTTACTTTGCTAGGAGAGTAGTCTCGGGTTGCAAGCTCATCTCCACAGGGGGCTGATTATACAAGATCAACCCAACAACCTCCAACAGCATTCAACAGCATTCAACAGCATTCAACAACAGCCCCCAACAACACATTCATCAACCTGGGCCCCTCCCCTCTCCTCTCTTCTCTTCTTTCTATTCTCTACTCCTGCCCCTCCCCCTCCCCCCACCTACAAGAATATTCACCCCAGTCCACAAAAAGAAAGAAAAAAAGGAAGAAAAAAGATGTGGGGATATTGTAGCATCCGCCCACTCCATTGGCATCAAACAGGGGGCAATATGTGGCCTGTCCTATGCTGGGAGGTTGGTGAACTAGGAAGAATGATCAGACAGAATGGCGTTGAGATCACCAACTAGAACGACAGCCTGAGGTTAAACAACCAGAAGAGCAAACAGAAGAACAACCAGAAGAACAACCAGATGAACAACCAGAAGAACAACCAGAAGAACAACCAGATGAACAACCAGAAGAACAACCAGAGAGGTAGCTTGGATAATAATGGTGCATGTAGCCAGTGGGGTGTATTTGCACCACCTGGACTGCCCAGTGCCCAGTTGCCTTGACCATTTTGCCCCCTCCCCCTCTCTACCCATAAGGCAATCACCTGTCCACTTCCCACCCGATATCTCTGATATCTCCCTTTGGTCACTATGATTGACCACTGACTCTCTTTGGTGCTTGACCACTGCAACTTGACCACTGTCCAGGCACGTCCTCCTTTCAACTTTTTCCCTTTTGAAGATCTTTCATTCTCGGACACTTTGTGATTTCATTACTGCGCAAAAATGGGATATCTCTTCTGTATATCTCTTCTGTGTATTGTGTGGAAGTATTGACCTGATAGTCATTCTAAGTACTGTATGTTGTACGGTAATCATACAGCTGTCATGTTGGACCTTGGTATACCAATTGATGAGTGCATTTCATTGAATTGAATCCTGAGGCAGAGATTTGATTCGGCTGTTCGATGGCTGGATGAGCATTTATTTGCACAACTGTTTCATTTGCAACTGACAAATCCTTCTATTGGGCACCTAGTTCAACATTGATTCTTTTAATACTCTTTATTCTTTGCCTTTTTCAGTTTTCCAGTCAAATAAACTGTTTATTCTCTTCCTTTGCTTAAAGCTCTTCATTTGAAGTTTGCTCCATAAGCCGTTTATTCCGTTTGGCAAATGCATCCTCAAAGGAGGGTGGAAGAGATATTTATTTGGAGTTTACAGAATGCAACATAAGACCCATTGAAGTGTCAGGAGTTAATCTTGAATTGATGATCCTGTCTTATCCGTTGAAAGGACATGGCTGAAAGAGACAGTGGGCAGAGTTAGTTGACCTAGAGGAAGCCTTTGACTCCGTTGTGTGTGAGGGTTGTTGGTACAGGGCAAGCATTTGACCCTCTGCTCCCTCTGCACTCCCTGTGTGCTCCCTGTGTGCTCATCCTGTGCTCCCTGTGTGTAGAGTGGGGGCTGATAGAGTGTCAAAGGGAAGACCGGTCACCCAATGAATACAGATTCCCCCGTCAGCCTGTCCTATGAGCCTGCCCCATCAGCCTGTCCTATGAGCTTGCCCTATGAGCCGCTTCGTGTGTCAGTGATCAATCGAGCCACTCGGAGCCAGCAATCAATGGAGCCAGCAATCGACCGATCTGTCAATGTTTGTCTTGCAGTATCCTTCTATTCATTGAGCCATTCATTGACTGTCTGCTTCCTGTCTGTTTGTTGGTCTTGGTAGAGCTCTCGACTTGATCCAATCACTCTGTTAATCTTTCACCCACTAGCCCATGAATTTTCGTGAGGCGTTTGAGAGTGTTGTTGCTGATGTGAAAGTGTTTCTTGTTGGCCCCATTAAAGTATCTGATGCAGTGTTAGACATTGCAAAGTCATCTTCATACCTATTAGCTGACACTTGAACGAGAACACAATCTTGCATGGCCATGTCATGGTTGATACTAGCAGAGATTGTGATGGAAACATGGCAGGGTTGGCTCATCGGCGTTGCTGAACAATTTCCTTGGATCCTGTGCACGAAAAGCATCCGATTTAGCGACTTGTGCCCTCAGGACGTCAAGTCTCAGCTTGAGTGATACTGCCATCGATTGCTAAGGATAGATTGCTAAGGGATAGATTGCTAAGGGATAGATGTAATGACACTTTCCACTTTGTATGCAACTGTCGGGTGGTAGCCACATGTTGAGCAACTGTGTGTGTGGAGCAAGGGGGTGCAGTGTTTGCCCGCACCCCATTGAGGGCAATTGGGATGCCCCAAGGGGGCGCTGGGGGTGTTTGGAGGGTGTTGTTGGGGGGTGGGGGCAATATGTTGTCAACTTCTGCCTCCCCATTGCTCACTGGCTGTGCATTGACTGAGCATTGACTGTGAAAAGGCATCAGATGGGGCCAATTTATTGACCAAACAAGAGTGTCTGATGCAGGGCACCTCTCAGTTTGGACTCGAAACACAATTTGTGAGGTTCATGTTGATAGTGTCAAAAGACACAGTCTGTCCTTCTTTTTGCATTCTATCCTTCTATTCTTCTATCCTTGCATTAGAACAAAGGGCGTCCATGCATTCCTCTTAAATGTGATCTCTGCCCTATTAGGAGTCAGTGGGCATTCGCGTCGCCCATTAGAATGCTCTCATCAAATGCTCGTCAAATGCACAAGACTCGATGAACCACCTGCTCGTGTTTTTGGTGTGCAATGAAAGAGAGAAAAGAAAACGGCGAGATATTGGAGTCATGACACATAACGAAAATAAAGAAATGCATACTAATAGATAGAGATGTGGTTCCTTAGCAATCAGTGGAGTGAGACATAGTTAACAAGTCAGGGCGAAGTATGGACAGAGTCAGTGGACAGGGTCAGTGGAAGTCAGTGGATAGAGTCAGTGGATAGAATCAGTGGACAAAGTCAGTGGATAGAGTCAGTGGATAGAATCAGTGGACAAAGTCAGTGGATAGAGTCAGTGGATAGAGTCAGTGGACAAAGTCAGTGGATAGAGTCAGTGGATAGAATCAGTGGACAGAGTCAGTGCTCTTCAATGGTCAGTCAACTGCCCGGATGGTGTTGGGTCATTGCAGGGTGAACGAGTGGAATGGCCCATGCATATCACCCTCTGCAGTCACGGGGAAAAAGTCATGGGGTGCTAGGGGGCAAAGGGGTGCAAGGGGCAGGGCTGATGGCCAGTGCTCACACCCCTCACAATGACCATGCTACGGTCATCTGGCTTGACCGTTGGTCACTCTCAATTGATTATGAGGGGAACGTGGCACCAGACGCCCCCCGTGCCCCTTGTCAGATGGTCAAGCGACCTGACTGACCACAGCAGATTGACCACTGCCTTGACCAGTGGCTTGACCAATGGCTTGACCATGGGGTGCTAATGACCGTCTCTCTTGTCCCATTGTTTTTGTGCAAATATCTAACGAGAGAAATGTGGCTCAACCGAAGCCCCTTGTGCAACGCCTTCCTTGGGTCAAGCTGTGATAATTAGGTGTCAGTCAGCAGAACTGATGGATTGCTTAATGCTGAGGGTTATGTTTATATGAGCAGCTGCCAAAGGCAGACGTTATGATGAAGTAATATGGCTTGGGATTCCACACCGTGTTACACATTTACCCCATGGGTGGGGACTTTTGCTTGCCCCACCATAGACACCTAATGCAAGGCACAACGTACTGCTTATGACACGTCTCTGGTAGATCACATCTTTATAAAGTGCCCTATTTTGGGACGGAGCAACACTCTACTCATAATATATGCCAGTGTAAATGACAGTGTAAGTGTCAGTCAGGAGAATGACCTGATTCGCTTAGTTGTTATTTTCTGAACCCGGTGACATTGAAATCTCCCATTAGCATGACATCCAAGCCTTATGTTAGGTTGCTTTTTCCTGTTGTTAGTTTTTCTTCCTATTATTAGCATTTTGCAATGAATTCCCAATTAATCCCTTGGCCCTGGGTTAATTGCCTTTCAGTTGCATTCGATTAAGGGCCGAGCATTTGCAGTCTGTTTATCAGGCAGGGGTTTGGGGTAGAGGGTTGCAACAGGTTCCCCCAATGTTGGGTTACACTGTGCACTGATTATGTAATCGCCCTGTGCCGCATTTTTCTTGGCTTGCCCAATGTTTGCTGAATGTTTGCCGGGCGTTTGCAAGGGATTACACAATTGTAAATGAGGAATTTGTCTCAGGAAGGACTTTGGGGGGTCACCTGATGCCTGACTGGTGCCCTCTGGTGGCCCCTTGTGACCCGTGGGTTATCCCTTAAAACCCCAGTTTCCTGTTGAGTGGCAAATGACCCCTGGTGTTGAGTTGCATCATAATTAAATTGGGCTTAGTGTTAGCAAGAAAGATCTGTCCTGCATCAGGGGTGGGGGCCTCGCTCAGTGGTAGCTCACTGGGCTTCCAACCACTGGCTCACCTGTTCAATTCCTGTTCCAGCCTAAGTTGTAAGTTGGATGGCTGTTTCATCCTTCATCATCTCATTGCCATGGTCCCTGCCTGTCCTAATTAGCCCATCAGGTGCAGAAATACAGGACGTAAAGCTAAGAACCGATAGTCAGATAAACAGATAGACAGACAGACAGACAGACAGACCGATAGATAGATAGATAGATAGATAGATAGACATATAGATAGATGTTAACATAATCAAGATGTGGGCCTTTTGTCTTGTGGTTATAAGGGGTTCAGTTTGGGGAGATGGGGGTTAATTCGTGATCACATGACTGGTTAAAGGACTGTTATGTTGAGGGGGGGGGGGGGGGTTCTCTTCTGCCCCACCCCCCTTTAGTTCTGTTGCACCTGCTCCTTGGATACCCCCCCCCCCCCCCAGTCAAAAATTATAAATAGAGGATATAACAAGTTGTGGGACATGTGGCCTTACTGGTTTGGTATGGATATTTACGATTCATTAATTTGAAAGTTCAGTGCTTAAGAATGTAGTCTCATTGTATAGTTCTCTTAAGGGTCATTTGCCAAGACTTCTGTGTTCATAAGCATCTGTTAGAATATTATGGGATGGCATCAGTTATAATATTATGGGATGGCTGTGTTTCATTGCATTGCGTCCTCCCAGTGGACAACCAGGCTTTGGTTGATTTGGAAAACTTCAGCACAATACTGGGACCAGCGGTGGGACGAGTGTGGCTGTTGTTATGACAGGGTTAGGGTTAGGAAGGCATTGGCAGATAGGAAGACAAGTTTAAACAATCTTTTGTGGTTGGCAAACACGAGTCAGTTGCAATTGACTTGAATTGGAGTGAATTGGAGTGAATGGAATTGAAATGAGTTAAACTCTTGACTTGGATGAAGGGTAACTCTTCCCAAAAGTGACAAGAGACCCACCCCAGGGTGACACGTTACCCTCCTCCCAGCAGAGGGTAATTGATGAGGGTGATTGTCCTGGACCATTCCTTCTTAACACTGCTGTCATAATGCACAATAGCTGCCCTATAGCTGGTCCCGCCACTTCCTATCCTCTCCCTATCCCTTTTCTATCCTTTCCTGGCTTTTGTTGTCTCTATTATGAGCCTATGTGGCCCAACCCGCTTGCCCTCTGTCTGTCTGCCTGTCTGTCTGTTGTCAGTGATTGGCACTCTGTCAGCAATTAGCCGCTACACGCTCTCCTAATTTGCTACCAGTCAATAGAATTGGCTTTTAATTGCAATAACACTGTATTATATGAATATGATATGGTCGTCTGATGCTCTGATAGTCAGTCAGGCAGTCAGACGGGCAGCAGTCAGTCGGGCAACAGTCAGTCAGTCGGGCAGCAGTCAGTCAGTCGGGCAGCAGTCAGTCAGTTGGGCAGTGTTGTCCTTGGAGTTTACACTTGTCCTAATGACTTCATTCTCTTGACTTGTGACTTCACTCTCTTGACTTGTGACTTCACTCTCTTGACTTGTGACTTCACTCTCTGACTTGTGACTTCACTCTCTTGACTTGTGACTTCACTCTCTTGACTTGTGACTTCACTCTCTTGACTTGTGACTTCATTCTCTTGACTTGTGACTTCATTTATAGCATTAGTAGCAATTAGGACAGCATGCGGTAACCTAGTAATGCGCTAATCCCACCGCAACGGCCACCGTCACTTGACAAGAACGCTTGCTGCCTTATAGCGGTCTTAATGGGAGGTGTCTCAGACATAGCGCAGTGGTCTTAATCATGAGGTGGTCTTTATAAAGAGGTATGTCAACATGACCCCCTCTCAGAACATTTGTTGGTTTTTCTCACAGACTCCATGGGGACTAAGTATGATGCATTGTGGGATCTGTGGCATTTGGAGATGAGATGAACTCGTGTAATTCTCTCTTGTTGTAACTTAAGGCTGACGGATGACCCTTTGCACCTTATGTGCTCTTATGTAATGCGTGCGCAATTATATTTCCATTCTAGAAGCCTCCCCCCTGGCCGCCATATTTACCTTTCTCTTTACAGATCCTAATCTCTTGGCTTTTTCTGTTTTCTCCTCTTCAAACTGAATTGAAATGAAGCTGCAAGGATTTAAATCTATAAATAGGTCATTAGGGGGTTAATGAGAGCAGGGGACGCTGGTGTAAGACAAGAAGTAGGCCAGGGGGGTTAAGCCAGGCCCGCTGCTGCCCCCTATGTTTATTTATTGGCATGAGGATTGGGGCAGAATTTCAGCTGGTTAATTAAAAGCCTTCTCTCAACTTGGGCTGCTTTGGGTTGCCTCGTGATGGCCTTAGAATGGGCCGCTAAGCATTGTGGGATACAAGGGGTAACCGGCCCTTAACCCCCCTCCACCCCCCCCCCCCCCCCAATCAACCTCAGGGGCCAGGGCTGCCTGTCACTCGTGCCCTAATATCGCCCCCTCAGTCCCTCGTCTTGTTTGGTAACCATTGGTAACGGCAGGTGTCTCAGCCAGCAAGATTATCCGCTCGCATTTTGCATCAATGGATTGAGAAGGAGGCTGAATGCTGGCTATTGTTGGCCATTGTCTTGTATTGTTGGCCATTGTCTTGTATTGTAGTGTCTTGTTGTGTTATTGTTGGGGTGACTTGTGGCTCATCCCATATTAAGCCCTGTGACTGGCTCTCTTCATAATCCCCAGGGCCATAGACCTTACCAAGTGCTAATTGTCCTCCCTCCAATTAGATCCCATTGGATCCTCATTCAAGCCTTAATGCTACAAGGTGTTATGCAACATGCACTTAAGGCTCATTATTGAGTCCCGATTAATGTTCAGGTCAAGTGTTGAGAGTTCAGACATTCCAGGATCCTCCTCTGAGACTTCAGTCTGAGCAGTGCTCATGAAAAACACTAAGAAAAAACCTACTTTTGAGTATCAGACTGCAAACGAAACTAGGCCTACTGACTGACTGACTGACTGACTGAATGAATGAATGAATAAATTAATGAATAATCGAATAAACGAATGAATGCTGCAAATACAAGATTTGTCTATTTCGAATGCGCAGTTATGCCATGAATACTCTGTTGTTCCTATTAAACAATGATTGAGTGGCTAATATTGATGAGTGATTTCAATGCCCTTCATGACAAGTCATTTGGTCATTATCATGGGTGATTCCAATGTCTTGGTTATTCGTATGTGTTGGGTAATCATTGAGGGCGATTTCAATGTCTTTATCTGTTATATAACCAGCCGGAATTCTCAAATGTATTTCTTTATTTTTGCAGTTCTTTTACCTTGTGACGGAGAACTACCCGTCCGGCAACACGAAAGAAATGCGCAAATGGGCTTACGAGATCCACTCCACTTTCCTCGTCAACACCGCGGTGAGTCTTATTTCTTGCTCTCTTGTTCCAGGATGAAGTGAAGATTGGCTGCAGTTTACTCTTAGTTAGGGTTATAGGCTGGGTGGCAGGGTTATATGCTGGGTGGCAGGGTCATATGCTGGGTGGCAGGGTTATAGGCTGGGTGGCAGGGTTATAGGCTGGGTGGCAGGGTTATAGGCTGGGTGGCAGGGTTATAGGCTGGGTGGCAGGGTTATAGGCTGGGTGGCAGGGTTATAGGCTGGGTGGCAGGGTTATAGGCAGGGTGGCAGGGTTATATGCTGGGTGGCAGGGTCATAGGCTGGGTGGCAGGGTCATAGGCTGGGTGGCAGGGTCATAGGCTGGGTGGCAGGGTTATAGGCTGGATGGCAGGGTTATATGCTGGGTGGCAGGGTCATAGGCTGGGTGGCAGGGTTATAGGCTGGGTGGCAGGGTTATAGGCTGGGTGGCAGGGTTATAGGCTGGGTGGCAGAGTTATAGGCTGGGTGGCAGGGTTATAGGCTGGGTGGCAGAGTGGCTGTGGGTGCATGGGTTCAAACCTCACTCCCAGCACTGTTCATTGCCCGATGTGCCCAGTGGCATTAGCTGTACATGTGTAATCATCATTCTGGTGGGGATGAATTGTAACTATAGCCGTTTGTTGTGGTAAAAGCAGGGTCTGTGGGTGACAAGTGCTCTGTTACTGGCATCATGTAGGCTTTGATTTAGCCATGTTATGCGAGTGAAGCATATTTCCTTGTGATGTTTGCCCAACATGTCACTTGTACCACACTGCTGTATTATCTCCGCCTGCCGCTGGCCGGAAATGGCGCTGGGGTGTGACTCAAGCGCATTGCATTCTGGGAAGACATGGCCACCGCTCTCACGCACACAAGAAACGGAGGAAAAAAACAAACAAGAAAGAAACTAACCGAAGTGAGAAAATGGCGAAATCTCAACTATTCGCAGGCCCCGGCTGTTGTCAAGCATGGCGCTTGTTTGTTGCCATTGGAGACGGCATCAGCAAACCCGCCCAACAATCGTTGCTAGGAGACCTAAGGTCTTAGACGGGTGTGTTGATAGCTGAGAAGGAAGTTGGGGGAAAGGGGCAAAATGAAAAGATTGTTGCGTAAATGAACCCCCCGAGGTCAAAGGTCAGGGTGAGATGTAATAGGAAATAGAAGAAGTGTTTGTTTACTGGGCTTGTTGTTGTCAAGGCAACCGTTTGGGGTTAAGAAAAATAGGAGAAGAAATGGATGTGGAAATAGTCGGGTGGGTTATAAGCCCTTGGGTCAACAAGGCAGCCTGAAAGAAAGAAAGAAAAGAAATAAAAGAATGAGGAGGGTGGAATATTGCTGAACATGGTGCCTATCATGCAACAGATTGTCTACATGCATTTGCCCACTTACATGCATTTGCCCACTTACATGCATTTGCCCACTTGATCCGTTTGTAACTGCTGGTACATAGGCATTGGCACCTAAAGGTACATCTCGCCATTATTTGTGCAGATTAATAAGGTCCCTGTCTGACGAGACCATCTCTCCACTGAGTGTGCCCCACTTGTTGATTATGACGGGGGGAGGTTATTACATAAACCCCTTTCCTTGCACCCGCCCCCCCCCCTCAGGGTACTTTAACACCAAATATGGGATGCTGTCTTAGCACAGAAAGGTGTCTGGCTAATCACAGGGCTAGGATTGCCCAATTGCACAACACCCCGCGATGTTACCCCACTTCAAAGACCCCACACCTGCCGGGGGCCTTCTTAATTACCCCTCTAAGCAGTGGCGCCCTCTGGTGACCATCTTGACAACAGCTTTTCTCTTGCAGCTTTTCTGGTCTTCTGGAAGTTGAGTCTTTAAGGAGAAGTTTTCAAAAGAGAAATCTTCGGGTTTAGAGACAAGATGATCCCTCGCCATATGGCCTGACCACAACCAACATGGCCGCCTCGGGCTGTTCACTTCAATAGCTCCTAACTCGAACAAAATTATCCATATTAGCTATTATTCATATTCTGAGGATACCATAGTTTATCGTCTGTAAAACATAAGATAAAAGGGCTGATGTAACAATGCGTTGCTACAGATTGTATTCCCTTTAGTCTCATACATGTACCCCATGGGTGGGGTCTTGTACTCGCCCCCAACATAGACACCAAGCATAAGGCACCGCCAAGTAACGTGTCATGCTGACCAGCAATAGAAGTGACCAGTGCTTTGACCCTTGACCACTGGGTTGCCTGGTGAGTTCAACACAGTTCAAATCTCAACACTTGATTCATCTCTATCTGTTTGGGGGCGAGAGATTGG
Source organism: Alitta virens (assembly GCA_932294295.1). Lineage (NCBI taxonomy): Eukaryota > Metazoa > Annelida > Polychaeta > Phyllodocida > Nereididae > Alitta > Alitta virens. The sequence continues at coordinate 49,419,337 of OW028576.1, read as the reverse complement.
ACTGGTGGACCGGGGACTGCGGGGGTGTCTGTCCAGAGGGTATGGGGGGCGCAGGTGGAGGGGGGAGGGTTGAGGTTACTCTTTTTACGATTAATACAATTTATTACGCAAGAGGGGTTAAATAGAACAAGACGGGGGTTACAGGTTGAGGGATGTGGGGGTGGAGGGAAGACTCTTACACACCCTCCCCCCTCCCCCACCCCCGTAACTCGCTTAAGGCAACTGTCAGACGGAACCCTTCTCCTTATAAGGAAGTGGGCAGGGTCACCTGGTGTAAGGCCCTTAGCAAGGGTTGGGATGGGGGGGGGGACTTGACATATCAAGAAAGTGCTCTGGAAATAAATGACCAAGTCAAATGCATTGTCTATGAAATAATAATCGAAGACGGTAGACATCTTCACTGAAGCTGAGCTGTTAGAGGTAGAACACACTCCCCACTGAGATGAGATCCACACCTGCCCCTGACCTCTGACATCTCTGGGTGACCTTGGGATGACCCCGGATGACCTCATTGACCCAGATTGAAGACGCCCTCTGGGGAGTCCTTGGGGAAACGTCTGCAGACATTGACAGGAAGGGAAAGAAATCACGCAAGACAGAATAAAAAAAGAAAGAGAATGACGTAAAAAGGGGTCAATAAGACGCTGTACCTGCACCCCCTCATTTGCATAACGCCCCCTTACACCCTCTGACGCCCACGTAAGCCTGTTATGCCCCCGTTGGATGGCTGGGTGGGTGGGGTAATTAACGGGGGGTTAATCTTTCAATTAATGAAGAAAATAAAAAAAAGAGAACAAACAATTTGAAATGGCCAGGAATGAGTGGGAGGCTGTTCTGATGAACGTCTTCATTCAAGCTGAACTTGCTATGATAGGTTCAAAATATTCAAATGATTTAACCTCATAGCATGCTATATCATCATTTGTTCACAGGCTAGTGTCGTAATATTATGTAAGGTTACACAGTCGTCATCTGACGTCATCCACCCGCGAGTGTTAATTGTTAGTTGGAGCAACAGCCACCAGGTGGCCAGCACGTGGCCAAGATGGCGTCTTGTCTTTCATGTTCCTTTTCTTTTCACTTTGCTCTCTCACTGACCTTCACTGACCCTCACTGGCCCTCACTTTCCATGGGACATCTCTCACTTTCCTCGACCTGCCTCTCACCTTCCCCTGGGTGTCATGAATTAATTGATCCCTGTGTTTGTGCTGGGTTTGTTTTCTCAAGGGAAAAAGAGAGGTCAGCCAGCCAGGAAAGACCCAGAAAAGAATAGACGGTTAGACTCGAGTTTTACCTGTTGATAAGCAGCTATTGGGAATGTTTATGTTTCCAGACTAAGAATTTTGCAAACTTAATTTGGTCAATATCATCGACACGTTAGGGTTAGGTTAAAATAAACGTTGAAATGCGAAGTGTTATTTTGGTTTTGAAATGAAAATAAATGAAACTTTATAGCAACTGACAAAATTAAGGAAATAAACCTCAGGCAAAATGTCAACGTAAAAATGGTGGGCATTAAAATGAATATAGTTTAACATGAGAATAGATTCGAGATGCACTTGTTATTTTAACATTTGTGGAGTGAAAATGAAAGCCATGAAAAAACTGAGAAAATGATCTTTAAAGAGGGGGCGAAGCAAGATTAAAGAAATGGATTAAGTGCATTTGAAGAAACCCTCTGTTGCTTGGGACACGTTTTTTGCGCCATTTTTTTCATGCTCATTGAAAGCTTTTCCTTTTCTGTCTTTTTGTGGGTGGAATTTGAAGGCAGATCAGTGCACGGGTCATGCCACGAGGGGCTCTTAATTATGCAACCATATGCCACTCCCAGTATGCAACTCCCAGTATGCCACTCCCAGTATGCCACTCCCAGTATGCAACTCCCAGTATGCCACTCCCAGTATGCAACTCCCGGTGCCCCGAGTGAGTTTCATAAGGAAAACAGTGGTTAGGTGGGTCCAGTGGTTGCGTGGGCCCATCTCAGTCCCTGTCCCATCATAAAATAAGATAGAAGTTGAAAAAAGGTCGGTGATGATTGTCAACAATAAAATAAACTATAAAGCTTTTTACTCATCACATGGGATGTGCTCATCATCTCATCCTTTACAGACATACTGATGAATTGTGCCATTGGAGGTTTCCTGTTGTAAATGCACTTGCTGTACTATCTACGGGTGAACCAAGATGATAGATAGACAGCTGGGCAGACGGACAGACTCAGCTGTCAGGCGATGCAGTTTTAAATGAGATTGAAATGATTTCTTTTTTTTATTTCACTCTCCATGTTTTCTTGATGATTATCTCTGCTTAATCGGATCCTTGGTTAGAAATGGCACATGGGTTTGTTTGAAAAAAAATATTTAAGAAAAAATTAGGAGGGAAAACTGAATTTGACATGGAATTGGAAATTGTGTGGAAACGAAAGTAGATAGTGATGAATTGCTTTGTTATTGTTTATTTTGTAAGGGCTAATAAGGGATAATGTCCGTCTTGTGCCAAATATGGAAAGTGACCCAATTAGAATGAGAGGAATGTGGTGATTGGTTGGAAACGCTCTTAATTAGGTCAATGCATTGAGGACGTGACCTCCTTCATGGCTTTGCTTTTAGCGTCTTGTAGCACTTTGCCAAATTCTGGCGAATTATGAGTAAATGATGGCATCGTCCTTATTTGTCAGCTAATTGAAGAGAAAACCAGTGAGTGGGCGGGCAGTCTAATTCCGAGGCTGTTTTGCTAATCTCTTATCGTTGCCTTAGCTTAGATGACCAGCTACCAGATTCAGTAATGATGAGATGACAAGGATGCTCGTAGGCAACACCGTGTTAGACATTTACCCCATGGGTGGGGTCTTTTACTCGTATCCTTGTAGGTCTAGACTTAATTTGTGTGGAACTGTGATGTATTTAATGGGGGCTCACTTATGGCTGGTAGGAGAATCGAACTCAGGACCTCTTGATCCTGAGGCCAACACCTTACTCACTTGGCCATGGTACAGAATGAAGTGTCTTTGAGAAAAGGTCCCTTTCACCCTGACTGACTTGGAAGTTTGGAGTTGGGAGGACGTCATTCCAGTCACACCTTGCAAGAGACATTGTGCATCCTTAAGCAAGCCCTGTCGCCAGGTGGCGCTGATCATTAGTATGGGGGTGAAGGTCTCGGGGCCAACTGGCCAGGGGTGTGTTACAGGGCAGCACCTTTGGCCCTGTGTTATTGCCTGTGTTCTTGTGGCTCCTTATGGGTGATTTATGACCTGTTGAGGGCCTGGCTGAATTTCAAGGGTCACCCACACTGGCCCAACACTGGCCCGCCACTTTCATGGCTTTGTATCGTGAATATTTATTACACATTTCGAGTCTGGCTTCAATTACACAAGGCTCCTAATGACTGTTTGTTGTCTTGTGTTAGCCTGGTGTTGGTCTTGTTCATTGTTGGTTGATTGTTGGTTGATTAGGAGAAAGCCTTTGATTCACTCAGCCCTTGGATCTGTGTTAGGTCATCAGCATACAATAATAATGCTGGGCTTTGTTTACAGGTTGTTGTTGTTCAATGAATGTGAAGATTGTATTTGAAATGCAATTCTTTTATGAGCGTACTCGTATGTTTTGGCACAAAGAAAGATTTGAAGGCGATTGGATAGGGTAGGGTAGGGTAGGATGGGGTAGGGTAGGGTAGGATGGGGTAGGGTAGCACAAATCTTCACCCAACTAATAATGAAAGACAGTCAGCAGTATGATCAAGCCAAATCCCCTGACAAAATTTGTAAACTGATTTGTATTTTGACACTCATTATTTGATTGCATCTTGTTTTTGGTTTCACTTATGTCGTGTACTTTGTGCATAACAGTCTTATAATAATAATTTTCTTCTTTCAGCCTTTGCGACTCAACATGGATGACGAAATAGTCTCCTCGATCGATAAAACTCTTCTGCATAAATCCGATAAGGAGGACGCCCTTCGGATGATCTTCCAGAACGCCCGACATGTCGCCCAGGGAGTCATCAGCGAACTCTTGGCCGACTTCCGCATTAAGCAGTCGCTCGGTGAGTCCGTTTCTCCTTTATTCTGTCTTTATGGGTCCTTTAGGGTCCTTTTAGGGTTTAGAGATGTGCCGTGTGAATCTTATGTGCCGTGTGAGTCTTGCGATGGCCGTGTGATTCTTATGGACTTTTATAAAGCATTTGCAAGCTTTTCGTTGTGAATTTGATCCTTACTTTTGGGAAGATTATATTTGAGTGTTTTGATAGTGGCCCTTGAGAAAGCATTGGCTGCAGTGGGGATTAGTATTTTGATCTTGAGAAAGCGTTTGACAGCCTCGACTCAGTCTCGGGGGTCAATTCAATTGTCATTGTGTCCCACAAGTCAGAGCAATTAGGGGGGTAATTCCCTCCCGTGTCTGCCAACAGAACAATCAATTGTTCAAATGAACAATCGGATGCCAGAAGGAGAAGAATCGATTGGTTAAATTAATAATCAACTGCTGGTCAACAATGGACGACGGTTCCACTTGGCCAGAGCAGGAAGAGGCTGGTTAAGCAACAAGTTCATTTACGAGAGACGGAGAAACAGACACATTGGCAAAGACAGACAGGAAACACAGACAGGAAACACAGACAAGGAGGCTAAGATAGACAAGGGGAGTGCCAAAAATTAAATCTTTAATTTCTTCCTTCTTTCCTTCCTTTCCTTCCTTCATTCCTTCATTGGCCATTTGACGTAATAATTTATCAATAGTTATATGCTGTCCAATCAAGGCAAGGAAATGGCAGGCACCAATTATTATTTCAATTACAGGAAGGAGCAAGTCTTATTCATTTCAAGCCTTGTTTTTTGTGCCGAAGCCATTAAGAATTAGCATTCGTTTTTTTCACCGATTTCACTCGTAAAGCCCTTGCCTCCCACAGCTCTTCTGTTTGTGCCCACTTTTATTCCTTCTTTTTTTCTTCTTCTTCTTATTCTTCTGTAAGAATAAAACCTCCTCGAGTGAAAAAAAGACTAAAAGAAGGAATTGAAAAAAGGGGCATGATTTGCAGACGACCATATGCTGATCGGCCCTCCAATGCATAATCGCTAGTGAAGTTTATTTGCTCAGAAAATGTCCCTCTTAAAAAGATGAATAAAGAATTTCACAGACCCCCGAAGACCCAAAAAAGTGGGCCAGAAAAAAAGTCAATTGAATTAGTGAAGGTTGTAGAACAGGGCGCCTGGTTTTAGAGGAAAGCTGTTAAGCTATTAAGGCCTGTCATTGATATCCCCCTTAATCAATTGACGACGCCATTTTCCCCATCTTTTTTTCTCTTCCACTTAAAATTGTGACTCCAATGTAGAATGCCTCTCCTCTCCTCTCCTCTCCTCTCCTCTCCTCTCCTCTCCTCTCCTCTCCTCTCCTCTCCTCTCCTCTCCTCTCCTCTCCTCTCCTCTCCTCTCCTCTCCTCTCCTCTCCTCTCCTCTCCTCTCCTCTCCTCTCCTCTCCTCTCCTCTCCTCTCCTCTCCTCTCCTCTCCTCTCCTCTCCTCTCCTCTCCTCTCCTCTCCTCTCCTCTCCTCTCCTCTCCTCTCCTCTCCTCTCGGACAAACAGACAGACAGATGCTCCCCATGGCATGAATGGTTAAATGCTCTTTATGAATATCCACAGCTATTACAATGAATTTCAACAAGCCATTTGGATGGATATCAACAAGCGCTTCGCTTGCCTTTGCTTGCCTTTGCTTGCCTTTGCTTGCCTTTGCTTGCTTTGGCTGTTCATGACTGAAATGCTGCATTGCCGATAAATGAGCCACTGGCTGTTGCGATATTGTTGCTGTAAGAATTGTTCCTTGTGCCTCATGCAGTCGACTGTGGGCCTGATATAAAAGTTGAGGTTTTATGGGGGATTTCAATGCCATGCAGTTTCAGTTGTTGGTGACTTCAATGCCATACAATCCAAATGGCCTGAAACTGACTAAGACTGCCCTAGACTGACTGAGACTGCCCGAGACTGACTGAGACTGCCCAAGACTGCCCAAGACTGCCCGAGACTGCCCGAGACTGCCCGAGACTGCCCGAGACTGACTGAGACTGACTGAGACTGCCCGAGACTGACTGAGACTGCCCGAGACTGCGACAGTGGCATGACGGGAATTGGATGTGACGTCCTGAAGTCAATTAGGAGAGAGGGTAGTCAGGGGGTAGTCAATTGCATCAAAAGGGGGAGTCTTGTCTCCCAAAAGAGCTGGTCTAGTGCATCAAAGGGGAATCAGAAGTGTGTCAGTTGGAATTGCATCATGGGACGGTGAGCGGATGAAAGTGTCAAGTGCATCACGTGATGGGTCATGTGATGGATCATGTGATGGGTCATGTGATGCACCTTGTGATGCGGTTGATTAGTAAGAGGCGTTTGATGGTCTCCATGGATGTTGGATGTGTTTGAAACTGGTAGAAGGCGTTTGATTCTCTGCTCCTGGTCTCAAGATGGAGGGGGGAGGGGGGGGGGGGGGGAGACACCTGAGAGGGGACAGATGGGAGTCTGGGGGAGATTGGGCCATAAAAAGAAATCGGGGGAAAAAAAGTAGATAAAAAATAAATAAAAGAAACAGTTTGCGAAGGAGAAGCTCTTATCCGCTACAAACGAAAATCCCCTATTGTTGTACAAACGAATTGAAGACAAAAATGACTGACTTTAAGACACAATAGTCTTTGTGACTTCGTTGACTTTAGCAAGAAGTAATTGGCGCAGTTTCTCAGATGCGGTGTCGTGTTTAGTGAATTCTCCGCTCGTTTTGGCATCTTGAATTGTCCTAAATGCTGTTTATTGAGTCATGGTGCTAGTGGGTGAATTGTCAACGAAATGTTGAAGTTATCAAAGGTTCTTTTACGGTCTTATCTTAAATCATGAAGTGTACATATAACATTTGGGGCTCCAAGCAGCCTTACCATCTCATCATTACGTCTGCATGTGGCATTGAGACATTTCCTATGTCGTGGCATAGACAAACTTACAACTGGTAGAAGTAGAGTAACAATCACAAGTAGAGTTACAAGTACAAGTGGAGTTACAAGAAGAAGTGGAGTTACAAGTACAAGTAGAGTTACAAGTACAAGTAGAGTTACAAGTACAAGTAGAGTTACAAGTACAAGTAGAGTTACAAGTAGAAGTAGAGTTACAAGTAGAAGTGGAGACAGATAGATTGGAACTCCCCACCCAAGCAAGACCAGACGAGGCAATAGTGTCGTCCTATGGTGAACTGCTGAGCACTGTCAAATGCCTTTGTGTAATGACTGATCATACATGGCACTTGACCGTGATGCGGATGCTGCAGATGCTGCTGCAGATGCTGATGTTGATGGTGATGCGTGGTGACGTTAATGACCTTCGAGTTATGTCCTGTGATCATCATTAACCCCTTATCACGTGATCAACACGCCATCTCGCCTTCAGATGACGCCACTGACGGCCCGTCCTGCGGCCAAGACGTAACGCTATTCCCTTTTGAAGACGCAGCGTTCTCCCTTTGATCTTCATCTCCTCAATTCCCTTCTTTAATTCCCCTCTTCAATTCCCCTCTTCAATTCCTCTTCTAAATGATCTTCTCAGTGTCCTTCACAATTTGTCACTGGATCCTTGACATGCTTTGGTGTGAAGAACTAGGACAGTCAACAGCCTCCTGCTCCTCCTCTTCCTCCTCCTCATCATCATCATCCTCCTCCTCCTCATCCTCCTCTTCCTCCTCCAATGTTGCTCTTGTTCATTTCTTGATTTGCTAAGTCTTCAATTGGGCTGTTGATGTCTTTTTGGTGTTGAGGAGCACATTTCGTGCATAGTGTTTTGTGTTGTTTCTGCCGATGGTGGTCATTATGTGGTCATTATGTGGTGATAATGTGGTGATTATGTGGCAGTTAGGTGGTCATTACGGGGGATTTCATTGTCGCTGCTTGCACCCTCTGCCAGGTGGGGTGTGTTCGGGGCCCCTAAATTTGAAGAAGTGTTGTCTCTTGCCAAGAAGGGCTCCCCTTGCAGCGGACTCCTTATTAGACGCCGGGACTCAGGGTTACATGGGATGGAGGCTGGTGTACTATATACACCCCTGCACAAAATATGGGCTGTTAGGATGTTATGCCTCTGTTTAACTCTTGTTCAATATTCTCTTACCCGCCAGCATGGATGTTCCCCAAGTAATTGGCTTTAGTATCTCAGAACACCTGTCATCTGTGCTTGTCATATTTAAGTCAGCTGGTGTAGTTACCATCTTCGCCTGTTGTATTTAAGTCCGCCGGTGTATTTTTGTATTGTGGGTCATCCTTGGTTTTCCTTGAGACAGGGTGGACCTCCTTACCCAAACACGTGATGCATGTGAACACATCTGATTGGGAGGGGGCCAGGAAAGATCCTCCCTCCTGAAATGACATCTTCATTTGGAACTGATTAAGTAAATACCCCCCCCCCCCCGAAAATGCACACGGGGACAGACAGACAGCCAGAGACAGACAGCCAGAGACAGACGGCCAGAGACAGACGGTTTACTCTAAACTTGACAGCTTATTCATGGGAGTCCACACCATGCTAGACATCCATCCATTCTTATGTTCTTTCTCCGTGGCCAAGGTTAAAGATGTCGTTTAGATGATTTAAGATTTCCAGTTTCTTAAAACTCTTGTCATTTGTGACATTTCTTGAGATTTACTGATCATTTTCACGGAACACTGAGGAGGATTTGGCACTCAGCGGATTAATGGGGCATTTGAGGTGCCCCTGGAGCTATTACATCATCCTCATGCAATTGACCTGGCTGGACCTGTGCTTCTCTGGGATCTCAGGTTCTTTCAATCTGTGGTTCGTTCTCTCTGGTTCTTCAGTCTGCGGTTCTTTGGTTTCTGTGGTTCTTTCAATCTGAGGTTCTTTATAGTGGTTTAAGAATTTCTCTGTGGTTCTTTAGTGATTCTGTTGTCTCTCTGTGGTTCTCTGGGTCCGTGGGATCTGCAGTTGTCTTTCATTTCTAGGGTTCTTTGGCCTGCATGATTCTCGGCTGAGGTTCTGTGATAACTGCTATTTCTTGGTTTGGTTCTCAAGGTCTTTGATGCTTCGAAAACCTTGTCAGAAATTACTCCTCATTGAGAGTAAATATACATTCTGCAGATAGTAAAGTTTGGAGAGCAAGCTTACTCCCTACATATGTAGCATCTTACTGTCTATAGAGGTGACAGTGGGGTGATTTTTGACCTCTTCCCTCCACTCGTAGTCTCCACTTGTAGGCTCCACTTGTAGTCTCCACTTGTAGGCTTGTTATTTTTTCTGCTCATGACGCTTGGTGTTGATTGACTCCGGGCGAGACTCTGATAAGGAGCATGGACTGCTTGGTGTAACTGAATACTGGGCAGGTGGGGCTCCCCCTTGCCCCTGCACGGACCCCTCTGCTCCATCTTAAATCAATTAGCAGCTGCCAGGGCCCACCAAGGTCAGGTGGAGTGATGATGGTGTAGTGATGACGGTGGAGTGATGACGATGGAGTGATGATGGTGGAGTGATGATGGGTATTGAGACGAGTAGAATGTGTCATTCAAGCAGTCTCTCAAAGCAGTCTCACAAAGCAGTCTCACAATGCACGGTTGACTGTCATAATGGCCTCTGTTAAATCACGCCATGAAGTGACATACACGCCACTCGGTGTTTCATAAACTCAGCCATTTCTTTAAAGCTGAAATATGCCTTTGTAATTCGTGGAAATGGGATGAAAATGGCAAATGCAGTATCTGGACTATCTTGGTAATACCTGTGGTAATTGTGAAGGTAAAAGAAGTAATGATATTTGGCTTACAATAATTGCCATCATAGAATGAGTTCGGTGAACTGCATGGATCTGCCCTGAAGTTTCCCAGCGCAACATGGACACTATTGGACTGAAGTTTTAGCAATTAGATGAATCCTCAACTTTATGATATGTGGCGAAACTTCTATAATAATTTCAATTTAATGAATGCTATGATTTATTTCCCGAAGTTGCTACTGTGTGACGAATGGTCATTTTGAGGGGAAAGTTTGAGGTAATTCATCAGAGAGGTATTTTTAAGTGAATTGCTGGCATGTCTGTCGATGTTATACGGTTCTGTTTGGTATGAAAACGTCTGACTTGGTCGAGAATCCTGCCATAACTAAACCTAACTTGGGTTAGTCTATTGCTGTGAGTTAATAATTCCCAGTTTGTTTTATTTATTGTTAAATGAGCCTCGTCTTTGCAAGATTGTTGCTGGCACCTTGCATCACCCCCTCTCACCCCATCTGGCCTCCAGTGTCACTCATGCGGAACGACTGCCTCCCCCCAGCCTCCCCCCAACCCCCAGCCTCCCCCAGCCTCCGGGAGATGCCCGCTCATGCGTGACAGCCAATCGGGTAGCGGATGAATATTCAATAGGCTATCCCAATTGATCGAGTATTGGCCTTAGAAATAGAGGACTTTCTATCAAGGTGAACAATATGTCTGGGATAAACAAACCTATTTCTCTGTATTGTGTGTGATAAACGAGTCGATTTTACAATTGAATCGTCTTTGATAAACTTCGAGCAGAGATCGTGGAGAAACTTTGATTAGAAAAAATAGAGGAAGAAAAAGCATTGCAAAGTGAACAATCTCTAATCTCACAGTATTATTATCGTAAAGTGAGATAAACGAGTATTTGTGTCTTTTCAATGCAGAGCTGTTTCACTGACTTGGTGAGTTCAGATATAAAGGACTGACAGAAATGGCACAACTGCATTATAAATGCGACTTCAGCAATTGTGCCTCGATTGAAATAGCTCATTTTGGCTGATGTTTTCCTTTTATTTTCTGCGTCTCAAATGTATTCTCTGTTCGGTTCCTCGATTGTGTCTTGGTTTCTTTTTCTACCTCCTTAAATTGACTTTTTCAACAACTCGCTGAGGTTATCCTTATTAGATGCATATTCATGAGGGTCGTTATGCAAATGAGCCTGACCTTATTCGTTTTTGGGGGTTGTTCTTATTCATTAATATTCATAGTGGGGCACAATATGGTTGCCAGGCGATGGCCTATTGTTTTCACCCCTTGAGCATTGTTGAGGGGGTGAAGGGGTGTGGCCTCGATCTGGATCCTCAAATCACCTGTCGATGCTTCGTTTTACCCCCTTGTACCCCTGCAGCCAAGTGTCCAATGCCAGCTGGGTTAACCCCCATCCCCCATCAACCAATGCAACCACTGAGGTTGGCTCTTGGTTAGCCACAACCACAGACACAACCAACCCTGCCACAAGCTCCACTGGGTCATCCAACCAACAACCAACCAACCAACCAGCATTAAGGACAACCGTGTGGTTTATGCCTCGATTGATTTGTGGTTTACTCTATTATCATTGACATCGTATAATCACCATCACTGGGGACTTCAATACTTGTCTATCACATTGGATTCTCATTTGTGGTGACTTCAATGACACCTGCGTTATTCCTGCGGATCATCACTTGGACTTTTCTGACTTATCATTGGATGACTTCATTGAATTGATTGACCTTGATAAGGCATTTGACTGAGAGTGGATCTTCACTCGTGACCTTGACTTTGATATACCTGGGGTTTATCACATACTCGGATGTTTAACACACTCTGCGTACAGTATTAAGACTGAAGTATTGTATGAGAGGAATCTGGAGAAGTTTTTAGTCAGCTCTTCTACCATGGAGACTTTAACAGAGGACATCGCTGTTCACACTGCATAGTCTTCAGCATACCCGAGCATCCAAAGGGATCCATGTGGATCACGGATCGTCTTTTCAATCGTGTTTGTGACTTTGACACATTTTCAAGCAAAATGCAGCGCTCTTCGGTCACCAGGAATTCATCTATCACCAGAAATCCCTCTATCAGGAGATCGAACAGCAAGCGATCGAAAATCTCTCGCAATCCGCGGAGTAAATTGATGTTGGGAAGGAAGGTCTCCGCTCCTCCTAATTTAGAATACAGCCCACCGGAGAGACCCAAAGTGAGGCTTCATAGCCACCAGGAAGGATCTCTCAGCCACCAGGAAGGATCTCTCAGCCACCAGGAAGGATCTGACATAAGCAGTGAGCTGAGCCAAGAGACTTTCAACGAGCAACTGACTCACTGCAGCAATAGAAGGATTCTGCAAAGAACTTCCACACTCTGCTCAGTGGACACGGATGACGGGGAATCCCTCCTGGGGGAATCCCTCGGGGAATCCCTCGGGGAATCCCTGGATGGCAGCTTCTCATCTTCATCCGCGAGTAGTGAGGACCTTTCCAGCTACGCTTCAGGTTAGATAAAGTCTTATTCTGTTATCTTACCGGGAGATTTCAATGTCTTCTGTCTATTTAGTCTTCTCTTTATTTAGTATTCTCCTAACGGGTGACTTCAATCATATGCAGAGGGTGTTAGTGCCTTATTTGGCACTGACATATCTTGTTGATCTTATGACTAGAAGTGGCCATTGATGGAGTAGTTAGTTCCCAGTTGTTATGTAAGTGAGCATTGTTATGTCATGTCAGGCATTGTTGTGTCACGGTGTTGTGACAATGTGTTGTATTATGCTGATGCGGTGTAAATGCCCATGTGACACCCCTGACAGTTAGTTGCCGATTTATGCCACCAGGAGGCGACCTCTGCAGTTAATTATTATGCAATATTTCACTGGTGCTGCCACCTACTTGACTTGGCTGTCCGGGGAGGTTAAATTGGAACAATTGCCATTGTTGTTCTATTGTTGATCTGTTACGCACGGTGATTGGTCAGTGATTTGTCAGTGATTGTTATGAAGGAAGTCTGTGATTGGGCATAAGTTGAGGGTGATTGGGCGTTATAGGGGATAATTCTACTACAGCTGTATGACTATTGTCACCATGGAAACTGGGTGCTATGTCACTTTTGGCTTCGTATGTTAAGATAAGAGGTAGCTGAGAGAATTCCAGTACCTGACTCTGAGAACCTGATTAATTTAAGAAAACAGGAACTGCAATGCCGCCTGACCAGTGGACCATGCAGCATATGACCATGAGCGAGTGACCATGAGCACAAGTGACCATACAGTGAGTGATGGATGACCACTACCAGGGGGGTAGGGGGGGGGCAGTAGCCATATGGTCTGCATTGACCCCTCTGCTCATAAGTTCACATAATCATGTCCAGTGTTATGACCAGTCACACCCCCTGCCCCCCACCCTACTGCCCCAGTGAAGGGTCAGCCATGTTTGATGCTTGACGTCCCTTTACCCCCCTCCATCCATTATATCTTGGCCTGGTGGGGTCATCCGAATGAAGACATTGATCATGAATATATCTCGCCATAAACTTCGATACAACAGTCACCTCGCTACAAAGGCCACTTAACTCGTTGCCTGTCTTAACTGGCTTTGGTTCCTATGACAACTGGCTGAGGAGGATGTAATGATGACATGATATGGCTTTCATGTGACTCATTTACACCATTGGTGGGGGCTTTTTACTTGCCCCTGCGTAGACACTAGAATTATGTACCTTCAAGTCTTGTTGAATTATTTGTTTATCACAGGCAGATGGTTTGATCCAATCCCTGCATTTCTTTGTGGCTGTTTATTCTTCTCCATGTTTTATGTTTGGCCTTAATCTTCCCGATTAGTCTTGACCCCTGCAGTTTTAAGGGGCATTATCCGAGTGACCATAACAGCTGTTTGACCCCCCCTGGACAATGGTCAGTGAAAGGGGGCTCAATGGTCAGTCTCCCCCCTCCCCCACAACGACCTCTGCTGGCTTCCTATGACACTAATTAACCCCAATGGAGAGTGAGATGATAGTTAGGCTACTCAAAGGCCACTGCCCCGGCCTTTATTCGGGTTCATGTCCTACATTTGACTCGGGGGTTTGTGAAGAGATGAAAACTCACCAAACCATTTTCATTACCACATTGATGCATCATTTTATGTTTATAGCCGTGTTACGTAATACATGTGCCACGTGCCTCTTACATAATCCATGCATGGATGACGTTTGAATGGATTATGTAAGTGGAGCATGTAGTTTTGGCATGGCGTATCATGTTCATTTATACATGATTTAACATGTCTTTGTATTAATGCGAAAAATGATATCTGTAGAAACATGAGCAGGAAAGTGTTATCCAAGGAGCAAAATTATAGATAGCAGATAGATAGTAGATAGGTTGTTAGATAGGAGATAGTTAGATAGCTTGAGGCATTTTAGTTAGCAACACCATTCATGCATTTTGGCATGGGCATTTTCCGTGACTATCGTGGCAGTGATCTTTAACTAATAGCATTTTCCAGGAAGTGTGTTTTGTGGGGGGATAATGACTCCCTTGTTTCGGGGAAGCTGTTTAAGCGTGCGTAATGGCCGATAGAATGAAAAGAGGCCGAGTCCATCATGCGAAATCATGCTCTGGGGTCAAACTACCAGGCTGGGGTGGCTTATGGGGGCATTAAGGAACAATTAGGGTCAATATGGGGGTATTTGTGGCAATGGTCATATACTGAGCAACCGAGGGGTGGGGGGGGGGGGGGGGGTACTAGCAGTTTATTTTGATTTGCCAAGCAGTACCATCCCAAGTGTAATCGTAATATATTTGACATGTATTGCATGCAGGATGACACAACTATTTCATTCAGGATGATACCGAATTGAGCAAGCTATTGAGGCTAAATTATTCTATGCCAAAGTGAATTTCTCCTTATGGCAGTGCCCCCCCCCCCCCCTAGTTCATGCCCTTTTAATTGAATGTCCTTTGTACTAAAATGGTAGTTCGTTGTGTGTGGTCTTCCTGCAGCGTCCGTCACGACGTCATGATGCTGACCACGTGGCCTGAGGACGCTGTTTGTAACGTCATGCCCCCTGGCGGATTATGAGCACACCGCCGTGCAGACGATATGTTACTCGATACTTGCACTGAAAAGAAATTGAATTTGACTGAAGGAAGATATTCCTGTTAAGCCTGCTAATTATGACCCTCTTTTAATAACAATAGGTCGATGGAATGATTCTTCAATGAATTTTCTTGCGTCTAGAGAAGAACGGGAATGAGTTTAGGCCTAGTGCAAAGTTCTATAAAAGATGCATTATTAGTATCATTTATAGAACAAAAAGCAGAACAAATCCGAATGCTTGGCATTTCGCAACCAGTTGAGCAGTTTATGTTAGCCTAAATGGGGAAAAAAAAGTTCCCTAAAATGAAGAAGATAAATGAATATGCCGTGAGTAACTGCATCAGGTGCTGGTGGGTGCAATTGTTGGGTTCACGCGCATTAATTTGTTGGTTAAACTTTAACTAAACAAGACACCCATGACCCTTGACCTCATTTTGTGACCCTTGATCCCATTGTGAGTTGATTGCTGCTCGTTGTTGCTAGAGGTCGCCAGGGGTCGTTCCGGTCGTTAGGTGTAGAGGGCGCTTTATCCAACTTCCCGAATAGAAAATAATTCTTTGTAACGATTTCAGAAAATGTAGAAAGGGGGGCGGGGGTGGAAAGAAATACGTGGATTCTATGCCTTGGTGGAATAATTTAATTAAAGACATGTAAGTTCCAGTTAGCCTACAAACACCGATGTTTTTGTGACCACAGTGAGCTGGTAGAACTCGCAGAATCCATGGCATTGTGGAATTGACCTAACTGTGCCTTGGGGTAAAACTGACCTTTGCTTGCAATCCTTACTTCCCTACCTAATTGTTTTACCCCATCGACGCATGCGCACTGCATTTGTGCCTCTGGGTAGTTGAGGGGTGATCCATTGAACGATCATGAGATTCCCGAAAATCACGACATGACATTAAATATGGCAGATATGACATAATAGCTCCCCCCCCCCCCCCAAGCATTTAAACGGTCTAATAAAGCACCTCGTTGTAATTGTTGTTACGTCCAAAGGGGTGAAAATTAAACCCTGGTCTCTGCTATTAACCCCCTTGCTGGTCCTGCCCCCTGCCGGTTATTGCGCAATTCAATCTCTAAATCATTTTGGCGATTACGTTGCATTTAATTCTATTTATTTGTTTGATGGGTTGGTTTTTTTTTTAACACATTTCGTCCGATTATGATGTAGTTGGCTGGGACAGACAGGAATATATATATAGACAATAAACAGACAGAGCCTAGTGGAAGCAATTGCCCATTTAGTTTCATGTTTTCCTTTCTTGTCAATACGAGTTATGTAAGAGGGGGTCAACACGGCGTGTCTTGTCACGACTGATAACTGCTCAAGTGGAAAGAAAGATCCCAGTGCCAAGAAAATGATGCTGAATATGAACACGCCCTGTTAATGGCCAAGTGACATTATGTTATTGGGTGATTTCAACCTCCACCTGAAGGTTATTATTGCGATAATCAAGGAATTGTCATGTTTTATTTGCACCATTATGTAGCCGACAATTAGATTGAGATTCCAAGAAGTGTTGAATATTTTCTCTATGTATTCTGGGGGTATAAGTTATCAAATCGGCTGAATTGAATTTTCATATTCATAGAGATACAGCAAGATGACGTGCTTTGCAATTTGTATTGATAGGGCTATAATACTAACTTATTATAGATATTTAGGGAGATTTAAATAATACCAATTATATATGATGACTGACAGGTCCAGCTGCTGACAAGCTGACTTTCGGGGAAGGGGTTGTGCAGGGAGCGAATCATGTGCAGCTCATTAGTCCTGCCTAAATGTTGTCTAAATGTTGTTTAAATGTTGTCTAAAGGTTGTATTAAGAGACTGAAAGGCCTCACAATGCCTGGCCCTATCCACCTGCAGCAGGTGCAGTCCCCCGCATGTCAGGTGCAGGCTCCTGCCTCTTGCGTTATGCTAATTAGGACGGCCGTCGGACGCACGTCGTGACTGCTGGAGCACGACGCTCCTTCCTGCCCCCAACCCCCACCCCCAGGACTCCTTATATGGATGGAGACAGTAGATGTTACGTGGATTATGAAAATAACATCATATTATAGTGTACAGTATTTGGATAGCATTCTTTAGTGAAACCAGTGGCATTGTGAATGATAAATACAATTGTAGTACTTTGTATAGTGTCTTTTCTGGGCCCTTCACCACCTGTTAATCCCTCGCCTCATTAACCCAACTTAACCCCCTGTAAGCCCCTGTTGTAAGCCCTCGTGTAAGCCCTGGTGTCCTATATCCCCCCCCCCCCCCCCAAATCAAGGAGCCTGTTGCACATTGTTTCCACACATTGTTTCCACACCCTGCCTTCAAGTTCCTTGTCTTGTAAACTGTGTTTTAATGCTCCTGGGTCATCTCAGGGCGCCTCACTTTGTCAGACACTTTTTGCCTGGGTCCACAAACAGCGAACTCCTGATGGGCTTCTTGGCTTGGGTGTGATTTATGAGAGTATTGAAATGTCTTCTAATAATGAAATTAAGGAGGTATGGAAGAGGAATCAAGAATTGTGGAAAAGTGTTTAGTAGGGGTTGGTTTTAATTAGACTGACTCAATTGCCTACACAATACAACCTTCCTATTCTATTAAGATCACCATTGATCCACAATAAAGCGCTTTTAATGATGGTGTTTGCTCTATACTGAAGTCAAATACAGTTAGGGCCAGGGATATATGGTCGTGATGATGAGGTTGTGTAGTTGTATTGATTTGTGGAACTTATCTGTGCCCTGTTGCTCGGCAGTTCACTCAGCAAGGTCTTTCCACGAAGACAGTTCACCCTGGGTCAAGCAGTGTCAGATGCCCTGTCAAGATCTACAAAGTGATCTACAAAGTGAACATAAAGAATTGGGTGGACTGAGGTGACAAAGAACACTGCTCTGCCTGGTCCTATTGCACCTCCATCCACCCATGCCACGGTAATGCCAAGGCCAGGCCAATGCCACGGGGTGTTATGTTTTGATTAAGGCTAAATTAAAAGCTATCAAAGTACTTAAGGCAGCCACAAGAGGGCGTTAGCGACACTTGAACCTCTTTTCTTGATTTCATGAAAAGCTTAGAAAGGGGAGTTTGTTTTCACCCTGGTAGTTGAGAGGGCCCCCCCCAGGGGTACATGGCAACCATATGCTACCAGGGGCCTGTCTTTGTACTTAATTAGTAGCCATGGGGATGCTTTCATCATTAAGGGTGATTTCAACCTCCTACACTCGAGGAGTATTCTGTAATGTTATTACAAGCACTAGGAAAGCCACCAGAGTGGAAAATTCCCTAAAACCACTGAAGATGTTGAGCATCAAGGTCCCCCCCCCCCCCCCCCCTGCTGGTGCTTATTAAGGTACACTGTCAACATTCTGTAATTTTCTCCATTTTATTTCCCCCGATAAAAGATTATTCTTGTGATTATAAATGCAATTATTCCACTCGGTTGCTTGCAAGAAACTACAAAGACTCGTTGATTAGGTAACCAGATTAAAGAATTGAGGTTTTTGTGATCAATTGTGAAAATAAATGTAGCAGAAATGATTGATATTACAAGGAGGGTGATGCTTTGACAGACAGACAAACAGACAGACAGATACAGCTGAAGACAGATAAAAGCTTGCAAATGCACATTGCTTTGATATTTCACTCAAGAAAGAAATTATTGAATCGTTTTAATTTCATGATTTTATTGATCCGTGAGACGTGAATGAGGCTGAATTCAAAGTCAGATCAAATGCGTGATGTCTGTATGGGATGATGTCTTTGTCAAAGGCCAATCGTAGCTTTAGTTGCCAATTCACAAAATTGCAAATGAACGGCACTGGTGTACTGAGCACTCGTGTAAATGGAAGTTGATTGTAAGAAATGCGATTAGAGGAACCAAAGAAAAACTTTAAGGCAGGAGGAAATTAACTGATTTTGTCTTTATTATAGGAACCAAAGCAAAATGTTAAGTTCAAAGAAACTTGACTATGATTTTGTCTTTATAATTACTTGGTATTAAAATGATGTTTCACTGTGATATGTACGTGAATGGTTGAATTAATGTGACGGGGATTTCTGACCATAAATCTTTTTATTTATCAGGCCTTGGAAATCTGTACGGAGCTCATTTATTGCAAAATGAGAACATGTCGAAAGCGGCCGAACTGGCCTTGATCGAGAAGTATCTTCTGCCTCATTTGGAAACCTTTTTGTGAGTATTATAATTAATAAACTAAAAAGAAAACTCTTAAAAATTCTTGCACTTTTTACGTAAATCCAAAAAAGTGTAAATGTGCCTACAGCAAATGCGTATAAGAAGTTTTACTGCAACTGAAATTAGTTTATTCCAGAATGAATTGTTTTATGTTAATTCTTGAAATTTACTATTTCAGGCTTTGCACTGTGTTATTTATAAACATTGAGCTAGTAAGTTTCATTTTGTTTCAAATTAAAATTTTAATTTTTTTTCCAGGAAAGAAGAAAATATCTCTGACAGAAACCAAACGGACAGAAATCAAGCGATGGCATCTGCTTTGGCGACGTTTCTTAAAAATCTTGGTCATCAATTCTCGGGGAAAAACGCAGCCCTTCTTGAGAGATGCCCGAGTTTTACTTCTAAAGACAAAAAAGCTTTTCGTTTTGGTAAAAAGCAACAAAAGGTGAGAAAAAATTAAGTTAACTGTGAAGGTTTGAATGTAAAAAATTAATTAGGAATTTTGGCATTTGCCATATGTGATGCTGTTGATAAGTAATTAAGTTGTACTTGTTATTTTAAGGAAGGAAATAATATTATCCTGTGAGAGCATAATTATTGCCTGATAGCCTTTATTTCACTTGACTGGCTTTCACTGGTGAATATTTGGTTGCCAGTGCTGCCCCCTAGCCACCAGCTAGTGTCGCCCTCTCGTGTTAAGTTATTAAACTAGAATCTAACTGAACTTGTGACAAAGGCTGACCACCCCAACCTCTTCATTGAATGTCAGTAAAAGGTTCTTTATATCTGGCGTCTACACCTATCACACTATATAACTATGACAATATTAGCTTTAACGAAGCCAGATATTTATAGCAACCGCATACTCAAATTCTGTGAAATAGATTAGATCAAAGGCTGATAGGAGATCGGGATCTGTAACCTACATAAAGGTTTTAGCAGTTTGCTTGGTGAAAATTGATAAATAAAATTATATGCAGCTTAACGGCAGAAAATTAAAATATGGTTTAAATGAAAGTTGATGTTGGTTTTTAGTAGAAAATTCTGGTGAATTTAGGTAAAGACAAATAAACATTTGTGTCCTATCAGTCTGCCATTTGAAGACAAGTTGGTTTGATGCCCTTGTTAATATATTTATCTCTGCAGCTAATAAGTGAATTAAATTGATTTATGTTTCATTGAACTACTCTTTTTTTTTTACAGATTCATGTTGTGAAGAATCATTCATTTGGTGCTCAGCACTATTACTCAGTCACCAACTGTCATTATTGTCAAAATGTCGTTTGGGGCATCGGTAACCAGGGATACCAATGTATAAGTAAGTCCCTTACAACGTTCGCAAGAAATGAATTCATACCAGGAGACTGTTATATAAAATGATGTATGGAAGATTAATAACAATATATGGAAGATTCAGGCATTGCTAAGAGTACACCTCCTTGTGTAACCACCTTCCAATACATTTGTTTACTTATTGGTATTATGCAACTTTAATGATACGTGTGACTGATATAATAACTATTCTGGGGAAAAATAAATAACTTCTGTTTCATTTCACAATTGTGACAGAAGTAAAAATGCATATTATCAATATTTATAGATATATAAATATTCATGTAGTCATGAACACTATGTCTTCTTGAAGAAGTAAACCATCCAATTGCAAATTGTTCCTGAGGCAATTGCAATTGATAATATACTTGACCATCCAATTGCAATTGATAATATACTTTGACCATCTAATTGCAATTGATAATATACTTGACCATCCAATTGCAATTGTGAGTCAGTCGCAACTGATAGCATTGACTTGTTTGATGATGTACAGCATCTTGATTGCAGTTGCTGTTTTATTGTATATAGGTAACACATCCTTATATATCAATTTATTGCAATTAGTATGTGTGCATTGATTGCAATTGATTTGTGCTTTCAGACTGTGATTACAACGTTCACAAGCAATGCATGGATTCCGTGAAGGAAACGTGCATCGGACGGAAAACGAAAGATCGACATCGGAAGTCACTAATGGACAAAATCATAATTAGAAAACCAAGCCAGAACAGCGCTGTAGCAAGTGAGTCATTGTCTCTTGTTATTAAGATCTTACAATGATAAAGCAAGGGTGTTAGGCCGGTCTGAAACGTAGGTCGTTCTGTGCGGCATTGCTTGAGAAAGGTTTAATAATAATAATAATAAATAAATCTTTATTGACCATATTGACTAAAATGTACACAAAAAGTAGAATGAAACAATAATACAACATATTTCAGTATAATTATTGGTAGAGGTACACCAATGGTGTATATGTCTTTGTCATATTAAAAAATTTCAGAATTTTTTGAAATGAACAAAAAGTATGAAACATTCAATTCAAAATAGTTACAATATTTCAATGCAACAAATGATGGCGAAGAAGCCCTATTGGACTAGACTTGTCAATTAAGATTTTTGGAAGGTATGGTCCATTAAGTGAGCTGAGAAGATAATTAGACCAGCTGTCATTTCCATAAAACAATTATCAAATTTTTTGTAACATTTTTATATTATTATAAGCTTTATTCGTATAATATCATTGCCTGATGTCTGATATGAATGGCTTCGTTGTCCGCGACTGATGTATATTTCAGACTGGCCTAATCTTTGTCTTTGACCTTTGTCTTTGACCTTTGTTACTTACGTCGTATGAGGTGACCACTGACAATAGACTATTGGAGACTTTGTAGTCAGAAATAAAATTGAAATAATATTTTTAAAAAAGAAATTTTCCGGCAGATAAATTAATATTTTATTGAAATTAAACTTTGCTTGAAATATTTTTAAACGCTGCAAGGATCATTATTTCATCTGAATGTAGAAAATCATCAATATCACCGCGGTAACCATTTCAGAAATTATCTGATATTTTTATTTTTAAGTGGTCATGTGACTCTTTGTGTGGTCAGCATTCACTTGATCTAAATGTATGAAGTTAATTTCTTCGAAAATTAAATGTCGTTTTTGTGAATTGCGTGTTTTTAAAGTATGTATGTATAACTAATTTCACTTTTCGAATTAAGTGTGGAACGCTTGTTTAAGATATTGGCTTGCCCTATTCATTAAAATCATTCAAGTCGCAATTGATTAATCAGATTTGTGCATTTTAAAATGAAAAGCTTGGCTGTGGTTGAATCATTTTTAATAATAAGTTGTGATTTTAAGTTCACTTCGTCACTTTGATCACCCAAAAAAATGTCACCCAACACGCTCTGATGTCTAATGTCTGCATTTTGTGAATGCATTTTGTGATGCGTATTAATATCTTCATTTGAGAAATTCTTGTCGTTCAATTGAGATTCAGTTACCACGAATGTGTTAATTTTATTCTTCCGAATATTGTTTGTTTTTTGTTCTGCCTTTTGCACTTCTTTGCCAATGCGGGTTGAGCCTTGTTGTCATGGTAACCAATGCCTTAATGCTGTTGTTGAAGCTTTCTGTAAATTAAAGTGATATCTTGACCTTTTTTATTGACATTTGGACAAGTTTTTTTTTCTGAATATATTTTTGTACGGAGCCCGACAGCAAATTGTGGCAGACGGGATTTTCAGACTTTAATGATAACATACTGGGGTGGATCCTGAACATTCCAACAGAGAGAGTTAGTAGATAAGTCACAACTAGTGAAATATCTGTCATCCTCTTCCTTCAGAATGTCATTATTAAATCCCCTAAGTCCGTTGACGGCCACAAATGTGTTGCCTGGCTCTGTAATGAGCAATTTTCATATTATATTTCATCGTCTATTATCTGCAAAACTTTCAGATTAACTTCATCGCAGCATTTTGGCACTGGCACAAATTTCAATTACTATAATTTCATGGTTCCAAGCTTTTATTTATTAATAAAATTTTCAGGAGAAACAGTGATCGTAGCAAGGGTCATATCTAATTTTGAAAATATCCAAAAAATTTCCCTAAAATTATATATTCGCTTGCAATCGGGAAATTATAGTATCCTTTTTAAAATGCAATTTGGATCACCCCTGGTGGACAAACACGGCATGGCACTGCAAGTGGCTCCCTCTTGTGTTTTACGTTTGCACTAACTGCATGTTTATTCCCAATCACCATGGTAACAGTTCCCCCTTACGTGACTGCAGTCCGAGAGGCCCAGAAGAATTTAGAAGAAGCACAGTCAGGGAACGTGACGAGTCCGGGGGCGTCTACTCCAACGTCGGTCTTTCATATCAAACGAGACGATGATGACGAGGACTTAGGTAGGGTTAAAAGAGAATTCAAGATGGCCACCATCCGGTCTAATTATCCATTAATTCATTACAATCTGAAAATGTTGTCTGGGCGAAATGAAGAGTCCATATGATAATAGTAAGCCATTCTTGTTATTGCAACACGGTGGAAAATAGCAGTTATAGATTGTGCTGTAGTTGTACTGTCTTGATTTGTACATACAGTGGAGCATCACCAGTTCGTGCTGCAAAGTTCACTGATCTTCATTCTTCATAAGACTTCAAGGATATTATTTGGTCTGACAGTTGCTGGTCTTAATTGTGAGGTTGTCTTAATGTACATTTCCATTGTATAAATTCCTTTCATGTGATACATTCATTTGTGATATTTGTAGTTGTCGTGTCTAGACGATGTATATATCAGCCCGTTGGCTGTGCTGATGAACAGGTGTTTGAAGATACTTTATGAGTTGCACCAGCTGGTCCTTTTTCTTAAGCTCAAGAATTTGTTTCGCATATTGGTATTAAGGTGTTTATCGAGAGAATGTGGTGATCCATTGTTTGTATATTGCACTGTCCAGCTGCTGTGGTCAGTAGTGGTCAGTGGCCTTGCTAATCTTTTGTATCGTGTTAGTTTTTGTTATGAAACATCTTGTGAATTTGTAAAAATTCCTGTAAAGATTATAGCTTCACTTGTACTAGTGTCGGGATGAGGACGATGTTGTGACTTTGTTAGTTACTCAAATGAGGACTTAAAATATTGGATATTGTGCTAGTTATTATTGAATATTATCGTACATTCACCGAACATTGCATTGTTAATTGGATATAGAGTTATAGATCATATTTACTGCACTTGTGCATTTATATCTCCTGTGAGCATACTAGTAGGGCTGGTAAAGTAAGCTTGTTCTGTTGGTCTAATATTTTTAATGTTATATATACTTTAAAGTCACTAATAAAGAAGTCTTAGTCTGTAGACAGACAGTATTATTTAGTTCGACCATAGATTTATAATATCATGTTTACATAAATGAATGATAACCCAAAACTGGATTGTAGTATGATCACAGGAGACATTAATACAGTAAATATGATCTGACAATTAGTGAGATATTCAATGATTTGTTAATAATCAATATATGACAGAATTTTTTGTAATCTACTGCGATTGTTGATCAGGTAACTAATGTGTTGGCATTATCTGCCATGAAGTGACTTGGATTATTAACTGTCATATTCGTAGGCAATTAACTCCAAATTGCAGAGGGATTGAATGTATTCATTGCAGGTAAATCAGTAATTAGTGCTCAGGCTAAATTGATTGTTTTAGGATTTAACTCATTTTCATACATCATTGCAATATGTATAAGTAAGGATTTTGTTTCAGTAGCATTGAGACATCGATAATTAAGAGTTTGGCTTTTTTGT
Organism: Alitta virens; assembly: GCA_932294295.1. Classification (NCBI taxonomy): domain Eukaryota; kingdom Metazoa; phylum Annelida; class Polychaeta; order Phyllodocida; family Nereididae; genus Alitta; species Alitta virens. The sequence continues at coordinate 49,394,634 of OW028576.1, read as the reverse complement.
TATTCTTGCAGTTAGTTATATTTGCTTGTATTTTTATGCATAGTTTCTGCTGACACGGTACTGTGGTGATAATTCGACATTCAATCTGAGGTTTTGTTAGAGATCATCAGCCAATCAGAATGTACTGTGTCAGCAGCCATTTTATGTTGCAATTGCTGTAATCTAAATATGGATTGTACTTGCAATTATCTGAAGTTAGATTGCACTTGTTGGTGATTTCAATGCTTGGCTCAGGTGCAGTGTGGTGATTAACAACTCCAGTTTGATTGAGCTTATGGAGGATAAGGCTGTAGGGAAGATGTGCTTGTGGAATTAAGTCATTCAAATTGCGAAGATTGGACAAAATCTTGGATGAATCAATGAATCATAAAGGAAAAAGCTGAGGAAGCAACGGAAACGTAAGGTTATTTTTAAGCAGCTTGAATTCGGAGTAAATCGGATTAAATGAGAATTAGTTGCGTGATACTATTTCTGTAAGGGCTGGCGGTGCAGTTAAGGACCTCGTTTAAGGATTGTCTTTGCAACAAAGGATGGAAGTGGTAGAACAAACTGCTTCGGAGCCTGGTAGTCAAGATGCTGGCTTGCTTCATTGAACTGCCTTGGATGTAGCCATTTACAACATATGCTGTAACTCACAGCCAGTACAATAAGATAAGATGAAATACAATGCAAGAAAATCATTGCTGGGTTTTGTTGACAACAGATCGCCACATATTCCCTCAAGAAAATCATTGCTGGGTTTTGTTGACAACAGATCGCCACATATTCCCTCAAGAAAATCATTGCTGGGTTTTGTTGACAACAGATCGCCACATATTCCCTCAAGAAAATCATTGCTGGGTTTTGTTGACAACAGATCGCCACATATTCCCTCAAGAAAATCATTGCTGGGTTTTGTTGACAACAGATCGCCACATATTCCCTCAAGAAAATCATTGCTGGGTTTTGTTGACAACAGATCGCCACATATTCCCTCAAGAAAATCATTGCTGGGTTTTGTTGACAACAGATCGCCACATATTCCCTCAAGAAAATCATTGCTGGGTTTTGTTGACAACAGATCGCCACATATTCCCTCAAGAAAATCATTGCTGGGTTTTGTTGACAACAGATCGCCACATATTCCCTCAAGAAAATCATTGCTGGGTTTTGTTGACAACAGATCGCCACATATTCCCTCAAGAAAATCATTGCTGGGTTTTGTTGACAACAGATCGCCACATATTCCCTCAAGAAAATCATTGCTGGGTTTTGTTGACAACAGATCGCCACATATTCCCTCAAGAAAATCATTGCTGGGTTTTGTTGACAACAGATCGCCACATATTCCCTCAAGAAAATCATTGCTGGGTTTTGTTGACAACAGATCGCCACATATTCCCTCAAGAAAATCATTGCTGGGTTTTGTTGACAACAGATCGCCACATATTCCCTCAAGAAAATCATTGCTGGGTTTTGTTGACAACAGATCGCCACATATTCCCTCAAGAAAATCATTGCTGGGTTTTGTTGACAACAGATCGCCACATATTCCCTCAAGAAAATCATTGCTGGGTTTTGTTGACAACAGATCGCCACATATTCCCTCAAGAAAATCATTGCTGGGTTTTGTTGACAACAGATCGCCACATATTCCCTCAAGAAAATCATTGCTGGGTTTTGTTGACAACAGATCGCCACATATACCCTCCGAGTCCTTCGCTTGCAAGAAAGAAAGTGAACGACCAATTTTTCAATCGACGTGTAGCCACCAAGGGAGCTAGAGGCAGTAGTTCTTCACCGCAAAAAACCATCTACAACATACCTGAAAAGGAGGACATATCTGAAAGCCAAGAACAGACTTCCGATACCTCGCCTAGCCCTGAATCTGCACCTTCTTTGTTTAAAAGACTCTCCATGTTCGCAGGATCTAAGTCTCTCATTGATCTCAGAGAAATTGGTCAAGTAACAGGTAAGGTCTATCAACAAATTATGGCAGCGTTAAGAAATAAAAGGTGCCTGGCCAAGTCGGTGAGCAGGGTAGACATCTATAGCTCTGACTGGGTGCACTCCTCATCAGGCCATTATCGCATAATTATATATAACCAGGTGAATGAAGAGAAAAATTTGCAGGGCACTACGACCTAGACATAAAAAGACAAAAAGATAACGTCGCTAAATCATTGCATGGATGATGACACAATAATCTAGATACGGTGTCTGTGACCTCTTGTGGTACCTTTTTCTCCCCATTAATTGATGGAGCCCCAGCTCAGTCCCGGTTCGTAAATGTTACCATGTGGATGTATTGCAACACAAGAACTTGCCTTCGGTGAGAGAGGAGACTGTGAGGTTGATGGAACTCTAAATTCCCAAAATCACTGCCTTATCTGATAATATCTGATGTTCCTAAATTCCCCCTTTTTTTTCTCAGACTTTTCTAAATCAATGGACTCTTCAATTGCTCAGACAGACATTGTTGTTTCTTTACAGATATATCATTCACACGTTGAAGTATTTCATTAGTTTTATGTATTATTCAATGTATAGCTTGTTATGTAAAATGACTACCATCTGTTAGTATTGAAAGTAAGCCAAGTAATATTTCCATGAGGTATTTCAATTGCAATACTGTCAAACTGAAGACAGAAGAAAGTGCTCTTTCATTAGTTATTATGTCTCTCCATTAATATGATTTGATAAAATGATACAGACTTGAATAGAAAAATTTAATTAATGAAACTCAGAAATGAAATTTATATAATTGAATTATTCAGACACCAGTAGAAAAAGCAGCCGGGAGGACCGAAATTCAGACATGGTGCGTTCCCCGGATGAAAACCGAAATTCAACGTCAACAATACAGAGTCCAGACGCAACAGGCGACACTGACGACCAGAAGTAAGTCTTCTTCTGATTGGTGGAGTGCTGTCATGTGACTGTTTTGAATCCTTCTTTCGCGGTCATGTGACTGATTTGCATTTCTCAAACATAATTTCTCAGTATTGAAATTTTCTATTTGAAGTGGGAGGCTTTAAAAGGTTCTATTAAATTGTATAATTTGTTATTTTTCAATCACATGACCAAAAGAAAGAACTATTTTGTGACAATTTTCGTCTGAGTAGCGCTGACTGTGATTGGTTCATTTCTAATGGTGGAAGGGAAGATGACCAATCAGAATTGGTGTTACACAGTTTTGGGGTGGGATTCATAATTTGTTAAAAGTTCAACTCTTTAAAAGATAATTAAGAAAAAATAATTTAATGAATAATTTAAGGGGGAAAATAGATGTGTATTTCAACATTTTTTTTCTCGAACACTTTTGTCTGTTTCCTGGACTTTTTCACCTTTCACAATTCTGGTGCATTGTGGGTGCGCACTTTTTTTGCATGATTTGTAAAACTCCCTCTGATTGGTTGTGACATACAGGCTTAGAATGCTTTCCTCCAATCCCTGTGAGTTTTACAAACTGCTTGATGCAAGGTTTGCAGTGGCGGTTGCCATGGTAATGCCATATATGGCCAGTCTCAAGATTATTTCAGTTGTGCCTCGTGAGTAACCTAATTGTAATAATCGAAAAAGCTCTAATGAGGAAGTGCTCAACATTTCACTCCTTATATGGGCATTTCGCATTGTAGTTAATTCAGAATCTACACGATACATCTCAAAGAAAAATCACTTTATAAACTGAAGTTATCCGACCTCATGGCAATTTTGTTGAGCTGTGTTACCCACAACTGAGATATTGACTGGCTGAGTACTCATTTTGTTTACCATTTAACTTAACCAAAAAAGGGATTGACGATTGGTAATGATGTTTTTAGCACGTCATATACCTATCTGGGTTTTAGGGGTTTTTTTGGGTGTCTGGTTGTATTTCGACTAACCATGATAGATAAATTGTAGTTTCACAACTAGAAATGTAGTTCGTCATTTCACTTTAGCTTGTGAAAGGTACAGTCCGAACTATTCATAGCTGAAATTGATAATAAATGGCGTTTCATTATCAACAACATGTATAGTGTATGTGCAGACATCGCTATATAAGAGCATGGGGAATTGGATTTTTAATTGGAAATAGAAGAGGGAATTAGATGGGAATTAGAGAGTCACAAAGTCACAGTTGCCTTGGCCCAACACCAAAATTTTGTTATTTTTCATTGTAACCTCGTGGAATTAGATGGTTCTTCTTCTTTTAGTTCTCATTTCGAGAAAAATGTTAGTTTGTCCCTTTAAACTAAAACCCGATTATTTTAATTTTGCATGTGTTTTTTTTTGTTTCATTTGATTTGCTTCATTGTTTTTTTTCATAAATAGAACTAAATGTGATCACCAACCTACCAAAAATCATTATTAATAAAACGGCACTCATTTATCGTCATGGTTATTGACCATGCTTACTGAATTCTTCCATGCTGTAAAGGAAATTAATAATATAATATAAAAGAGAAGGAGATTCTACATTGAGGGTGACCCCTCCATCTTGTTTAAAGCGGTTTTAAGCGATCCTTTTCACAGTCCATAGCGACTTGTATATCACGGACTTTGAATATCTTCATCAGTACATCTATGTAATTCTATTGCTGGCTTGAAAGTGCCCCGTTTGTAATCTATAATCGCCAGATTATACGTCGCTTTTGGCAATTGACAATATTCCTCGCTTGGATGGAGTGTATTTTAAGCAAATATTTCTCTCATCCCACAAAACAATTTTACCGCATTTCGCTTATTCACTTTTGACAATTAAACATTTTTATCACGCTGCAATACCGCCAAACGCTTGTAGCACCAATTTCACAGCTTGTCCTTGCTCTACATATATTTTTCAGACTTCAGCCCTCATATTCATTTTTATTCAGGTACAGGAAAAACTTTCAGACTTGAGTTCTTTCCGTTACACTGTTCGGAGTTTCATTTTATGTTGCCGTTTTACCTAGTTATACGTTTTTTGAAGATTGAAGTCTAAGTATAAGAATAACAAATAATTTAACAAATAATTGCACTCTAAATTTGGTTTGCTTAGCTTGCAATTTTCGTTATGTGATGTGTCACTCGCACTCACGATATTTTATCTGTGGAAATAATACTTGCTAATATAGCACCATGATAACCCCAACCTTAAGTAAATGCAATTGATGGCTCTTCACTTGCAAGATTGCAATCAGTCAAACTTCTGAGTGCACCGTGTAATTGCAATTAAATCACAAAGCACTTCTTATGCAAATTTCATCAATTTTATTTCACCATTTATATAATTATGCCGTATTTTGTTATTTTCTGAATGCTTTAATTCCTTATCTGTGCACCATCTGTGTGATACACTTCTTTAAGTTCCTTATGACCTATTTTTGTGACCTAGCAGTGACCTATTTTTCCCATGACCTTTTGACCCAGTGACCTACTTTCCCGTGACCTGGGCCGTGTGACATTGTGATTGTCTCTCATTACAGGAAAGCGGGAAGCAATCTGACGCGTTCAGAAAGTCTGAACAAAAAACCAGAGTTGAAGAAAAATGTTCGCAGGACCAAAAGGTACTGAGTAAAAAGATTAAAGGCTGAAAAGGAATGTTTGATGAATTAATTATCCTCAAAATACTTTGCTCTTTGCCAGCGAGTTGTGTTATTACCTTTCGTAATTCATTTATACTAACTAGACAGTGAGGTGCTGTACGCTGGAACCATTTATGAGAAAGTCAGGCTGAAATTTGTCTTTTATTTGTACGAAAAAGTTTAAGACTAGGGTGAAGTTTAGCTGTCATTTAAGGAATTAGAATGAGAATTGATTTTGACTCTGAATACTCCAGATAATTATTTGAAGCAATGCCACGGAATTTTCTGAAAGAAGCAGAAACTAGCAGTGCCATGTCTTACTTCGTCTGTTCCTAGAAAGAGGCTGAATATAGTTATAAGGTCTAAATTATACAACTGGATCTGGAGGAAAGATTGTACTTTTAAACGGCCCACCAAGCGAAGATTTATTTTTTCTACATAATAATAGAATGCATTGGTGTGCATGAATTAGTGTTTCTATCAAGACATATAATATGAGATATAATATTTTATTAAAAGCCAAGCTTACTGTGTTAAGATTGCAAGTGTTTCTTGTTACCCCAGATTTCACAGACTTGGGAACTAAACTCCTTCCTGTGAATGCAGGACTCCAATTGGCTGACGTCATGTGAATCCAGTGGGGTTGATATGCTGTATATCGATGAATCAACAAAGTTTCGATATCGAAAAAAAATTCATGTTTCGATTCTTTGTTTATCCTCTATAATTGTGCATTTGTGCCATGATGAGCACTTGACTACACAGCACCCACCCCAAATTGCAAACTGATTGCTGAACAAATTGACTTAGTAGTTATCACATTAAAAGGTTTATGGTTTCACAACGACTTGGTCACTTGGGAGATATATTACCAAGCTCCCCTGGTATCATTTTACAAGTCTGTGTTTATTTTTCTCATCCGTGCGTTGTAATTTTCATCCGTGCGTTGTAATTTTCATCCGCTCATTGTTTTTCTCATTTTGTAATTTTGATATGCGCGTTGCCATTGGTGACTTCCCACTAGTCCAAGGCACGCGAAACTAAAAGTGTGGGATCTTAGGGTTAGCTGGGGATAGCAATTGGGAAGATGTGAATTGCAATTGACTTGTCACTACCGTGATTGATTCTTGATTGCTCTTTCTGGGAAGACGGATTATAGTGAATTGCAATCTATCTATTTATATCTATATCTATCTATATCTCTCTCTATCTATCTATCTATCTATCTCTATTTATATCTATATTTATCTATATCTGTCTATCTATCTATTCATATCTATCTCTATCTATATCTATCTATCTATATCTATCTATCTATCAATATCTCTACCTATCTATCTATCTATCAATATCTCTACCTATCTATATCTCTATCTATCTATCTATCTGTATCTATATATCTATCTATATCTCTATCTATCTACCTATCTACCTACCTATCTACCTATCTACCTACCTACCTACACACCTACCTACACCAGGGGAGCTTGGTGCCGTTTACATGTACAATGTGTTATTATAACGCAAAGAAGATTACCAGCAGTCTTAAAAAATAAAAATAAAAGCCACGCGGCAAAGAAAAAATTCACCTGAACCCAGGAGTTCTATTGGCTGCTTAAGGGACTGCTCTAGCCAATGGAAGTCCTGGATTTGCAGGACGTTTTAAGGAGTTTAGTTATGAAGTCAGTGAAATAAATTGTATACAAGGATCCATAATAAATATCCACTTTTTTTTGGGCATATTTTGCACAAATGGCATGAAGCGGCACAAATGGACAGAAATGTTCTCAACTATTCGAATGCCTACTTACTAACAGTTCTGATAACCAAATAACCAGAATATTGCTAAATCCTTCATTGTAAGTTCCGCTGCATCTCTGCTACCATAAATGGTCATAATGGTGAGATATGGTGAGATAATGGCAAAAACTTACCATAGAAACTTGGAAGTTAATTTGTAGTGAAATAGGTTTCTATGGGTTGGAAAGTCAGATTGAGTTTTTTGTAACATTTCTACCTATTTTGTGCTTCTGCTTGACAAATATGTAAAAAATAAGACCAAGAAAGAAGAGGACGTTTATTTTGCGTTATAGTATGATGATAATTTTGCCTTTTTCACTCGCCAGTCGCCTTTCTTAGTTGATAATCTCTCAATTCGTGTGTTGTCCTCCTCCTTTAATTAGCAATGGACATTTCTGTCACTCAAGTCCTGATTGTTATATATTCAATTCAATTAACACTAATCACCTAACTCGTTTACTGGACGGTTCTTGTGTGTATATAATTGTGAAAAATATTTTTGATTCAGATCTAACCGTTCGTATTAAGAGGTGAATTTCACTCTATGTCTAAAATTGACCACGCTGATCTTAATTGCCAATTTATGATATAATGCTAATGAGTTATGTGAGTCAATATATTGCGATCAGTGATTGTTTCACGTTTCTGAATGCTGCAAATTTTAATTAACAATGTTTAGGTTTTGTCCTTGATGAATTATTTACTAGTTTTGAAATTTTCAATTTTGATGGGATGGGGTAAAATGAATTTTGGAGGGCATTTCTGATTTTCATGGATTTTGTTTGTTTAAATTTTGGGTGTTTTGTATTTTTTCTCTCATGCGTATGTTTTAATTAAATGTCTATTTGTTGTTGGTAATTGCATTTAATGTAATTAGCAATTAAGCATTTTGTAAGATATGTATTTCCTAGTGGGGAACTGGAGGATCTCTAGATTTCTATTGCAACGACAAATTGTTTTATTCTCGCTGCTATCGGCATATCCATGTAGTGCTGCCACCTGTTGTTTTATTTAAAACTTTCATTCATAAAAAATCAACCGGACGATCTCAACACACAGAGTATTTGATCTTGGTAAACTCTGGATATCGGTAAACTGACGAAGCAGGTCTAACTCGGATTAAAATAATGTGTTTAAATTGCAGTTTAAATTATCTGATAAGATTTGTTTATTTCAAATTTTGTCTTTTTCCAGCGACCTTCATGTAGATGAACACACCCTCAAAGCTCTCAACCAATCAGGGTCCTCTTCCAATTCTAGTATCTCAGGCAGGTCAGTATCCATGGCAAACCATGTTCTTTTTGGTTAAAATGGAATAGTTCTATTTTCAGTTATGTAGAACATTGTCATTTTAATAAAAAAATTATTTTATATTATTGTGCCATTCAGTTTTGAAAGTCCTACGAATTCGCACGAGGTCCTTTCCAATGACTCGACCTTGAACCAGAGCGTCGTCCTTGACAACGACCCAGAACTGTACACCCTGGAAACAGAACTGCCCCGGTTGGAAGACATTATACCGGCTGATAACTTGAAACGGTTGAAACCTAAAGAGAAAAAGAGGCAGGAAGTGATAAACGGTGAGTGCGACCTTCAGACAGGAGTCCTTTCCTCTCTTGAGGATCTTGGTTAATAGACTCTTTAATTATCTTCTCAGCTGAGAAACTATTGAAAATAGGTCCGTTAAATTTGCGATGCCCTGTACTCAGTGTTGCTGTAACAAGTGAAATCCCCTCCCAGGGGGTAAATGTATAATATGCTGAGGCTTTAAAGTCTTATCTCATCATTACATCTGCCTTTGGCAGCTGAAGTAAAACAATTTGGGGAAGATTTATTTTTTTTTTTTTTTCATTTGTTAGTAATTGTATGAAGTAACAATCAGATGCAAATCTTTATATTACAATTGTTGAATCCTCCACCCTTAAAGGTTCTCTTTTTTCTTTCTTTTTTTTAAATGAATAAACTGTATTGTGTGTGCAAATATTTATTGTTTTTTAGTGTGGAAGCCTTATATTTTTTCCAAGGAAATCGCTGATAATATTTTTGTTTATATTCCAGAATTGTTGTACACGGAACGTTCGCATGTACGGAACTTGAAAGTGATGCAGAAAGTGTTCCATATAAGAATGCGTCAGACGGAATGGATTTCTCAGGACCTCACAAAGTTGCTCTTTCCTAATTTGGGCGACATGATAGAACTGCATGGTATGCAAATAAGGAATTCTGTTCCATTGCCTTATTTGGCAAATTCTACTGCTGCTACATCTGTGTTTTTCATTTAAATCAACTTATTGGACCTATTTTACTTTCCTTCAGAATCATTAAATTCGGGTTTCAAAGCAAAACGAAAAGAAAATCCAGTCGTAGGTGACATAGCGGACATTCTTCTCGATCGGGTGAGTTATAAAATGCCGTCTTGTCACAATCTTATCGATTATCATTTTAGATTCGATTTAATTTGTAAGAACTTCACCCTAAGTTTTAATGTGATTATCTCATTCATCTCAAATTTTTCTTGCAGTTTTTGGGAGAAAACGGAGACAATTTCAAACGAACGTGTGCCATATTCTGCCAGAACCAGTCATATGCGTTAGACGTGCTTAGAAGTCGTATGAGAAAAGATGCCAAATTAGCGAACTTTTTACAAGTTGGTGTTATTTTGACATGACTTATACTGAAATAAGAAATAATCATACTGTTTATACACAGAAACAATTTGTGTAATTTATTCCTATTCTTTATCTCAGGAATTGAGTGCTGACCCCTTGTGTCGGAGACTTGAACTAAAAGATCTGTTACCATCAGGAATGCAGCGCTTGACGAAGTATCCTCTCTTGATCGAGAGCCTCATGAAATACACGCCTTGTAAGTACACGTTTACGAAATACACTCAGACTCTTAAGAACATAGATAAAATGAAAGGCATAAAAAGTTATGAAATACACATTTCACAGGTACATTAATTATTAATGATACACGCACAACTCACTTGTGGTCATTCAGGAGACTAGATGATATAGAAGCATAGGAACTGACTTTCAAAACTGACAGACTTATTCACAAAACTAAATTCAGGTTGTAAGTCAACTTGAATCTCCGAATTTTATCCCAATTCCTACAGCGGGGAAAAAATTTGTCACTTGAGGTGTAACAATTTGACCTAGATATTCCACATCCTGGAATTTGATGAAAAATATGTCAAATCCTGGCTCCTCATTGGTTGTCGCGAATGACGTCATAAACAAGCCTGTTTGACGTCATTAAATATATCTATTATTAGCCCAAGAATGTTGCACGTCAAAGGACGAATCTAAAAATGTGTTACTTCGTCTTTAAAAAAGAAGATGTCCGTTTAACAATTCAAAGATAAAGTCACTAATATATTTTGTGAAGAATGTGAGTGAACTCCATTGATGACCAATGACTGTAATTTTAGCGAAAAATTCTGAAGTGATTGTCAAGTTGTTAGTGTCGTTGAAGAGCCTGGCGTTTCCTATGCTTCTATTAAAGTAAAACTCGATTGAAATGTGCGTGTAATGATGTTCGTTAAGTATTTCTGATGGTAAGTGTTCATATTTGTCTTCAGCAAATTCAGAGGAATACGAAAAACTGCAGAGAAGTTCAAAACTGAGCAGAGGAATCTTAGACCACGTAAACAAAGCCGTCAGTGAAAGCGAGGATCGTCAGAAATTAGTTGAGTTACAACGGAGGTTGGACAGGAGACCCATTGAGAATATCAACCATCCCGTCACATCGGAGTACAAGGTAGGTTTCCGTTCTTTGTATATCTGTATCCAAACCTATCGTAGCAATAGTGGATTTTCCATAAAGCCTTTTGATGTGTCCGCTAGGTGGCTTCTGGCAGAATGCTGCGATTCTATTGGTTGCACAGGTTCCCGCCCTAAATTCTGATTGGTTGAAGCAAGGGGAAACAGTTTGAGGTTTTCTGTGGAAATAACCTTATTAGGTTAACGAGCCTCACTGAATCTTTCTCTCAAGATCTCTTCTTCTTGTGACTATAAAATCAAGTGACTATAAAATCAAGTGACTATAAATCAAGTGACTGTTAATCACGGGACTGTAAATCAAGTGACTAATGTCTTTTTGGTAAATGTGCAAATTCAACATGGGTTAATTATCTATATTGGTCAGTTGTTAATTAGGGTTTTGTTAAAGAACCAGTGGCGAGAGACCAATATTGCTGAGATAAATAAAAACAATTTAATTATCAATGAAGTGATATTGTAATGTTGCATATGTTGTCGATTGACCATGATCGGCAGTTTGCCAGGATCACCTGCACTGTCTACCTGTCAATATCATTGGGTTGGGTTAATTAGGTCATAAAGAGTTTTCTTTATAAAAACAGCAGGTGGCAGCACCATACAGTTATGCTGATGGTGGTGTCAAAAATCACGGTATTAGTACCTAATTCGTAGATCACGGTAAAGCGGCAGCGCCCTCTATGTGTGTACATCATGTTAACCTTTGTAAATTGAATTTATTTTCAGACGCTGGATTTAACTCGTCACAAATTGATCCACGATGGGCCCTTGACCTGGCGGATCGGCCAGAAGAAATTAATTGACCTTCATGTTGTTTTGTTAGAAGATATTTTGGTGCTATTGCAAAAACAGGATGAAAAATTGGTGCTGAAGGTGAGTCGTGTTTGATGTATATTTAAAACTTGTTATGCGAGTCCTGATAACATTTTTGTTCTTGCGTTGCATTTCTGATAAACAAAAAATGCTGAATTTTGCCATCTTTTATTTTATAATAAGGCCGAGGTTCTCTCTACAATTTATAAAAGTTCCAATTTCATTCAACTGAATCAACTATTGTGAATGTTTTCCACCAAAATTCTCGTTTAGAAAAATGTTTGTGTAAAATTGTACCTTAAGTATTTTACTACTATTATCAGTAATCTGTAATAACAATTCATCTGAACCATTGTAGACTTCATTCTCTCGGTAATTCATAGTGTAAGCTAAATACATGACTCACGAGACAAAAAGTATATTGTTCACAACAATTAAATTGATGAAGACTGAAGCAGAAGCCTGTGACTATTTGCTAAGAGGTATTGTACCAATTCAAGCAAACTTAGATAGCCAGCTAATTATTTTGATCTTTTTGTTGCAGTGTCAGTCAACTACGGTAGTTGCTGGAAAGGAAGATACAAAGTTCACCCACAGTCCGATAATTAAACTCACAAATCTACTTACAAGGAACGTTGCTACAGGTAAGAACGATAATTATTATTTCTCGGATAGACACAACATAAAGAGTATATGATAGAAGCTGGCAGTAAACAATGAGAAGAATGGTATTTTCATACTCTTAATATACATGTATGCTGTAATATATTTACGAATATCAATTGAAATGTTTAACAAACGATCCATACAATTTAATTGTATATTTTACATGGTGTAGACCTTAAATCTGACTGTGAGTGGGTTGTGTAAAGAAATAATCCCTCAGATTTAGATTTGTAGATGACCAATCAGATGTGTGAATGTGACAGAGTTGGTTGTACAAATGATTGTATTTTGTTTCAGATCGACGCGCCTTCTTCCTGGTCAGCACATCTCATTTAGGGCCTCAGATTTATGAATTAGTAGCGTCAACGATTGATGACAAAAATAAGTGAGTTTATGATCAATTAATTGAGTTATGTTATTCCTGTTGAAGATTAAACAGACGTGAGTTTGTGATAATCCTGTTGATGTAAAAAATTAGTGTTAATTTTGAGCACTGCTTAATTGTTATTCTGGAAGTTGACCTTCGAACCAATAACTTAATCATTAATTGGGCTGTTTGGTGATTGATTGACATTTTGCTGTCGTTCAACATGAGCTTGGAACAATTTCCTTCCATCTAGCTTCTATTGTTTTCCTATACATTCATGTTATTCATTTCCAGGTGGATCAAACACATAGGGGATGCCACTGAGTCTTACAAAGTCAAAGATACGTCTAAAGTTAGACGCTCAGGGACGACTGGACGACCCCCACCCGCTCCCCGGGAGGAAGACTCAGAGGGGGAGACGGCTAATCGCAAAGAAAGCAGAGAAGAGTCAGTACTTTGCATTTTAAACGGAATTGATGAATAATATAAATAATCGTAAACAATGAAATACATCTGGACCTACATTCCATGTCTCGATGCAATTAATAGCTTGTGTTAGTTTTATATGGAGAATATATTGCCCCTGAATAGTGTTACTGCTGATGGTATAACTAATTGATGTGTTAACTGATTGATGTGTTAACTAATTGATGTGTTAACTAATTAAGTGGCCAGGTAATGCATAGTTCAGTTTTAAATTTGTCTGAGTCGCGACTACTTGAGTGAAAAACTAAGCTTTGTTGTGAGCTGAGAATAGCTTTGTATCGGCATTTGACGATTGGGACAACTTTTTTGCTGTGTGATTAATAATCGGGACTTCTTTTCAGGAGCCAGGCGTTAATGCGCAATGTGATAGAAGAAGAGGAGCCGTCAGAAAGCGGCCCTGACGCAAACCAGACGTTAGACTCAGCGTTAGAGAGAAACCAATCGGCCAGCGTGGACAGCTTGGAGCACATGAAGGTGGGTGCTTCAGGAACAAGGAATTTTGTTGGCCCGTCTTAGACATATTTTCATTTCATGTCATGTTGTCATCAAGTCCATCTCATGAATTTCGCTCCAAGAGATTAATAGTTTATAGCTGGGAGTCGAACCCAGGACTTGTAGAAGCTATTTGGCAGTCTTAACCACAAGGCTATCAAAGTGCTGTTTCTTAAACCACATCATTGTAATATCACAATCTTATGAAAGTTATATTACTTGCAGGTGATTGAAGTTCAGCAAATCAACCACTCAGAACTAATCCAGCCAAATGAGGTCATTGTCATGGATACGCCCTTCGAACATGCGCAACCTGTGCTGACACCTATGGGTGAGTGTAAACTGCGCTGGTGACATCTGGTGTTTAATGGCGTTAGCAAATAACTGATATTTCATAATGATATTGCCATTCAGTGCTCTGTGAAATTTTGAATTATATTTAATTGCATTTTAATTGAATTTGTTTTCTTTTTTTTTCATTAGAAAAATTGAGGCGAAGGGATGAGATGATACGAGAAGCTTTGGACGAAAAGCGGAAAATAGTTTCGGAAATCTTGCAGGTTCCAGAGGGCGAATTTGAAAACATTGCTGATGTAAGTCAATGCTATCGATTTTGTGATTATAGGATTTCATAGTCTGTACTTTGGATATTTTCTTTATAGTTGTCTATTCTATAACTTCTGTTTTAAACTTATTTATATTGCGCAACCAGTTCACTTTATTAATCCTTTTTGAAATTCTCACAATATTTCTCATTTGTAATTGCAATTGAATGTTATGACCTTTCTCTATTTCTCCTTTGTAATTGGAATCGAGTGTTTTCATAGTTCTTTAATATTTCTTCATGCCCTATGCAGAAAGTGGTAAGACCTGAGCTGGTCAAGGAAACTTGGTTTTCTTTCTTGCTTGCTGTCTATTTATGGAAAGAGACCAATTAATGTATTGCTATGAGAAATGGTTGGATCTGTTACTTTTGTGTTTCTCCTGAGGAATGGAAATTTGATTATTTGGTTTATGGGAGATTTCACTGCAATTTGAAGGTTGCTTGTCTACCAACATATTTCGCTGCATTGCGTGTGTTTTATGTTGTATTTGGTCTATGCTAATGGTCTGATATTTACCTATAGCTTGTATGGTCAGTTGCCAGAGGCAGATGTAGTGATGAGATGAAAATATAAAGTAATTTGATTGTGAAGTTTCAGTGCTACAATTTATGGCACTAGCTATGTGACTTAAGCATTATTTAACACCAGAGTAATGAATTACGAAATTAACACTTCGGAGTAGATAATTATGGCGAGCAATGCTCCAGGTGGCAGCAGTCACTAATAGTTGTGCATTTTTTTCCTCCAGATGGCAGGAGAGGTCGAAGGAGAGAAGGAAGGAAGGGAGTTGGTCCTGGCGGCCATTTCTCAAACCAACAAATTATCTGATTTGCTCAATTCCGCGCTACGGCTCACAGAGGAACCTCAGACGACCTGTTCCGGTTAGTAAGAAGGATGATCGTGGGAATCTGTCTTTAAGACAATCTCACTCATGAGGCCGCTTTGTTTTTAACTGAATTTCGCTCGAGCATTTGCTGTTATCTTGCTATTGTGTGACTCGCTATTATGCCTAACTCAGAAATACGACCACATATTGATTGATTGATTGATTGATATCACTTAAAGGCTGAGGAAATGTCAAAAATATACATTTAAAAAAGTTATATATATTTTAGTAACAATTCTCAAGCGTGTAAAACATCTGATGTTAGTTTCTGATATTACAGAAGGGGGCGCCACTGCAGCTGGACCCAGCTGGGATGCTGCGTCTCATCATTTGTTGGTTTCATTACCGAGCAGCAAAATCAACCACATCGCATCTCACTTAAACAAATGCCTGGGAGAATTGTTGGTAAGTAATGAAAAATTAAGGAGAATTACGTTTATTGTATTGTATTAATGTAAATGTATTGCTTGGCCTGTGGTGGCGATTAAAGATTGAATCACTTATATTGCTCTACCCTTTTGTTGCTTGGATTGCCATCATATCTAATAAATTTACATGATCATCTCAATTAGGTCGTAATCTATTCATATCATTTCATTGTAATTAGTTGGCAGCATAGTCAGCGTAGATAAGGCTTATTGCAGTTATTCTGATGATTGAAAATTCTTGTTCTCTCAGGGTTTCTAAAGATTGCAATTTCTTGTTTTCTCTGGGCTTGTAATGATTGCAATTTCTTGTTTTCTCAGGACGTTGTAACGAGTCGAGACGAAGAGAGAGATAGACTTCAGCACAAGTTGAAAATGGCTCAAGAGCAATTAGCAATCTTGCACCATGATGTCTCTCCTAGCCACTCTCAGACCAGCCGACCCAATAGTTTTGCATCAGTAGCATCCAGCACTGCTTCCGACCCGGCTGAGGATCTCCCAGACGGTACGTGTCCTTCTGTGACATAACAGGACGTTGTGTTTTTTTTTTGTTTTTTTTTCTATTTAAACGTTATTTATTTAATGTGGATTACCAAACATTTTCCAAGAAAAATACAAGGTGGTTCTCCATCTGTTAGAAACAATAGCAACACAATAGAGGTTTCATATTTAGCGTAAACAATTTATATATGCATACAACATTTCAAAACAAAATAATTATTGAAGAAATTCAAATAAATAACAAATAACTATATACTCAGGTTAAACGACAAAATCGATGACTTAGTATGATAAAGTTATGTACACAAGTAAATATATTCTGATTTTGCTTGAGGTTAAGTGCTTCAAAACCATGAATAGTACCATGTATAAGACGAATGTCATCTAAATAACAAAGGATATAATGCGGGATCAAAACTAAAGGTTGTTATGTTAAGACCAGATGTTCACTAATAAGCTGTTCAGTCGAATTCTTGACCTCATTTTGTGTTTGCCTTTTGTCCAGGCCTGACCAACATCCCTGTGGTCAACTTAACGCAGCAAAGTGCAGCGTACGAGATGGAGCAGTTTTCAGCAGTCCCGCAGTCAGCGGCCAAAGAAACGACGACAGAGGGGGAGAAGCGCGATTCTGTGATGCTGTCGAGCGTATCGAGTGACGGTCAAGAGGTAGAGGAGGGGTTGCACGATGCTCGGACAGACCATGAACTAAATCAAGAATCAAATCAACAAAACAAAGACTCGCAAAACGACTCTCCTGATAACGATACGTCGGAATCAACGGTTGGGGAGTCGGACTCTAATTAAGCCTTATGTTAATGCTTAGTTACTGCAATTATCAGTGTCAGTGACAGTCAACAGATTGCAATTGACCATCTGGGAATTACCCCCACAGGATTGTGCCAACGGTGACTTTGATTGCAATACGTGAATGTCATTCAGTGAATGTCATTCGGCAGGAAATAAACCAAAACATTAGGACACGTCTGCTGATGAAGAAGCTGCATCAACCGTGAACTGGCTGTTTAATTAACACATTGAATAGTGATAAAAGTCTTTCTGATCTTGAACATCAGTTTGCTGCCAGTAAATGACAAAACGAGCGTCGTAATTATGTCTACATTGCGTCAGACTGAATCACAATCAAAGACTTGTTGATGAAAATGTGATGATCCAGATGCCAAACGGTTCCTTAAATATGCAATTGCTGTTGAATTATCATGACAAAAATTGTTGCAGGTTTTAGCCAGTGAAGTGACTTCAATTACTAATTATTGCAATTGACACTTGCATTCAGTCCAGTACACCAAACCCATTGCAATTAAGCATGAATTATCTGTCCATTGACCATATAAGGAAGCCACCTCAACACACCAAGTGCTTAATTACCATAATTTATGCATAATTATGCAAACTGCATTGTCAAAGTGCTTAAGAGGTCCGTTGCCGCCCTCCCCTTCTGTGCTATAATCTTTGCTTGAGATAGGTGAACCAGGAGCCTTGGGATTCACTAGATGAAGCAACTGTAGTCATGGCGTTCCTCTGCTAGTCAGAGGTTGTTATAATGTATGCAAATAAATGTACATAAGGCTGGTATGTAAAACGCTGTATTATGTATTATATGCAGATCTTGGGACTCGCCGGTCTATGTTAAAGAGTTTGGGGGGGCAGTATGGGTTTTTACTGTCTGCTGTTGTACACATGTTTTTAACTCGTGAATATTCAAGGTTGTAAACGCCAATCAATTGTTGTGAATACTTGTTGTAAATTAAAACTGCATTAAACGTCAGCTACACTTGATGATATGAAGTCGACTGAAGTTCAAACTTAAATGTAACGCACTCAGCTGATCTGTCAAAATCTGTCAAAATCAAAAATGCAAGGTTTGTCTGGGCATCTTGCAGATATTAACTTGTGACCCGATAAGTCATTATTACTCGTTACCCTATGCCAGGATGACCAAGCGCCCAAGGAGCAGTCAAAAGATTATCATTAACAAAGAGTTGACATTCTAAGTGCTTTTGAAATGGCTTATTTATCGTCCAACCATTCTATATTTAGCATAGTTGCCAATATTGAGAGCTATATTTAGCATACAAGTAAACGTATAGCAGTAAAACAAAAGTGCTTGTATAATTGCTTTTGTGTGACTCCAGGTCAAAGGGTAATGATACTGCTAATAACAACACGGACCAGCTGAGTGCTCCTCCTCATATTGTTTTTATTTATTTTTTTATCAAAGGGTTTGTAATCAAATCAAAAGAGGCAAGCATAAAAACTTTGTGCACCAATTGAAATCAGGGATTGCTGTGTAGTTTCATCCGCACGCCTTTCTATTTGCATCAGTAGCGAAATGAATTGTCAATGCAGTCATCCAAGTCTTGATTTCGCAAGGTTTAATTCCGCTAGAGTAGTCTAATTAACACTGAATCCTTGAATATGCAATATCAGTTGGCGTTTTCAGGCTGCATTGACTATGTGGCCTATTTTTATCTGGAGAAGCCAAGAGGCTTCATTGACTGTTACAAGGCATCTGACAGACTGATACTCTCTTGGAGCGAGGTTGAAGTCGCCTGCCAACTGCATCTAACTAGTCTATTCGTGTCCGACGTTTACTTTCGTCACTTTATGCTTTTGTTCTTTTTGGTGTCTTTTGCATGGTCCTCCATGCAGACGTTTTGTATCATAGTTACGTTTTAGTCATATTTTGCAGTTTTAATTAAGAAATTAATTAAGGAATTGCATCACAGACGTTGGAGTTTGTGAAGATAATGTTGATTTAAAAATCTGAGCTGTAATTATTTTGTACATATGTTATGTCGTGTACTTGTGTCTCAGCTTATAGCAGGCTGGCGACTGTAAGATATTTAATACATTTCTGAATATAGTATTGGTTATAGCTTGTACATAAATGTATACATTATGTATTTAAGGATTTTGTCTGGATTTAATTGAGAGGTTCATTGTTCTTATATTGAGGAAATCAAGTTGTGCTTTAACACCGATTCGATTAAAAATTGTACAGAAAACTTTGTCTTTCTGATTGTGTATTCTGTTAATCTGGCCACAAAATGATTATGTGCCATTGGAAAGTTCAAAATTTGTTAATAGAGAGAGCACGTAATTTTCCGTGGCAGAGCAGCGATGCGATATCACTATTTTCATTGAGTGATCTCTTGTAGATGGGTGGGCAAGTGGTCAAGGCATTGGCCAGCTCCTCTGATGATCACAGGTTTTAAATCTTTAGGAAAGGATGAGATTCAATTTGCAACAAATTAAATGGTGAACATTTGAGATGAAAATTAAGATTGGTTATGCATGAAAAAGTAAAAATATAGGGCTAAATGTCAAGGTGAATATCAAATTTGAAATTTTTATAACATTCAAAGAAATAAACGTCAAATGTAACAAGGTGTGGATAATAAGCCATTACCGTGTCATCATTTCATCAGCCCCTGTCAGCTGGTCTTATTGTACAGCATTGGATTTATTGGCCCAAATGCATTAATAATAGTACAAGTATGTTTCAGAACATCTGTCTCAATTCAAATCTTACATTTCTACAAAAACTTGACATTAAGATAACATAAGCTACAACATTATATTTCACAACACGCGTCTTAATTCAAATCTTTAATTTCTAAAAACTGGATATTAAAATATACTGTTGTTATATGTTGCCATGGCAATGTCTAATATAAGCATGATAAGGGGGAAAAGCCTCAGAAAGAAAGGAAATCCGGTTAGTCCACTAATTGCATTTAACACTAGAGCTTGAAAACACAAATTGTCTGCTACAGCAATAAATGCTATAAGTACTTCACAATTGAATTGTCTTAAATCTTACATTTCTAAAAACCGGACATTAACAAAGTATTCAGTCACAAAATGTTGCCATGGCAATGCCAAATTTAAGAGTAACAATCAATGTTGTATTAAAAACACACAAATTGGAACAACAACAATTAAATGTTTTAGGCGTGTTTCACAATAGTTGCCGTAAAATTTTACATTCTCACAAATGGACATTAAGAAATAAATTTCTTCTTAGCACTAATTGCAATTAAAGCAATTAACATTGATGTATCCTGATCAATGCAATATTAAATGAGGACATTTCACATGTAATGAAGATTAATCCAGATTAATGCAATTTATATAGGATGATATCTCATAATTCAGAATAAGGACATACAGCTCAGTTATTAACTGATGCAGTGATTGATGAGACTGCAGTGTGCATCCTTATCATTGTTACTCTTTTGGTACTCCCTGCTACAAACTGCAATGTTATAAATCATCACTGATTATTTCTTTAATGAATGAACAATATCTTACAATGAACTCTAATTGACCTTGTGCATTTGACCCAAAAAAAAAAAATCGAGAAAATCCTTAAAGAACAATATCATTCAACTTAGAACGTATTTTTCTTCAGGCGATCTAATGCACACAAATATCACAGATATACCCAGTCTGCCTAATTTGAGTAACAGGCCCCCCTCTGTTCTGCCAGGCGTTTCATCAACTGGTGAGAAAATCTTGCAGGCCCAAACTCTTGCTTCCTCTCCATGTTGACGCAAATCTTCATCAGTTGTCCATTTGGGGTGTGGATTGAATTCCAACTTGCTATTTCTTTCAACTCGACCTTCTGCATGATACAATGCATTCTTCAATGCTTTTTCTCCTTCATGTCTCTCCTGCAGTTCAAGCTGACGGAATCTGACTTATGAGTAACAGTTGTGTGCATTTTGTGTTTCTTATTAGGGCTGATGTATGGCCAAACATAAAATAAAATAAAAGTTATTCATTAATTTTCGCGGTTTCAAAACCTGCATCAGCTGTGCACTGTCATTTCAGAGGTTAGCCAGTAGCAACCTGGCCATTGTCAAAAATGTTTTTATTTTTGTGGCCCTCATCTTCTGAGTGCATCTTCTTTTATTAAAATCCACCAAATCAGTTTCATAATTTTCATAAAAGTTGTTCATCTCGCAAGACTGCAGAGCCTGTCACTCCATGAATAGTGTCAAAAATAATATTTTGGCAACCATATTCAATGTTCAATGTATTTGTCCACAAAATATCTGATCAAATTAATGAAAGAAGTTTACTCACTTCAACCAGAGCCTTTGCATACACAATAGTCAGCTCAGATTCGCGTACCTCATGAATTTGGTGGAGGAGCACCCTGCACCCTGTCCACGTCTTGTGGGTTTATAGGCCTTCTGCGTGGTCATCACCATATTTTTGCCTCTTTCCCTCATCGATAATGACCAAAACCACATTGACACTGACTTCCATTCCTTTACAAGAACCATTTTCTTCCCTGATTAACTTCCACGGACCTTTGACACAAACTGGTCTGAGATGAATGCCCTCCCCGCTGATATTGCCCAGACTCCCTATCAGACTCAATCCCAATTCTTTCAGGATTATAACTTCATCCCACTCCATTCCTGCAATGTATATAACCTCCATCATAATCAACATAATTATTCATAATAACATAATCATAATTATCAACATAATCATCATAATCATCGTGATCAACATACCCACCAACACGAATTTGTATATCTCAATTTCTCCCTCATGCTCCCTGCAATTTTAGCATGATTCTTGAATTTGGTCTCTCACCAAGCACTTAAGCCCTTAAATCGTATGGCAATGACACAGTCTTTTTTTTATTCCAAATATAACATATTACAATGTAGAGTAATTTCATATTTCACAAATCAATAAATTTATATTGATGTGGAGAAAGAAAACTCCCTCTGAGGCAATGAGTTTGCCGCTGCCGAGGGCGCCACCTTGTGAAGTAAGGAGCAAAAGTTCATCAAATAAATCTTCTGCTTCCTTTTCTGATACGACTAGCATGGGTTTTATTTCCTTCAGAATCCCTTCACTCGCTTCTATTACTTTCACGACACAGTTTGTAATGTCTGTCATCAGGGTGGAGTTCTTTTAATGAAGCGTTTTCATAATACCCAGTCATCAATTTTTATGAAGTTGTTCCAACACAACTTTCAAGATCTTGTGGGGGTACATCCAAATCAATTGTTATTCCTAAAATTTAATAGGAATTGAATTGCTTGTGCATTGTGATGCAAGTACGTCACGTGCAAAGGAGTGCACCCATGCACGTCTCTTGCATCAACGTACTTTCGATTATCTTTTGAAGAAGAAATTGGACAGAATCAAAGAGTACAATGGCCAAATGAATGGGACTTCTTTTCATCTAGTTACTTAACATAGAAATTTGAGTGGCTGGCACATCTCTTCAAAATTCTTCACTATAGATTCTTCATTAAATACTTCTGTTTCATTTGAAAAGGAAACAGTCTATCAGTTTTCCTGATATTAAACATTCATCCCATGTGTTGTACATTGAACGCCCCAACTCTTTTCCTCACTGAATCATGTCCTTAGAGAGTGAATACAATTCTCCCAGGAAATTGAGACTAATTTCTGAATCTAAAATCTTATCAAGAGTGAAATGCTCATTCCTGCTCATTGAAACGAGAATCTTCAAGAAAGACAAACTCCACTCTTCACTCCTTGTTAATTCTTTAGTCCATAATAGAATCCTTTGCAGCTGCTGATCTGTGGGTTGTGCTCCATCCTCTGCACACACACTCAGCATTTTCACAACATGTATTAAAGGTATTTATCAGTATGTAAGATGACAAATTCATTATAAGTAGTGTACATTGTCTCAAATACAGTAATTGCACACACAACACTACTTACTGCTTGTCTAACTTCATTCTCAAAATCCAATCAGTTGAATATACTGCTCAAGGATATAAACTTAATTTGATTTTTAATTTTATAATGTCAATGTGACTATAAATCATATTGTTAACTCAGACAGGTTGTCACAGATTAGTTGTCATAGCAATAATTCTATTCAAGTCTGCATATATTAAGAAGTATTTCATTGAGTATGTTGTCTACCAGTTGAAATACTTATTTTGCTCTATACAGCTATAAGGACATACGCCAGTGTATTGCTAATTAAGGGCAAAAAAAATACTTCGATATGTAGATGTTCACAATATGTGTTCATTTTCAATAGGAACATGACTGTGGGTCCCAGCAGAGAGTTAACTAATTCAGTTGTGATAAACCAAGTTAACTAATTCAGTTGTGATAAACCAAGTGCCAGATAGTTAACTAATTCAGTTGTGATAAACCAAGTACCAGACAGTTAACTAATTCAGTTGTGATAAACCAAGTACCAGATAGTTAACTAATTCAGTTGTGATAAACCAAGTACCAGACAGTTAACTAATTCAGTTGTGATAAACCAAGTACCAGATAGTTAACTAATTCAGTTGTGATAAACCAAGTTAACTAATTCAGTTGTGATAAACCAAGTACCAGATAGTTAACTAATTCAGTTGTGATAAACCAAGTTAACTAATTCAGTTGTGATAAACCAAGTACCAGATAGTTAACTAATTCAGTTGTGATAAACCAAGTACCAGACAGTTAACTAATTCAGTTGTGATAAACCAAGTACCAGATAGTTAACTAATTCAGTTGTGATAAACCAAGTTAACTAATTCAGTTGTGATAAACCAAGTACCAGACAGTTAACTAATTCAGTTGTGATAAACCAAGTACCAGATAGTTAACTAATTGTGTTGTGATAAACCAAGTTAACTAATTCAGTTGTGATAAACCAAGTACCAGATAGTTAACTAATTGTGTTGTGATAAACCAAGTTAACTAATTCAGTTGTGATAAACCAAGTACCAGATAGTTAACTAATTCAGTTGTGATAAACCAAGTACCAGATAGTTAACTAACTCAGATAGTTAACAATTAACTAATTCTGTTTATAGGTAAATAATTGTAGAGCAAATAAATGGTTGGGATGATTAGCTTGTCAAGATCGACTGTCACTAGTTATAATGTCATTGCTATTTTGACAATCATTATAATATTGTTTTAACTGTTTACCATAATACCTTTAATCAAACCTCTTAAGTGGTTCATTACCAACATATGTTTCCGAACTACCTTTGAGAAATGGTTATAGAAGCTTCAAAACAAGTCTTTTGCATGCCTTAGACAGATCCATATGGAAGAATCATTCCAAAATCATAGATTGTACATTATCTGCACAAAAATGGGTAACATAAAAACATTTAATCACATCATGAATAAAAAATAATGTATCATATATCTGAATTAAATACATGTTTGTAGATGTTTTGTTTGGGATTATCATGCATATTTAGTATATAAATTTCTTATACATTTAATTTATACTTTAATATTTAGTGGGGTATAAAAATACCAAACGGCTCCCAACTGATGTTTTGCATGTTGTTATTCCCCAGTATATTATATTCTCTGATATCAAAGATATCCAACCCTCTTTAATCATATCATGTATGCTATATTTACATGTGCGAAATAGTAAGAAAAGTAAACAGGTATGATTGTTTAGTGTACTTGTGAATGTGTTGGCAGTCTTGAGTAGGAATTTTCATACATTACTAGGTATATATATAATATATATATATATATATACTTTTAGTTACAACAGAATGTCATTATTGACATATGTGTCCACATAGATACTGCAGTTTACAGCCAAGCCTTCCATTTTACTATCTTTAGAGATAATTTCAGTTTTTCCTACTGAAAGTCCTCCTGATGACCCTCTAACCCTTGATGATGAAATCACCACAAGCGATGAGGTCACCAGTAACGTTGAAGTCACCACAACTCATAGCACCATCGCTCCTGGCCCTTCAGTACGAAGACCTCGCATTGATTATAGGGTCATGGCAGTCGTCCAACTGGATTGGTTGTATTACAGCATGCACGGAGTGGCCTTTGCCAGTCTTGTCATTAGCATAACGTGCAGTTTGTACATCCTTATATGGCAAACGAAGAATTCAAAGGCGGTTTCTTTCTGGAAGCGCAAGTTGGCTGAACGCTTGGTGTTCTACCTCGCGTTCGCTGATCTTATCTACAGTTTAGCGCATGTTGGTGACCACGTTCTGATCATGTTGGCAAAAGGTTGGATGCCCATCCAGATGACTTGCATTATATTTTCATCAGTACTTGCTGAGGTAACTATCAACCAAATACAATCCAAGAATTATTTATATACAATTGATGCTGCAATTTAAGCAACTAGGTTTATAGGTTCCTACGTCCATTCATAATTTCAAGAGCTGGGTGTCTATCCACCTAGCAAAAATTCAGATAAAACTCACTCAAAACATTAATCAGTAAATCCCTAAATGTATGTTTAACCTTGCCAAATCTACTAACTTCTGGTATAATGTAATTTGTTCCTTTCTGAAATATGTAATTGATGCAACTGTTTGTTGGGATTCTTTCTGGCGTTTGGTTCTTTATGAAATGTAAATGTTGAAAATATTGAGAGAAGAAGTACCAGAGGGCGCTGCCACTGAAGCAGATTATAAAGCAAAATTAGATGTACACACGAATGACATCACTGAATAGATGACGTCATCAGACAATGGTGATCCACTTCAGTGACACTGACCTCTGATGATACTTTTCCTCCCAATTGCTACAGTTAAATTTGACCCCCAGATGACCTTTGCCCAGAGCATCATTATCCTCCTGACGGCCATCAGCATCTGTCTCCTCATCTCATTCAACATGAAGATTTCTTTTGGACCGTATGACGTCATGCTTCTTCTTCTCTCATTTGGAACACCGCTTATTCTAATAGGGTGGGCCGTACATAGAAACTACTTCGGCTACAGCGGTTATTGGTAAGTTAGACGGACAATGCGACAGATCAATCTGTACATTAATGACATTCACTGTAAGTTAAAGACTCCATCTCATGAGTGTATTTTATACTCATCAAATAACTCACAAAAAGGACATGACAGAAAGAATATCTTAATGCGTCAGACAGGCAGTGCAACCGCTACACAGTGTGAAATACAGACAGACAAACATGGGTGCATAGAGGCCTACATGTAAAACCAGTAAGACATTGTTGAACATCATATTGACCAATGGTTACAGATAGAATGTTTTCATCATGTACTACTTTAACTTTTTAGAGATGGGAGATTTGTAGATTGGATTGTTTATCGACCAACTGACTGCTTGATTGATTGATTGATTGATTGATTGATTGATTTCTGTTCCAAAGCATGACAAGTACAAATTCTTTCCAGCCTGTAATGTGTGAAATCATAATATATGACAATTTTACAAATGAAAAAATCTTACAATCGATTAACCAATTTTCAGGTGTTACGAAAACATCTTCAATCTGGAAGCCAAGATCCTCAGTCACTAAAGTGACTGGCTTTGCCCAAGTGACCATTCTATTTCTGGTCATCTTCCTCTACGCTTGCATCTGGTTGACCATCAAGATTTCCGCTGCTCGACTTCGAAGATTCGACAAGAAACCTAAAAATGGTAAAGAATCCGAAATGGTAAGAGAAAGATGATACTTATTATTTTTATGTAAGGAATTAAAAATTTGTGTCATTCTTTAAATGTCTATCACTTTTAGTCTGTCGAAAGAAGCAATAGTGACCCCACAATTTTCTCTGGTGGACAAGCAAAGAAGGAAACTAGATCAGGTATGACCGATTCAGATATGCTGCTTTTGATGCCAACACAGATGAAATAAATTAGTAAATTTTAAACTGAATATTCTTATCTGTATACTTGTATAAATATACTCATTTATTCATATTGAACAGCAGCCTCAGAGACGATCCACCTTGAACAAAGGCGTTTTATTCTTTTGTGCAAGTTTATGCAAATGAGCAGAAATCAAACACTTCCTGTAGCCCTCTGCTGATAATGTTCTAAAGGATCTACACTGGTAGTTGTGTAATGAGGCTTACATCCCTTACTATGTCTTCATCACAAAATAGCATTCATACCATGATATCAATCTACAAGTCAAGTAGCCATGCAATAAAAAAATAAATTAAAATGCATGAAATAAGACTGCATCCATTAGTTGTCTGCTTTGAAATTCTAACCGTGCTAATTGGCAATTTAGCCAGCAGCGACAAATCTACTTTGTGTGATCTGTGATCAGTAAACCTGGTTAGTGTTAAAATCCATGCTCAAGGCCAAAAGAAACATTTATTGAAATTAGTGACTTTTTTTGATAAGAATCCAGATGCACATTTTTGTGTGAAAAAGAAGGTACTTAATGCTTGTTTTGTTTCTGCTTTGACATGTAAATGTGAAGGGTGGTTGAATGTCAGCTTAAAAGCTGTGGAGAATTTGTATTATGAATATTGCTGCTGTAAAAGCATTGTTCAATGTTTATCAGAACTTGGTTGCCATATTTAGATGAGACGTCCCTGTCAAGCGGCGAAAAAAAGGTTTTTTTCATGAAGCGTTGTGAACTAGATGCAGAATGTCCCGTTGTTTAGGCAGTGTCTCTATCTAATGAATATAATACCAAATGTACTCAGTATATTACGGATTTGCTTAATTTATATGGTTATTGCTGATATTCTTTTTTTTTTTTCTTCTTTTTCTTCTAAAGAAGTAAGAGCTTACCACGCAAAAACTACACTAGATACAGCAAAACCAAGGCCAGAAACCCTTTCAAACCCTTTTGTCCGCTTCCTTTGATGGTCATGACTGGGCCGTATTTCGGCCCGGCATGGCGTAATCGCGAAAACAAAAAACAAATTTGTGTGTTCGGTTTCTCAAAACTGGGCAGGTGGATTGACTTGAAATTTTTTCTACAAGCAGATACCTTTGAGAATTCTCCAGTGTGGATAGGAATCTTAGGAAGTTTCATTGAATAATTTGGGAGATATTAGTTTCTAAAAACACGGAATGCCGAATATATTATGCAAATTTTTTGAAAAACATAGAAGGAATAATCTTATTGGCTTGCCATTTCATATTTGTATAGTCCTACCCTAGTTCAACTACCACAACAAAAATAAACTCATTTGGTACAGTGGTCTAGATGGTACAGTGGTCCAAAGTTGCCTTATTTTGACTGCTTATATCTCGGCTCCAAATCAAGATGGACCAATCTCAAAGAGATATTGGCTTCAGAATTCACTCGTGGCTTCAGAATTCACTCGTGGCTAACGCCACTCGTGAATCCTCGCCAATCTGTCCACTCGTGGGGAATATAAAAAAATACCACATAACCATTGGGTCTTATTATAATACAATCGGTCGTGCCGTTTAGAAAAGCACCCCACCTCGAAAATGTGTGTTCAACTCTTTGAGAGCCAAAATATATTCAAAATTCCATAAATCAAAAAGTTTTTGTTGGATCGGTTTTAAAAAAAATTTACAGGAGTGTAATTTTAGATTAAAGCTCTAAGGTCACAGAGTGTCCTAAAAAGTGCAATTTTAAGACGTTTTGTACTCGGGCCCTATGGAAGATACAAAAATCTAAAAAATATGTTCTGAAAGCTTATTCCATTGCATTTTCACTGGTGTATAGCTTGGAAGGCTAAGGTAAAAACAATGAGGGTTTTTATGTGAATAAGGCACTTGATGTCATATTTCATTGACCAAAATCCTTAAAATTCATTTCAACCTAATTTTTTCAATTCAACCTGAATTTGTAAGAATCATTTGCCACCTGTCCAAAATAAATTACAGGTTGTACATAAGTAAACTGGACAGCCTTGATTTTTTTTCTGATTTTTAGGTCAAAGGGTTAAGGTCACAGCGTCCTATTTATGCAATTTTCAGGCGTTTTGAACTCGGGTCCTACACCAGGTACAGAAACCAAAATAGCACATTCTGAAACCCTATTTTATTGTCTTTCAATTTCTGTATAGCCTAAGAGCCTAGGGCAATTATTTCTTAGGTTTTCAGGGACTTTACCCCTTGCTATTGTTGGACATTGAATAAAAAATCATTAAAATGCCATTACTTAAAAACTTTTATATTTGGATTGGTCCAAAACAATTTACAGGACTGTATATATATATATATGGTAGACGAGCTTGAATTATTTCAGAATTTTAGGTCAAAGGGTTAAGGTCACAGAATGTCCTATATATACAATTTTCAGGTGTTTTGAACTCGAGTCCTATGCATGGTGCAGAAATGACAAGGATATGGTCAAAAAGGACAATTTATTGGCTTTACACTGGTTTATAGCTTAACGGTGTAGCACAAACATATTTTACCTAAAACAAGTGAAACTCTGCTTCTACCAGGCCTATTCATTTGAAGTTGGTGTCAAAATGTTGCAAGTAAATAACCTCTTTCAATTGGTCATACCTTCATTATGATCCAAGAAATGGTCAGGAGTCCGAAGCTCCAGGGATCAGGGGAATGTATACATCTGATATTGCCTGCAATATCAATTCTAGTTATCATTGAAACTTATTGTTGAAAAATAGTTTAAAGTCAATAAGGAATAAATTATTACATTCATCTAAATCAAAACTTGTAAGTTCAACCTAAGTTTGTTGGAACCACTAGATATAGAAGAGTACACAAGATTTATTACTAGGCTACGGCTCAGTGCACATAATCTGAGGATTTAAACTGGCCGTTGGGCCAGATTTACAAGGGAAGAACGTCTGTGCCCCTGTGGGCTTGTTCAAACTGAAAATGTGTTATTGAAGTCTCTCCTCTAATATGATAATGATAAGGTGTCTGCAGACATACTTTAGCAAGAAAGTATCTATCTATCTATCTATCTATCTAGCCATCTATCCATCTATCTATCTAGCCATCCATCTATCCATCTATCTATATATCTATCCATCTATCATCTATCTATCTATCTATCTATCTATCTATCTATCTATCTATCTATCTATCTATCTATCTAACTAACTATCTATCTATCTATCTATCTATCATCTATCTATCTATCTATATATCCCATTGTGCTTTATGTTTTTGCAGCGCCCTCTGTCGGTTCAGTTCACCATTAGGCCCATTAAGATGTTTTCTACAAATAACGTACGTAAGCCTGTTACAAGTGTATTATCTGTGGGCTTATTTAGTGTTGGCCTCAGTCTAGACCTACTGAATAGAATCCTATGTATTTAATTCTGAGAAACTGTTGATTGATTGATCGATTGAATACAACCACCTCATTTATGACTTACCAATGTGCAAATGCTTCTATAGCAACTGACATCTTGCACGAATCTGTGCTGTGGTTTACAAAGCAGACCGCAACGACTACCTACTTCAACTAATTCATGCTAATTAATGAAACTTCTGTTAGAGCTATGTACACGACAGTAGGATGAATCATATCTTTGATAAATGTCGATAATGCATTTTTGACACGTTTTTGTCTGACACAGGCGAGGAGACAGAGACCATCAGAGCCCAAAAGACGATACTTCAACAGAAAAAGGGAAATCAAAAGTAGGGCCTAACTGTCAATCATTTATATTTTTTATTAGATTATTTCACAATGTAAAAGCTGAACTTTGACACCAACAGCAAATTATGATGTGAAATTCACATTATAATTTACTGTTAATATTAAGTTCAGCTTTTAATTACTGTCAATTAGAAATGAACACCAGAGGTCAGGGGCACCGAAGCTTTGTTTGATGACGTCATCCATAAGTAAGTCAATTTTGCTCTTGTGCGTTTGAGAGAAGGAAAAAACTACTTCCAGGAACCACATCCAGAACACTGTCATTGAAATTGCACGGAGGGGGCTGAATAAGGATGGATAACTAAATAATCACAGCTTGACAACCCATTATTTTGGTTGCCAAAGAAAAAGCTACTTTTAAAGCAAGGCCTACGCCTAGAGCTAGCTCTTTAGGCCCTTTGGAATTCGAGCAATGGACCCTTGAAGGGAGGCGGGTAATCGAATGCTAATAGATATAATTGCTAGTAATCTTGTTTATTTATGGGCTATTTTGACAAACATTGACCAGTGAGTGATAGATATGTAACGAAAACGTTATTCCTGATTCTTCTGATGACTTATGCATGTGTTACTCCATTGAAAAATATCCGATTGTTCATATTTCGTCTTGTCCACTCGCTCGCCTAATTGAAATATGGTGGCGTTGGTTCCCAAAAGTGCGGAACAGAGTGGATTGCACTACGAATTAATTTGGTCGTACCTTACACTCTTGATCAATGTCTTTTTTTTTGTTACAATAGAGTGCTCCGTTGTAATACCCTGAGCTCAGTTGTATCACCGTCATGTTTACCACTACAATAGCATGATGGCGTACAGTGACTGGTCACTGGTGCTGCCACATGGTGATATATCACTTTGTCTGCTTCGGTGGCAGTGCCCCCTGGTAGTTTTTCCTTTACTATCAGTAATTTCAGCTTTTAAACATATCTCATTTGTTCTAATTTGTGAAGGACTAAATGCTGTACACATCTATAGGCGCCTATAGGCTTTAAAGGTGTATATATTTATGACATACATTTTTTTGTGACCTCTAGATCTACATGCCAATAAAATGTATTAGTTCATCAATTATAACATGTATCATAGAATTTTAAGGTAGTTTTCTTGATAGTAGGAACCATATATGTATATGACATACATGCTGATAAGGTTTCATTCATTCATTAACTGTATACATTTTTCATTTGAAGACTTCACACATTTGATGATCATTAACCCTGTTTTTCTCTTGACAATAGTAACCACTACCATACCGCTAAGATCCAGACGGTGTTCGTGGTGGCGTACATCACTCAATGGTGGCCGTCAATCGTCCATTTTCTCTTGACCCTGGCTGGCCATCGTAAGATGGAACATCGACTCTAGTTTCTACTAGGCCTTCGCGCTTTTCTCCAATTGTGGCGGACTCTTCAATATGGTCGCCTACACTGTCATGCGCCGATAGGATAAAAGACTCAAGATAAATATATACAGCCAGGCCCAAAAGTTTGCATATACCTCAACAGACTTTCAGCAAAGTTGTCAGAATTGAAATTGTGAAAAAATCACCCAAAATGAAGAAAAGGGTCTACATGGGCCCAAAAATAGGAAACAATGTCCCATGTCGCCATTTAAGAGAAAATCTAATGTCTAAATAAGCAATGACTAAGAATATAGATCTATACTGTCGCCTGTCACTCTTTAAGGAGATAGACTATTCCTCTTATGTCTGTCATTTAGTTTTAAGAGCTTCAGTGTCACTTTGTCCCTGGTTAGGGGGGTTTCACGCTGTCAATTTCTACCCATGTAGACCTCAAGGAAGACTGGATATATCGCTGATATAAACAGAGGAAAATTATTAGAATTGTTAATAAAATGTAAAGAATGGTGATTATTTATTTAACAAATGATCTTGAAATAGAAGTGAACTGTATTCTGCTCTTAAGTGTACGTAAAATTCCTGGCCCGACTGTATAAAAATAGCATTTAATTGGGTTATGATAAAATTACATTCGGATCTGTTTGGAAATGGTGGCCTACACTGTCACCAATAAGAAAATCATCGCTTGAAAGATTTATGTATCATGACTATCATACCTGATAAACTTGTATTATTTGCAGGCCTGGTGTTTTAAGTTTAAAATACAGTCCTGAACAGTTGTCATCCTGTGCTGTCTGTGGCTCAGGAGCTGCGTATGCCACTATTCTTGGGTCATTGACCTTTAATTTCATGACGTCATCACTTAGGACTGTGAAAGCTCAGCCATTATGACGTCATGGCTATTGTTGGACACGTGCACATAGTGACGTCATCATTCAAATCAGTTGAAATGAAGGCAGCAAATGTGTTTGTTTACCCTGGTGATAATGTCGCTCAGTGGAGATGCAGAAAGCGAATTTCTTTCAAGTGACTGCAGTTCTTTTCATGGTTTGTCTGCAAGCCAAGGAATTGGATGAGACTGTAAAACATTGTGGTAAATTCGCAGACAGATCTCTGAAAAAAGGCTCCGGATTTTATGAGGGATTTGAGACAGCGTTTGAAAACAGTGGCCAAGATGTCAACAACATTGTCTCAAATTTTAAGAAAGTCTTCAACAATTTTTACTCCAATGGTTCCGGTGTGGAAGACAGCGCAATCAGAGCTTTCCAGATTTCCACAAATTTTCAGTTTATATTAGAAATTGAAAAGGTTTTATTTAATATCACCTTAAAGGCTCCCCAAGGTGAAATGACTTTTCCAGCTTTCACAGAAAAATGTGGAAGACTCTATAAAAAGTACAGAAAAAGAACTGATTATATTGGGTACAACACAATCTTAGAATCTGCAATTCACGATCTTCTTAATTCAGAATTCAGTGATCTATCTCAGGACCGGAAAAAATATGTTAAGGTGAGTCTATATTTAATTGATATAGCCAGACTCAGTCTAATGAAATAGTTCTCCAGAATGTGGTGGCCCAATTATCCTCTGTCCGTCTAGAGAGGCAACTGAACCATCATTGGTGGTCAAATCAAATAAGTTATAACTGTATGTTCAAGCTGATTATTCCCAAGGGCAAAGGAGTTGAGAAAGACTCTGGTTTGGCCTGTCAAGGATGTACTATACTTGTCCGAAGCATCAGGTTAACATTTATATCGGGTAGAAAACTTTACATTGCTAACATTCTCAGAGGAAATGTCTATGTCTAAAAACAAAATGGACGGTCAGGGTTGGACGGTCATCCTTGACCATTATGCCCTGTAGTGGACGCTTTGGTACAGTCTAGAAAATAGTACACAGGAGTTAAAGTGAAAGACAAGAAGAAATAAGATATGGCTCCAAAAAGAAATAAAAAAGTTTGTTAATTGAGTTTGATTTTTGCTGAGCTCCTGTCTAAAAGTGTTGAGGTCCGAAGCTTCGCTTTCCGGCAAAATTTACTAACAATACAGTAACTAATCTTGTCATATTGCCATTGCCTTCCTGTTATATATATATATATATATAGATTTTTAATGACAGCTAAATATCAAATTGATACATGTGTCAGCATGACAAGATAATAAATGGCGAAAAAATAAAAGATAATAGAAATACATGGATCAACAGTTAAAGTAATTAAATAAGTAGAGCTATATTATGATTGTTTTGTAGATAGATAGATAAATTTTATTTGACCATACGGAGTCAGTTTTGACCCATTCGTCATAAACGAGGTACATAGAATGCACAATACATTGTTAATACAGACATAAAAATTACATATATTGAATAATATATATACTAACTAAATACTACTTCAAGCGCTACTGATCCAAATAATATATATCTCATTTTCTATACTATACTATACTATAGCATCACAGTGAACACATCTCATAATACTGAATATCATAATACTGAAAAATTAAAATTAAATAATAATATATGAAATAAATCACAATCTCATAGTAGCTGTTATATTGCCTAGCACCAGGTTTACTGCACCATCTAAAAATTTTAACATTTTGCTAAATTACATTACTAATATAACTTTGCACATAAATCGCATTAAATTTCATTCTGCTTGCAGGAGTGGTGCAGGCTGAAATTCAGGAGCCCCCTTCACCTTTTTCCAGAAGCCTACAATTTATATCATCACCATAACCCAGATTATGTCAAAGATCTGTTTAAAGAAACTTTTAAAAACAAAACGGACGCTTTATTGTGCTCTATTGCTGTTGCTTACGACGCCCTTAGAGCTTGCGCCATTACACCGGTCTGGAAGACCCTCAAAGGTCAGTGCCTGGAAATATTTCATGAGCTGAGAGAAGAATCGCAACTGAATCACAGATCTCTCATCACGCAAAAACATGATGGACACTCCATAGCGATGTCAGAACGTAGTCACGAGGCAGTATGTTATAATGTGTCCAAATTGTACCTGCGGACGCTTTTCTTTTTCAATACGCTGTTGTTACTAACAGACTTTGGACTTATAATTTCATTTTTTCTCTTAACCTGCTGTGTGGGTTCAAACAATGCGGAGGCTTAATTATGTTCATATTCTGAATTTCTTATGAATATATTCAATCATAATTATGTAAATTTATTGTACAAAAAGAAAAACCTGTGGAATGTGCAGCAATTTTGTAAATACTAAATGAATATCACTCATGTTTATAATAACACGAATTGACTAAATTCTCTGAGTGTATCACAGATAAATAGCTTGTTTCTTATTTATAGTATTATCTTCATATTCATTTGTGAAATAGAGAGAAATCTATTTAATAATATGTTATGTTAGTTGTATATGGTACAATGTAAAAATTTGCAACATAATATATTTAAATCTTGCTCGTCGTAATCTTTGTGTATTACCAGTAAAAATTGACGAACACCCTTGACTAACTCATAACAGGCATTTTATTCCATCAAATGATAGCCCAGATTTTGTAGATTCACAGGAAGGCAATCTTTTAGATGGCCACCTTTGGGAAAATTTTCCAGCTCTGTTTCCATGGCAACAATTCATAAAAAATGAAACATAAGAAAATTACAAAACTTGCCTTCCTGTGAATCTACAAAATCTGGGCTATCATTTGATGGAATAAAATGCCTGTTATGAGCTATTCCAGGGTCACCCCAAATTCATGTCAATTTTTACTGGCCTATTATTGCCTGTACTTTAATCTTGTGAAACCTGTGATACTAATTACATATTGGTATACTTATAGTAATATTATTGTGTTTTTGCTTTTTCCTTCTTGAATTAGATGTGTTGGGTGGGCACGATTACAGCAACACTGAAAGGGATAATTTTTTGCTTTTGTTTGAGATTTTTAATCTGCATCATGTATCGCCTTGTTTTAAGCTTCCCATGAGCAGCTTTACCCTGCACCTCTAACGGATCAGCCACTAAGGATATCTCTCCTAGCCAAGTGCTAGGAGATGGGGTTATTGCTGCTGCCTGGGTTCTTGTTTATACTATATGACATAAGTGACCCCTAGGGCCCTAAGTGTAAAAAAGGTAGGAGTAGGTTTGCAAAACATTTAAAATATGAGGTCGGGATGTAAGCTAGCTGCCATGGAACAATTCCCAGCATATATCTAAGCAACTACTTTGCCTTCTACCGCTGGGCTAGAGGGCTTAGCCTCAATTGACTTATTCGATAGAGATTATAATTTTTTGCTTTTGTTTGAGATTTTTAATCTGCATCATGTATTGCCTTGTTTTGTTAAGGTTGGCACTTTCTATGGTGCAGAATCTGCATTATCCCTTAATTGTGGCCCCTAGGTTAAACAATTCCAAGTCAGAGCCATGGCACTTGGTTGTGGACCGGGTGGTCAAAACTGCAAGTGGTCATTGGGGATACCTACCACAGAGGTATTGGAAATGTTGCCCAAATTATATCTTATTACAGTAGATATAAGAAACCGGGGAAGCAGCAACCCCATCACTGACACTGGTTTCAAGTTATTTGGGCCGTGATGTTGTGTATATAAATATTATTATCAACATGGCGTTATTCCCAAGCAATTGAGACTGGTGTTTGTGGGACAGATCCCCTTTGTGTTGCTATAGAGCTCTATAGACATTTCAGATATAGCCTATTTTGGCATTACGGATGCAGTTGCTACAGAAAATTTTGGCGATTGACACTGCAGATAGATCTCATCCAAACGACATCCAGCTGGGATGATGCTCATAAAGTGGGCCCATGCCTGGGATTGAACCCGGGTCCTTCAGAGGAGTAGGCTAGCGTCTTACCACTAGACCACCCAGAGCTCTGCCAGTTAAGCGGCTGCAGAACTTTGGTTATTGGTACTGAGAATGGTATGGCACCTTTTAGTAAAGGGGCCATCACTTAAAGAGGAAACACCAGGAGTACACCCGAGAGGCTTCTCCCGCCATCGGGCATGTCGCCAGAGTGTCTTGTTGGAGGGGAGAAGAGCAGCCCTAGATGGGTACGGCAAAACTGATTTCGCCCAGACCTTCCAGGTGAAGGGGCCAACCAAACGTCTTAGTGACTGGGGCAAACTCACTTCTTGGTGATGGGGCAACATCCATTGGGTGATGGGGGGCATCTGGGAGGAGGGGGGGGGGCATTCGATACCAGTGCCCCCTATGAATGATAATGCCCCCCCCCCTCACTGAAAAACTTCTCAGTGAAGGGGCCAGATGTTTTGATGAGTCCATTGAATGGGCATCATCATTCATGGGTGGGAGGAGTCTTGAACATGCCCCCTTCACCTAAATAATGCTGTCCCCATCACCAAGAAGCTTAGTTGCCCTTGACAATATTGGTTGCACCATCACTGAGAAGTTTGGTAAGCCCTTTGGATTGTTCCTTGAAGTCTGAGGTACGCTAAAATATACATTTTATATACACGCTATAATATAAAAAAAAAATTAATAATTGTTTTTCTGTGTGGAAAAACTATCTATTTGTTCTTTTCTTCTGATCTCTGCATGGTTAATTGGCCCCAGTCAACAAGTCTGCACCCTTCACCAAGTAGTTGCTGAGGTGCGGGTGGGTGCCCATCTGGGATCCCACCACAAGACCTATCCTTGTCCCCCCCCCCCCCCCCCGACTGCAACAGGGTGGGAGACGTATACATTAACCTGGGGTGCTCATATGACCCCTTCACCAGAGGGAGCCTTTATTACCACCTGGAGCCAATAGCTAAAACAGTCTATAGAAATTGCATCTACAGTGTCAACAAAGAAAAATATAAAGTAGTGTTGCGCTGATTGGCCGACATAACTACTGTGATGTTCACCTAGCCGCCTAGTGTTTGGGCACAAGACTAATTGTATTTTTTCATCCAAAGCAACACACAACCGGTTGTACTCTTCAGTTTTATTCCATTACAGCAACGTGCTGTTTCTCTTGGTGATAACACTAACCTAAAAAAAGAAATTAGATAATGTTTATTTTAGTTCATGCTCAACGGGTGGCTTTTATGACATCTGGTTTCCCAAATCTCTCCTCACAACCAATCTCTACACTAAACAAGCTGAAGTCAATATTCAAAACAGTCGACAGGCACTGCTCATGCAGTGTCAATAGCCAAAACCATCTATGGACATCTGCATAGTTCCCAAGTGACCCTCATTTGGCGGGTCTGACCAGCATTTAATGTTAAACCCATAGATCTGACCAGCAAACATTAGCCAAAAACCCATTTTTGCACATGCCCAGTTACGTGATTATGGTTGGTGTTTAAAAATCAAAAGTAGTAAAATTGTCAATCTTAAATATTAGTAGAGCTCTCTAAAATGCAGAATGCACCACCAGGGCACCTTAGATGCCGAAGCTTCCAGGGGTTTCTGGTTGTCCACCGACCGAGGACTTCTGGCCTAACTTGTGTGACCAGCAAACCAGTTTCTTAAACTTGGCAGCTATTTATTATAGCCACTACATATTACTGCTCCTCTTACTGCAGACCCAGGACCAAGGACCTAAAATAGACCAGTGGTGGAAACGGGGGAGGGGGGAACTCGGGGAAACTGAGTCCCCCTAACGGAAAAACGGGGGGAGTTCTGCAATATTTTGGATTTTTTACTCTACAAAATTGATTGTAAAGGTACTAAGGTTCATGTGAAGTGTCCATAGATATTGGCACTGCAGATACAGTAGCAACAACAGTTTGGCTATTAGGCCTATAATGGTATAATATTGACATGGTGCATGTGGCTACAGACAATATTGGCTATGAAGCCGTGGATGAAAAGGCACCCATTGCTGAAGGGACCATCATAAATTTTATGAAGGGGGTAGGGGCACTTTGTTGATCAGGGCCAACCTTTCATGGTGCAGGTACCAGCATTCCTCAACCAGGGGCTATCTTCCTGGGCAAATCTCTGGTGAATTAAGGGACTTCCTTTCTTGGGCCATCCTTCCAGGTGAAGGGGCCAAGCTCCTGTGGGCTGGTATTTCCTGGAAAGGGGCCAGTCTTCCTGGTTTTTAGTTTGGGGCCGAATTTGTCTATAAAAGGGCCAGCTTACCTTCCAGGGTTGAGGCCATATGCCTGCTAACCCCCTGCCCTGCCAGCGAATGGCCCTTCACCAGAGTTGACTTTTATTTTGATTTCAGAATGCCCTAATCCACTTGGACTGATGGGTGCAATATTCAATTAAATACCGTTCAGTCAAACACAAAAATATAGAAAAGTATCATGCCATAGAATAAATTAAAGATATTCATGTTATTGAATTTCAATAAATATATAATTTAAATTACATGGACTGACTGCATGGGGTGCGTGTCCCCGACAATTCCCACCAAGATGCAGCGTTGCACGAAATAGGCTTTAGTATTTATGGCCTCCTATCATTACAGCTTTAAATTGACCTGATACTTTTAAATTAAATAGTAGCATTTGTTTTTGTGAGAACAGGCCTTTATACTCAGGCTTGGTGAAAATGACCCAGATTTAATCGGAAAGTGATGATTCACTTGAATACTCCAAAGACGGCGCCACCGCTGGTTCATCCAAAGCGCCCTCTGTTGCATATTGCATGAACCTTCACAATCAACAAGTTGAGTTGTAAGAGGGAAGTGTACA
This sequence comes from Alitta virens, assembly GCA_932294295.1. Classification (NCBI taxonomy): domain Eukaryota; kingdom Metazoa; phylum Annelida; class Polychaeta; order Phyllodocida; family Nereididae; genus Alitta; species Alitta virens. Next base: position 49,354,896 of record OW028576.1, on the reverse strand, counting down.
TTGTATAAATGCTTTTTACGTGCAGAAAATTCGTGTCATCGTCCCGTGTGTTCACAGACAGATTGCTTTTTAACTCTTCTAACATTATGGTAAGTTGTTAAGTTAGAAATTGTTAAATTCGTCAGAAACACTGAATAAAAACTCTAGACCTGTGAATCTGTGATGCAGTAATGGAAAACAATTAAACAATGATAGGGAACACTGGAGGTAGGGGCATACGTACGTGCACGCCCCACTGAATAATTTACACTTCATTGTCCTTGTTTATCTAAAATGAGTTCTTTCATGTTGTGTTGTCTATATATGTGTGTGTGAAATAAACTACTACTACTACTAATCAAAGGGGGGGGGGGGGGGTGCACCCTGAATCCGCCTGTGGTAGGACCTTTTATATAAATGTTAAATTGAGCATGTCATTGTCACTCGATCTTGCAGGCAACACGACCATCATCGAACTTGGCCAATTTCCAAGACGTCTTTGCTAAATCCAGGCACATCGTTGTCCTTACCGGGGCAGGAGTGAGCGCGGAGAGTGGAGTGCCAACTTTCAGGGGAGCTGGAGGATTCTGGAGGAAATGGCAAGCTCAGGTGGAAAAAAAAATTGAGCATAAGTGTGAAAGCAGTTCAAAGACAGTGGCTTTGATAAATTATAGATGCTGTACATACTTAATAGTGAAAATGGTTATTTATGATTTCCCTTGTAGTTTAGCAACATGCAAGGTCACATGAAGTGGCCAGCTAGTGTTATAGTACATTAAAACCTAATAGAATAAACAGAATATATATATAGAAAAGACCAAGAATAAAATCATAATTCATACTAATTAATTATACAACTTTTCTTTTCAGCAATTAGCATCACCAGATGCATTTGCAAGTGATCCATCTCTTGTTTGGGAATTTTATCATTATCGGAGAGAAGTCATGGCTACCAAGTACCCTAACCCAGTGAGAACAATTCTGTATTACATTTTTTTCTAGTTCAGATTCAAGGTTAAAAAACAAAGAGAATTGCAGTGAAATCAGGTCGGTCAGAAATCGAAGAAACAATGTTTTTCAGTTAGCCTTATGTGATATATATATAAATGCCTGAACTAAAATGAATTTCAAAATTGATATGAATTAGACAAACAGAAATGGAGGAATGAAGCAATTCCTTGTACAGTAATTAAGCAATGTGAGATTTTATGATACTAGTGGAAATTGTATCAGGGTGTCAGTCCAACATTCATTTGAATATGGATTATTAAATCCCTCTGTTAATTGCTATTAACATACCCACCCCAGAAAGCCCTGGGTGCCAATGCCGTGATATCGCAATATTGCAGTATTCTCCTCTATACATTTATCGTGGGTTTTTGCAACCGCGATTTATTTACAGGTAATCTTGACATCCCTACATGATACTATCATTGAATATTGAATACATTTACATAATTGTAACTGATAAACTCGATATCCTTTTACAGGCACACTCTGCAATTGCCGAATGTGAAGCGCGACTGGCCAAACAAAATCGACGTGTTGTGGTGATCACTCAGAATATAGATGAGTTACATGCCAGGTCAGGGAGCAAAAATATTCTGGAATTACATGGTAAGAATGAATACAATATGAGCAATGAAGGGGTTGAAGTTAAAATTATCAGGGTACTTCCGATTTCATCCGATTTTGAAAATTTAAAGTATTTCAGATAGCTAATTAGTTATTTTCTCTCGTTATCTAAGCTTGTTCTTAATCATACAGAGAAATTGTAGCTGTAGCAGCACTTTTTGCAGGATTAGCAAGACCTTCCTTATTTGGGCACCAGTGTTGCACTTCAAATTATGTCAACTTGAGAGGCAGCCGAAACAGGCATTTAAAAAATACCTGAATTCACTCTTTTGGGAAGAAATTTATGGCTTTCATGAAATAATAACTGGAGCAAAATGTCACAATAAAATGAGCAATAACAAGAATTAGGGAGGGTCCAAAAGTTTGTGGTCTTCATTCTTCCTATTACGATTAAGTCGGCCTGAAGAATGGTAACAAAACCCTTTTTACTTTTTATTTCAGGGAATCTTTTCAGGACGCGATGTTTGAGCTGCAAGAAAATAGAAGTCAATAAAAATAGTCCGATCTGCGAAGCGTTAAGAGGGAAAGGGTACGATATGAATTCCATCTGTGTGCCGTCAAACCTGCATTAATGGCCCCTGTAAAGAGCCACCTACTGTGAATGTCTACTACATTCCAACTGCCCTCGACAGGCTGGACTGAATTAGCTCTGCCCCACGGAGTGGGGAGAGCTTTTGTAAGTACATTGATCTCGCGAGATGACGTCGCCTTCGCGCAAAAACGTTCAGCGTGTGATAACAGAACTTACATGCCGTCTTCCGCTACATCCCTTGGTTTAACGCTACATATTCCCATTGTACAGGCAGCTATTGCTTTTGGGCCTTTTTCGTTGCTTGGTTTTTCTACGTACAGCCATTTCATACGCCCGTTTGCGTCCTTCACTTTCTACCTATTCTCGCCATTGCCCGAGACTGCCGTATACATGACGTCATCAATTGAATTCCCATTGGGGGAACCCTGCGCTCCGCGCAGTTGGCCATTTGGTCACAAGAGATTAAGCACGAGGTAATCCAGCCTGATCGTCGTAGATTTTCAACAAGCCTGATCGTCGTAGATTTTTAAGGCAGTGAGGTCATGACTAGTTTCCACCTCTCTTTATGCACTACAGGCCTTGCAGAGCTACGCACATCCCATGTGCCTTCTAGTTTAAGTGTTTTATATGCTAATGTGCTATCCAAGTTTAATAATATTATTAATATTTATTTGGTGGTGACTTTCACTTAAATTAATGAAATTTAACGGATATTGACCACTGTCCAGCTAATACAAGCAAGAAATAGGGCAGGGTCTATTATATGATTTTTCAGTATAAGTAAACTACATAAACAATGTATAGCAGTCTTCTAAGTTGATCTTTTTGCAATGAAGTGTTTTTTTTTTTCATCTTTAGGGCTCCTGATCCCGATGCTAAAGATGCCAGAATTCCAGTTGAACAGTTGCCACGGTAATTAAAAAGAAAATTTAAAATTGAAGATGTTTATTTATGATATGACCTTGAGTCTATTAAATAATTATTCATTGTACATGTGAATTTGATACTTAGGACTTCCGTTTAAAAGTGTGGACAGGCAGGTTTTAGAAAAATCAGGGGAGGGTTCTCCAAAAGAGAAAAAGAAGGGGAGAGGGGTGGTTGACCAGAATTTTCTTAATATCTTAATTTAGAAAATAAAAAAGTTAAGGGGGTCAGGTGGCCATAAAAAAAAACAAAAAGCAGGGGTGGGGTATGTATTTATTTTTAAACATATGTTTAGGTTTTTATTTATTTATTTTTTAACACAATCTTATAATCACAATCATGCATGCGCTAAATAAGATTTAGATTTTTAAACAATTTCAAATAGGTTAAAAAATACCGATATATTCTGAAAACCATCTCTTCATTCGAGAATATGGGATGACCAATGTACACCAGGGCTGGGCTGTTCCATTTAAAAGTGAGGGGAACTGGAAGGTTTTTGCAAAAGTGCGGGTCACTGGGGAGAAGTAAGGGGGTTGGCCAGTATTCTCGTATTTATTTTAAAAAGAGCAGAACTAAAACGATTGAAGTGCCTGTGCTTTCAATGGCCCAGCCCTAAAGTATATCATTCCTTGTGTGATAAACAGTGATACTATTTAGTGTGTTGTGTTAAACTACCAACGTCTAATTTCAGCTGCCCCGAACCCTGTGGTGGGCTGCTACGGCCAGATGTAGTTTGGTTCGGAGAATCTCTTGACGAAAACGTTTTACGAAGTGCTCAGCATGAGCTGGATAACTGCGATTTATGTCTTGTGGTAACTAAGTTGTCAATATCAGTTACATCATAATAATATATATAATTTTATTGACAAGATATTATCATCATTGATACATTTGTCAAACATACAAATAACATACAATAATACAATACATTATATTTATATATAATAGAATGTACAATTTGCATTCAGTTCCTTTTGTTTTGCATTACTTGTGGCTGCAGCAAAATTGCGGGCGATAAAAATTAAATCCAGGTGCACAGTCTTCCCGAAGTCTCCCAGACCGACGGACCTGACCGGCCAAATTTCATTCAGTTTGGCCAAAGACAACATATTTTATAATATTTCATAAAGACATGGGCTCATATCGACATTCGGCCCGGCGAAAGACAGTTGTACTTTGGGAAGACTGAGGTGCAGATCAGAAACATTCTGACTAAGAAAGATTCTATAGATAATGGTCATGTAATATCAATCATTTTCAATGTGTTGGTTCTACCCCTGGAACAGGGTTCTCTCTAGCATTAGCCACGTAGCATTATGCTAATAGCCATGTGGCTAATCTATTTTTGTCCATCATTTGTGGCTAATTTTCAGATGACCATTTACTGTAAATCTATCCAACCGTGGCTAATCATTTTCAAAGTTGGGAGAGGTCCCTGCTGCATGTTTCTAATATCCCCAATAATTTCGCTGTCAGCAATACAATATTTGGAACAAAATTAAAAAGAAACGATACAATACAATAAAACCATTATTTGATTATTTTTCAGGTTGGAACCTCCTCAGTTGTTTACCCAGCCGCCATGTTTGCGCCAGAGGTGTCCGCCAGAGGAGTCCCTGTCGCCGAATTTAATATTGAGGACACGCCGGTCACTGAGCAATTTGGGTAAGAGGCCATGATACTTAATTCCCACGTCCCACTTTTGCCATTCTTTTTGACTCACAGAGCATTAGGTGACAGCCTTGACACTTATCATTTACTTAATTTGCAGCTTGAATACTATTTTTTCATACATAACTATTTTTAGGAACAAGCAATTAATATTATTGAGGCAACGTACAAATAAAAGTTGAAATCTTTTGTCAATTATGCATCACATGTCACTATTCTGTTATTGGACTCTAGTTTTTACAATAAATTACCAAAATGAAAAAGTCTGATTTATTTATGTTTCTTTTTTCTTTTGGCAGCTTTCATTTTCAGGGGCCTTGTGGAGAAACCCTTCCACCTGCCTTGGCGCCCCAGTCCTCAGAAAAATTATGAGAATAAATCATAATATTATGGACACTGGACAGTTTTCCATATCATACCTACCAGGACTTGATATATATATATATATATATATATATTTTTTTTTTTTTTAGTTGCCCTACAGTCTGACTTGGTCATTTGCAAGTATAAAATCAATTTTAAGAATAAGTGTATTTTGTGTGGTTTTCCTCCAATTTTCACTTTCCCAAAAGGATGCCGAGATGCATGTGCACTTAAAGTATATCCCGGACTCTCGGGCAAGCGATGATGTTGAACAGTGTCCTCAGCTTCCAAAGGTTGACTGATATTTAATCAGATGCAAAATTACATGAAGTCACATCCACTGTTATTACATCTTCATAAAATCCTCTTTATTTACCCGGTGGATTGTATTAAATGATTTGTGAGGAAACTTGCAGTTTTCCTTGGATTGTGTGACTCAAACTTCCCTTTTTAAAGCATTGTAAAATGGCTGAGCATCCAATAATAGCATGTATATTGTAATGTTCAATTTGAGCAGTTTGTGATTGAGCAAATAAAGTGGTCTGAATTGCATTACGCTGTTGTTCTGCTGACGTTGTTTTCACATACTTTTGGTGGCATCGACTGATTCGCTCTTTTCACATTTCTGAAAAAAACATCAACACAAATATATAGTGAATATAGTTTGTTTCAGCATTGTTCAGTTGAATTTTGTTTTGTGCTAAAAACCTTTGTATCTCGGTATTGTGAACTTATAAGTAATATGAGGTTTAGTGCAGTATAGCGGACCCAAATTGACCATATTTAGCATCGATGAAACATGAAATTAATGTGAATTTGTCACCAAATTCCATTGTGGCACACAATAAGAATACATTTGTGTAGAGTACGGGGGTTTTGGGGCACTAGCCCCCAAGAAAAAGCTAAATAAACTATCAGTAACTTGCGTTCTTGCCTCACCGCCGCTGTTAGTTTGTGATGTCACCCATTGAATTCAAGCATTTTACGTCAGGCCTGGCTGAGAGGCTCGCTAAATATGGTCAATAATTTGGGTCCGCTATACTGCACTTTTTTCGTAATATGGTCAATGTTCACAATCATTGTAAACCCCAAGGTCATCCAGATTGGCCAGGTCATCAAAATTCGCCACCCCCAACAAACACAATTACACACCTTGCAGTTTCGTAATTTATTATGAAAGTAACAGTTCATGATGTTATTGACAACATCCTAAAACTTTGACCGGCACCTTAGAAGTGTTTGTGATAGTTAATTTAGAGTGGTGAATTTCGATGACCCTGGCCAATCTGAATGACTCTCAGTGTTAATGTTTAAATTTTCCTTTGAGAAAGCTTCTTTAATGGTTTATCACAACAAACACATAATTTTCCAAAAAGACGCTGCCTAGTTTATGACACATATCTTGATATATATACCTGTTTGATAAGAAGTCCCTCTGTTTCAAGAGCGCTTGGTAGTACTTGACCGTGTCCAACCCATCCTTACTTCGAACAGTGCGAACCTTTAAGGCTGGCGGACAGGACGTCCCTATCAAGTCACCGGTGAATTCATACAGAGACCCCTGTTGGACAGGAGTGTCACTAATGAAAGTTGTGTCGATCAAAATTGTTGAGTCGCAGTGAGGAACAAACACCTCTTTCAGAATCAAATGACATGAATGGCCTTGCAGATCAGTAACTCTGAAATTAATACAGAAACAGTGAAATGATTGATTTTCCCAAGGCTTGTACCATCTGAAGCAAGGCATCCTCCACGAAGCAGAGCTGTGCAGAGAAGGAGGTCTTGCTTGGGGAAGATGGACTTATAGCAATGCTATAAGGCCTTACAATTTAATAATCTTCCCAGCAGGCGCATGCGAAAAAGACATACAGTCTATTGAGACATCGGACCATACCCGAGAGGCCAACAACCATCAGGTTTCGGCCTGCACATCTACACAATGAACCAGGCATTTCATGCTATATAATAAGATTAAAAATATTTGTATGTATTGTAAGGGGGGGGGGGGGGGGGTCATGTGAAAATTGGAAAAAGTGCAGTATAGCAGACCCAGATTTATGACCATATTTAGTGAGCCTCGTTGCCAAGCATATATGTATGACATCAAATTCTTGAATTCAATGTTACTCTAATATGCAGGAACTAAAACTTATATATTTCATATTTCATACTGCAACATGACATTAAAATGTATTTGATTTAAAATTGTTGTGCTATTAATTTATGTTTCCCTGTTCAGTTAGAGTTAAAAAAGGCCAGTTGCTCTGTGAGATCATGTGACCTGCCATTCAGCCTCATTCTGAGTTTCATTCAAGGGCCCTGGCAGCAATGGTGTGAATGGTTGCTAAGGAGCTGAATCTTGCAAGCATGGTTGTTAGGGGGGTCATGTGACCCACAGGCATGGTTGCTATGGTGCCATTCAGTCTCTTTCTCAAAGTTATGGTGGCCATATTGGTAGCAAAAGTATGTGCTCACTTAGGGGAAAAGTAGCCTGGGTGAAATAGAGGAATAGATTGCAAATAAAGAGTTGTACGTAATGGTGACAGTTGGTTGGAACTGAAGAAGATTGAAAGAATGAGGTAGGCCATGGCACGATCGAGGCCGAGGTTACTCACTTAAATTAAAAGAAGATAGCTGACATGATAACATTATAATAACATAGAAACAGCTCCACGGGCTATTCGCCGACTAGCTGGCAACAAAAGATTTATAACAGTATAAAAGGAAATAAAGAGATGAGAAGTAAAACCAATTAATTTACTTGCTACAAGTTTAAAATGCTCAATTATACTTATTACCTTCCAGTCACTCTTACTGGCCTGTCCGGATCCAAATTCCCACTGACAACTTCATGGACAATGCAAATCTGAGCTGAATCCATCTCGACCTGGCCTGTCAGAATCAGCTGATTAAATTTCGCGCCATGCAGACGTCCTTGAGGAATGCAGCCGACAAAATCCTGCCCTCTGATTGGCTGATCTAATTATTGCATTTGCTAAATTTCTTGGTTAGAAGTGGACACTCATTAATTTTGACGCCGGCGATGTTTATGTATTAATTTTAGAAAGTTTTTCGAAATATCTTAAAACTTGTCAGTTCGTTTTTGTTTAGAGATTATTTGCGTTTCCATAGATGCCTTTGCGGTAACAGAGATCACGTGATCACGGCCATGGCCGACTTGTGGAGGAATTTAGAAAAATCGTGAAGAAAATTCCATTTCGCAGGATCAGGAAAGGTTCGTATCAATCACGAGTCTTAATCAGAATGTTCTGAATGATTGTGTAGTCGTTTTTGTGGGATATTTTGGACTGGTACGGTGTATTGAAAGAGATACCAGCGCGCAAAGTGGTTGTGAAGTTGTTTATGTTTTGTAAGACGTGAGAATTGTTGTCAATTGCATTTCTTGTGTTGATCGATTTCTGTTGCCTACGGCCAACGGAACTATTTTTCTACAACAACACTTTATTTTCTGACTTATCTTGCTTATATTTTTCGTTTTACATTGATGAAATCTCTAAAATTGTTGGAAGACAACTATAAACGTCCTATGAAGTAAAAAGGGGAGGGGTTCTTCAGTTATTTTTAGACGCAGGCTGCCTCTCTCAAGAAGTGTGTGGGATGATTACCTTGCAGCTTCAGCAGCTTCAACCTGTGTGTGAACAGCCCACCTCTACAAGTACATATCTAAACTGCTGAGTTGTTAACCCCAGATAAGCTATATCCCTTGTGTAATAAAGTTCAGACTTACTGAGTATGAAAGTGTCAAACAGTTGTTTACTGTTTACTCACACCCAGGTATACAACATGGTGGTATGATGGTACAATGATAATATTGGCAACATTTCAAAATGTACTATGTACTGACATTTGGATATATCGCGGGGAAAACTGACTCATCAAATAACTTCAAGATGTTAGAATGGAATATTAAGCTTTAGAGAGAGATTAAGTAAGCTGGTAAGATAGGAATGAATCATTTATGGTGATTAATTGATTCTCCTTGAGAGGTAAGGATTAGCCACAGACCAGCTGTGCTCATCAATTATGGCAATTAACGGCTGATCAGGTTCTCAATGACCAAGTTTACTTGACGAGTCAACAGCTTGTATATGATATCAGTGACTTTTTGTGGCAGTACCATTTTAGTCCAATTATCAAACTTTAGTCAAACCATAATTTACAAAACATTATTTTGATACCCAAACAAACTATTTAGTTTGTGTGAGTTTTTTTTTAACTCCAGCAGTCAAAACACAGACATTTACTTGGCCAGTCCAACTGTTTAAAGCCAGAAAACATGGATTGTTGTGGTCTATTAATTAGGCCTGGTAATGAATAAAATAACTGTTTTGATTCAGCGTAAAACACATCAATTGTGAAAGTGTCATGGCTATACAAAATTTAATGTAGAATGATATTGAATGTCCTGCAATACTTCATGGATACCAATAACTTTTCAGCAGTGTTTATATATATACTATCTGAAATATCTGGAGTCAATTACTCACATGAACACCTGGTAGTAATTTGAATGTTTTTGAAAGTCTTGTCTTGTTTGATATGGAACAACGGCTGCATTGCTTGGAAATCAGTTACTATATTTTGTGTTTTGACAAATGTATCAATTATAATATCCTGTCAATAAAATTGTATATATATATATATATTTCTTTGTCTTAATGAGCCTTATGAGTACAGCCAATTTGAACGGCTGCCAAGCTATGTTGTAATTATTGATTAACGAGATACTGGACAAGACTTGCAAAGAATAATGATCGTGGACGGTGGATATTGTTACATAAACTATTGATCTTTTGAGATTTCAAGTTCATTTCTTGGCCGTTGTGATTGTTTTGTAGTTGTGTGTGTCAATTGTTTTGTAGTTTCTGTATTGTGAGATTTTGTGTCATTGCTGTTGTACAGATTTAAATGTTTGTTTTTAATGAAATTTATTCATTTTGATGGAAGAAATATATTTTGATTATAATGAGAATCTGTTTAATTACAAATAATGTAATAGCGTTTATCACTGTAAACGTCTAAGAGAAGCTGATTTAGTCTAATCATGTGCTAATGTGTTGGCAACAACTGGGCATTAATTGTGTTTTAAGTTGTACTGTTTATTTTGTTAGCCTTGAATGAAATATTTTACATAACCGACCAGATTGAAGTCAGGGGCTATGACTCAAATTTAATCTTTGAGGAAATCTGTGTATGAACGACATTGAACGTGCCAGGATAGCTTTTGGCTTCCACCCAAAATATTTGCGAAGTTGTGTTATGATGAACTTAGTGTATAGAGGGATTATCTGGGGTAATAGCAGATTATCTGACCAGGTAAATCCCAAGTGTTTATCAAGGGATGGTGTCAGATCCTGAATGTTGAAAAACAAAATTCTGATCAATGTCACATTATAGATTATTAACAACAGGACTTTGAGCTGTCACCTTAGAATGAGATTGGTAATATTTTTGGCATAAATAACAGGATCTTAGCAGGTTTGATCGTCATTAAACAAAATAAATTTCCATTTATTTTCTGTGGAGTTCACTTCTGCGCGGCACTGTAATAAAGTTGTAAATAACCTATTCATGTTGTGTGTAAATGTCTAAATTATATGCTCACACGTATTATGTTCATCATTTCAGATGCCACCATGATGAGTGAGCGAGTTTAATACATCGAGATGCACAGCACGAGATCGTACGTGACCTCCCCCATCCCTTACAGTCGAAAGACTTATATTCCCTCCACCATGAGCCGAACCCGGCGACCTTCCTATGGAACCAGTAGCTACCGTGACAATTACTCCACCAGCTACACCAGCAGTTACACCCCAAGTTACGGAAGCAGTGGAAGTAGCTATGGGTCGGGTAGTTACGGAGGATCTAGTTACGGAAGTTCTTACACAAAATACTCTCCGTCACGGACAACCGGGTTGTCGGAGAGTAGGTACGGAACTGGAACTTCTACTAGAACGTACGGAACGACCAGGAACCGACCGTTGCCATCTGGACCCGGTCCGTTAGATGAAAATGGCCGACGGATAAGTGTTACGGATGGCGTACGACGTATCAATCAAACCCTAGACTCAAAACCCCCTCGACCTTCTTATAATGTACCGAGGGCGACGACTAAAAGTCCGTTGGAAACCTCTTTACGGAAAAGGACTAACTCCGTTAGTGATCTAGCGGCTGGTTTTGAAAGACTTGGTGTTAACAGTCCGACTGGAACTAGCAGTTTAAGTCGGTCAAAACGGTTCGGCAGCCAAGCGGACATCGTCGGAGGGTCAACACTGGACACTAACTCATCTAACTTATACGACAGTTCACGAGGGAGTGTCACTAGTCAATCTTATTTCAACACAAACTCTGGTTCATACGATTACAAATCATCGGAGCACGAATCGGTCTTACCCAGTATTAATCCCTCCGGCAGCAAAGCCATGGTCAATGGAGTGTCCAGCACGCGGTCACCTTCTCCTGAGAAGCGCTTGACGGACTCTCCCGCTTCTAGTCACCGAGCATCCAACCAGTCATCTCGACAAAACTCTACCAACTCTATCACCGTCGGGGTTAGTATTAATGTGTTCTTCATGTATTATGGTGTGCACGTGGTCATGCATTTGAGTGATTGGTCATGTATTGTAGTGTGTGGTAATGTATTGTAGTGTTTGGTAATGTAGTGTTGGGCAAAATATTGTAGTGACTGTGTGGGAGTGTGTGGGGTGTTTGGTAGTCATGGTCATGTTTACTGTTCCCTGTGGTGTGTAATGCAGTGTTTGGTAATGTATTGTAGAGTATGATAGTGTGAGGTGTGGTCTTGTATTGCAGCATTTGACACAGTATTGTACTGTTTGGCACATTCCTGTATTTTAGTGTGTGATGTGGCGATGATCAAGATCAGACCAACGGAAGATTAAAACGAATCTATTTGCCTATAACTAGAGCATGTAGTACTGATCTCAAAACATTGTTGTGAATGAAACGATGAAGTGAATATCAAGAATAACATATGATGCAATAATATATGTGTGAATTGTGACCTTCATAATTAAAACTGGGTTAATTATTGTTAAAATTTGTGTGAATCGCCGATTGCTTCTAATAACATATCCAACATAACCTTCTGGCTTTTTTACACAAATCCTTATGATTTATATGCTTCTTATTTTCAAAAAAAAAGAAAGAAGTATGTATAGATGCATTTGTATTTTAATTAGTTGCCGGGAATTGTGAGGCATATTAGGCTATTATGGAATGTTTTCATCAAGTTCATAGGAACTGCGAATTGTTTAAAGGAGGAAATTGAGCGTATTATCAACTTAAGTGGCTTGCATTTAATTAAGTCTTTATCCTTGGCCTTGTTTTGCGCTCGGAGTTTGTTGACATTTTTCTGTTTACCCGGCTGGTGAATGAATTCCGTTGTTTTGTTACTCCGAGTGAGGGCTGAGTAAATTCAAGGTTATAACAGTGCTGGGAGCAGATGGCTGATGGGAGCATTGCATGATGGGAAGTAGCAGAGTACTTAGAATGCTTTTACCATAAAAGGAATTAAAAAGAATGAAAAAGAATTAGAAAGAATGGCAACAGAAGGACAATGGAATTACTGCATGATAAGAATTGATGGGGTCAACGATGGATAACTGTCAGGTTTAGGAAAAACATGTAGATATTAATATAATTAATAATTAGTAATTCAGTGGTATAATAAAATAATAATGGTATAATAAAAAAACAATACAGCATAAACTCAATACATTGTCTGGAAAATTAAGGGAGATTTTTGTTTTCTTCAATTAAGTAATTATGTGAGCGATTAAGAGTTTAGAACATAAAATAAAAAGGAAAATATAATAAATAATTAGGAAGGCTGTAGCTATTTTAGAAAAATATAAATATTTTGCAAATTAAGAATCATGATAAATTCATTATTTAACCATTTGGAAATACGTTTTAGTTTTTCGTAAATTAAATCTAAATCTCATAATATACAGTGCTGTGATAAAAGGTGAATAAGTGAATATTATAGATTAAAGCTTTCAAAGAAATGCAATGATCTATATTAATGAATGCCTGATACACTGTTATGATCAGATTGATTGTCCCGTTGATTGACCTCTATGGGTCGTTAGCATTTAGTTTACTTTTAAATTTTCTGTTTGTGCAATTAACGTTTGGATCACAAGTGACAATTAATTATTAATCATTTCATCACACAGTTTCAATTGATCGATCTGGTAGTCTTGACAACTGGCTGCTGGTTGCCATGGCAACGCTGAACAATGCGGAACATTTTAACAATGGATGGTAAACTGTGAATGAGGTTATGAAGTAAGACGTGCTTGAGGAAAGTTGAGAAAGTGGAAATTATGTCACGGAGGTTTACGTAGTCCGCGATAAGAGTATGTCATTGTGACTTCATACTTGATAAGTTGAATATAAGTACTGATAAGCAACGATAGAAACGCTTTCTAGAGGTATCAAATTCTTATGTAAAAGGGCCGTGATCTTATTACGCTATTAGAATTACTTCTGCTCGGAGGGGAAATAAATTTATCATGAAGGACATTGTAAATGTAACGGTAAGCGGAAATATTCTCTGGTTTGTTAGGTTTAATGGTTTTAAGGCGAATAAGTTCGAAATATGATAAGCTACCTAACTACTAAGACAAGTGTTAAACATTATGTTAAAGATCAAATAATATTATATTCATTCCATATTTCTGTGTCAACCATTAAGCGGAAATATTCTCTGGTTTGTTAGGTTTACTAATGGTTTTAAGGCGAATAAGTTCGAAATTAAGAAGGTTGTGAAAAAAAATCTAAGTTTACAAACTATAAAGACAGACATATCTGTGGATCATATGATGATAAATGTATTCCTTTGATAAGCTACCTAATTACTCGGACAAGTGTTAAACATTATGTTAAAGATCAAATGATATTATATTCATTCCCTATTTCTGTGTCGACCATTAATTTTATCCGATTGACAAATTATGACCGAATTACGCTATTTATGAATTATGATAGACGATAAATGTTTTTTATTTTAATTGATAAATTTATAACCAGGCTTGCACAATGTACATGTGATGTAAATGCTGATATCACTAACAATTAAGTCCTTAATGTGTAATTGATCTTCTACCTGACATTTTGTAAATTGATTATCGTTGACTGGAAATTGAAGTAGTTTATGTTACGAGTGCGAGATATCCATTTGGATTTTATCTCTAGGTTGACAATTAACGATTAAGATCTTAAATTGGTTGTTGCTGGGAATATATTAAGTTAATTGATTTGGCATTATTTGTTACTGATAAGAGTTACAAATATTCACTATCCGTGTGTCTGTGTCCATGAATTCTGCAGAGTAATTTAAGATATGTTAGCACAGTTTATGACTGACTAAGGTCAAAATATAGAATTGAATAAATCTTAGTTTTCCAATTAGCTGTGCTAATCATTGCTAAATAGCGAAGGTTTCCTTCATAGATCACTTTTCATTTATTTCTGATTACAATCTCTGAAATAATATTCTGATATTTATTAGTTTTAGTTGAGTATGCTTAAGATGATGTATGGTGTTTATTTAATTGTGAGAATAGATTAAATTATATTAATTCATTTCCTAATGATGCTTAATAGATTAATTGTGATCATTGATGAACTTGAAGCTCTGCCATGTTCAGTTCATGGTTAGCTGAATTTTTCTGTTCATTCTAAATGAGTAATAACATTCCTGCATATTATTTAATGAATCAATTAATTTTGTTTATTTATTTATCTTATAATGTGTTTATTTCCAGAATGGCAGTCGTCTTTCTCCTGATATTTCAGGATCTCGGGGACTTGTTGGCCTCAAAAATTTAGGAAATACGGTGAGCCAGAAATTATTTTATTGTCGTAAACATTTTCTGCTCCTATGCTAGATGCTTGTACAATATGTTGAGTTCTTTGTTAGGCGCTATACTAATGTATTTATTGGTATCAGTTGTATTGTTGTCATAATTTATGATACACTATATTCGTATTTGCATTTGTACCATATTGGAAGAAGTATTTCATCATGAGCACTATACCATAGGTATATTTACATACGCATAGATAAGCTGCCTTAAGGAATAAATTCAAGCTCTCGTGCATTTCATGAACAGTGGTCTATTATCATGATTATAGTGCACTATACACTGCTATAGTGACTTAATTCTGATTTGCTTTGTTCTCAGAATGAGGCTGAATATGCAACCAATGGCAACCGTTATGCTAATTACATTCTATTGATATTGTTGCAGTGTTTCATGAGCTGCATCTTACAAAGTCTGTCCAATACTCAACTACTTCTCGATTATTGTTTGTCCGACGCTTATAAGGAAGACATTAACCGGACGTCTAGCAGCCTGAAAGGGAGTCTCGTCACAGGTAAGAAACGGTCATCATGGTGACTCTTTGTACTGTCCTACTTGCTGACGGGTTAATAATTAATTTCACGGCTACTAGAGGAGATATAGTAACAAAAATATTAGCAGCTATGGGGAGGGATAGTCCCACCAGAGGGCACTGACACCGAAGCAAAATTTAGCATTGGTGCTTGGACAACCGAAATATTCAAGTGTGGGAAACTGAGCAACCAAGGAGATTTTATTTAAAGTGTCAGTTTATTAGTGATTATAAAATCACACCCATTAGTGTATGTACAGCAGTGTAGGCAGTGTTGTTGAATACCAAAAGAATGTGTTGAGTCATTTTAACTCATGAATATCTTATTGTATCTGTTTCAGCTTTTGCAAAATTAATCAAGTCGCTATGGAAACAAGGGTCAGAATCTGCCCTTTCTCCGACTGACTTTAAAGCTCAGCTTCAGAAATATGCGCCTCGCTTTGTAGGCTACAAGTAAGTGTTGAATGTGACAGGAAATCATCAGAAAAAGTTAACTAAAAAAAGATTTCTAACTGAGAAAGGATTCCCTTGTACAGTCCGCCATTGCTGTGAATTTGAAAGCTTCTAAATGGATTACACAAGAATGTGAACAAAAATAAATGTGTAAGAGCTTAATAAAAAGTAATGTATGAAAAGAAACACCCCTCTGTTTACGTGAATTCATGGCCTTCAGCTAACAAGGCCAAATAAACATGTTTTGAAAGAAAACAAATTCAACAGGCTATTATTATGATAGTTTTGATATTTAGTTTCTACCATATTTACCCGATGACATATTGAGTTGCTACAGTATTTACCTGGTTGGCTGCCATTCTGTTTATCATCAAGAAATTCACAGAGTCTAGGACTATGGCGACTTGTGAAGAAAGTCTCTGAAGATTAGCAAAGCGCAACTGTCAAATGAAGGTTTCCGCAATTTTTTGATACCTTAATATTTACATCAACTCTTAAACTTTCAGCCAACAAGATTCACAGGAGTTCTTGATCTACCTTCTAGAAGGTTTGCACGAAGATTTGAACCGAGTGATGACGAAACGGAAATATGTGATACAAGAAGAAGACGGGGAGGAGAAAATAAGGTGAATTTGAAAATCTTCTAAATGGAATGAAACAAGAATGTCAACAATTATTTTTACTGAGTGAACATTGCCTACAATTCAGAACATGATTATGATTTATCAGATACATAGATACGTGGACACATAGATAGATAGATCGATAGGTAGATAGACAGATAGACAGATAGATAGGACTGACTGAATGACGGACTGACAGACTGAATATTCAACTGACTGACTGACCAACCGATCGAGAATCGAATAAACTCAGATAATCTATGTCTGATGAGCATCAAAATTTGTTTTAAGAACTGATCAAACATTCCATTTGGAATTTCAGTGCCTCAGAAAAAGCAAAAGAATGCTGGAAGAACTACCTGCAGAGAGACAACAGCAAAATTGTCGGTGAGTGCACAAAAAACAAATATATTAGAACCATATAATACAAAGAGGAACGTGTGAAATAAATATAAAGCTTGGAAATGTAATACCGTTAACTTTTTGACTTGCTAGTTTCGGATTGATATCGTTTACATGTTTACAACATTACATGTGAAATGCCATATATAGTCATTATGTACTCCTTATATTCCTTCATCGAGGGTTTCCTGTTTAAATTTCAGACATTTTTGTGGGTCAATTGAGGAGCGCTTTGACGTGTACGCAGTGTGGATACGTGTCAAATACCTTCGATCCGTTTTGGGATCTGTCTCTGCCAATAAAGAAGTCTGTGAGTCAATGATGAATGTTAAAATCTGATCTTATAAATTGATATGATGTACTTCTTACTTATACAGTCAGACCCAGAATTTTCAATGTGGTAGAATTTTGTTGATTTGTTTTGGATTCTAAAGCCAGTATACCATGCAAAATATTTATCTTTAAAATGTGATGATATTAGTTAGATAATAATTAATTTGATCTATTTTGCAGTTCCGCGAGCCGGTTTCCCTCTACGACTGTTTTGACCTCTTCACTCAGGAAGAAAGTTTAGACGGAGATGAAAAACCTGTAAGTTCGGCATTTAATTTCTCTTTTATAAAATACAGTAATTATATTTAGTCATTTATGCCACAAATTTACTTCTACCTTCTCTGGTATGTCTCTGATAAATAAACTTCATAGCATTAAAGTTGTACTGCATCTTCTTAAATGTAGTTTTGTAGTTTTCTGAGGGTTTGTCGCTGCGGAGCCTATGTTTACAAATTTACAAGTTGTAGTATCAGTAGCCTGGGCAACTACTGTTGCCATAGATATATCACTGTAAAATGGTTTTCATATTTGTACTAATTTGTATAAATGTAGCACAATGCCCAACAGTGAAGTTACGACCCTCAAAGTTACGGCGATAATAACGACATTCATGAGTGGATCCAAAACATTCCGTCAGAGAACGTTTGTAGATGAGGGACATATCTATCGTTCTTGTCATTCAGAATGTTTGGATTCACCTCTGGACGTTGCTATTTTTACCCAGAACTTTGCTCTGCAACTTGGCTGTGGGGCAGTTTGAACTTAATTTAAATCGACATTTTCTTGAAAATTTTCAGACTTGTGCTCGGTGCAAACAAAGAAGAAGATGCAAGAAAAGTTTCAGTATTCAACGTTTTCCCAAAATCCTCATCATACGTATCCTTTGAGTTTCGTTTTACGTTTTAAGAAGGGAAAAAAATCTCTTTGTTGTGAAATTAGGTCTCATTTATTTGGTATTTAGCGTCTCGCATTCCATTAGGGTAATTTTCAGTGGGTCGGTCAGTCAAAAATGTGAAAATAAGATTTGAATATTAAATAACATTGTGACATATCATTTTATTTTATTGACCGCACATTTCACATCTTGGTGGATCTGAGAAGCTAAAAACTTAATAAGTGTCGCCTCATGACTTGTTTGTGTAAATCATTAACAATTAGGTGATAATAAGTTTTAAAATATGAAAGATTGGTCGCACTACTTCTCAGCTGGATGTCAATCACAATAGACTTTGAATTGAAGGTGCCTTGTACACGGTGTCTATGCTGAGGCAAGTAAAAGGAAATGTGTATCATGGTGTGGACCAGTGACAGTGTGTAAAGTAAGACCTGATGATTAAGTAGCCATGTGGGCCCATACATCTGACTTATACAGGAGAACCACACTGAAAGTTGGTTGCCCACCAACTAAAACATATTTAAATAATATTGATAATAGAAACTAACATCTTTACAAAATCAAGGTCTTTTGTTTAGTTTGCTAATTGCACTTCTCACCTAATAAGGTTGGCCAAAAGAGTACCTCATGTCAATCAGCTCACCTATTCCTCAGTTACCATTAAATTAGCTTCCTAATTGCAATTAGGAAAATCATGGACCTCTTGAATTGTCTAAGACCCATGTGGGCTACTGAAACTGACAGGCGAGTGGTTAATTTATACACTGGTGTGGACGTGTGCCAAGCAGCCTTATCATCTCATCACTACCTCTACCGGTAGCTAGTCATTTAAGCTGGTAAAGCTTCGGACTAATAGCACTGAAACATAGCAAGTTTTAACATGTGAAAAATCCATCTGTCTAACCAATGAATCATTTGCAAACAAACGCAAGAAAGTTTAGTGTTGTCCTTGACCTGTTAAAAGATTTAAAGAGATTCGACCAGGGTACATACTTGAGATCAAAACTGTCTACGAGTGTGGATTTCCCAATGACTGACCTGGATCTGACGAAATATGCTGCTGAAAGAAGTAGGTGTTTTTGCTTTTATAACATTTTCTGCGCAATTGTATTTTCAATATTTATTACATATACTGTATTTATTGTGCATTGTCTAGTAAATCCATTCTATTGCACTTTACAAGGTAAAATTTTAATTTTTTTTTAGTTAAAGCTATAAAATTTTTGAAATCGAGAAAAATAATTTATGCATTGCTTGTATGTGATGTCTTGACGGATGATTAGAATAAGTGGTGTTATCAAGTCCAATCTAATTTTAATTCCATCTAAAAATATTTGGAAGTATATATACGTACAGGGTAGGCAGATGCTATTGGCATATGCAACCTAGAAAAAAAATTGAAAAATTAAATGAAATAGAAAAAAAAAAAATAGAGCATGTATGTAATTAACAGAAATTGCAAACTTATTCATTGAAAGATCAAATATAAGCATTTCAGTAAAGAATAATATCCTATGGGACTGGAAGTTGAAGTAAAAAAAGGGGTGTTCTTATTGAGCTTTTTACTGTATTTATATTGAATATTTCATTGTATATCGCAAGATGACTGTCTCAATTGAATATGCGCATATTATGAAGGACTATATTGGGTTGTTTATTTTCGCAGGTGGGCCCCCAGCCAAGTACAACCTGTATGCCGTTAGTAATCATTCGGGAACGCCGTATTCCGGTCACTATACGGCATACTGCCGACACCCCCATGTGGGAAAGTGGCACTATTACAATGATACCAGGTAGGTCAAATATTGCAACTGGAAATCTCATTTTAAGTATTGAAATTTAGAATAAGATTATTATGGTGTTTTGCTAATGGCATTTGGCCTATTAATATGTCTGTAAAGTTGTAAGATTAATTGTCAATTATTATAAGTGTAGACGTCTAATCACTGTAATGCGAGTGAGTGAATCATCAATTGTACATTAGCTGTAAAAAAGATGGGTGATAACTGGGAGAAAGTTTTCTCAAATCACTTATATTGATAGCATTATGTTGCTAAATGTTAGTGGAAGTAAATCCAAACATTCTCAAACACTGACTTTTGTTCTCAGCCTGCGTTTGATGTTTGGTCACTGATCTGTGCCTCATTTTCATTTCGTCCATTCCAGAGTGAGTCCGGCATCTTCTGAAAGAATACAAAGTGCGGAAGCCTACGTTCTGTTTTACGAATTAGCCTCACAATCATCTCGCCTGTGATGTCATCTAGGTTGCCATGACGATGACCCCTTTACGGTATTGTTACGGACCTTGTTGCTGCTGTTTGTTCTACTGTTGTTATGGCAACCATTTAGAAGGACTTTGCCTCGATTTTATCATGATGTCTGTGATGTCTTGTCCTTGCGGCAGTTAATTCTTTAGCTGACTTTTGTTTCATTTGTTAATTTATGACTTTTGTTTTGTTACTTCGTAATGTGTTATTTGTTGTTCCTATAGTATTCTTTTGTTTCCTTGGTTTTTTAATATCTCCACGAACAACCCACCAAACAGTTTGTATTTGCAAATATGGTCAACACTGCAGTGAAGCTGCTTGATGAATATTTATGAGTCGTGTAGTTTTGTTTTATGATAATCATTTATTATTTATATTTGATATCTGTATATTTATGCAAAATACTATTATATCAGTATGCTATCATATACTGTTATGCAGTTTGGTTATTTAAGTGAAAATAAAACTAGGCGATTTTAATGTTTCATTGTTTATTTTTAATTTATGCATTGATATTGACGGGAAGAATCTCCTTATTTGGTTGGTCGTATTCCAACCTTAGTTGAATTCCATTGTTATGATTATTTTAATTTTGGGCATTTGTTTTATCTGCGTTTCTGTTGTTTTTGGTTGTTGATTATTGCGACGAGAATTGCGTATAATTTAATACGCTACTGTATTTTACTTATGTATTCATTGTTTTAATATTTAGTGAAATGTATTCAGTTAAAATCATCTTCGAGTCTATGACACTTATGTGGATTATTTTAAAAGTGTTTAGTAAATTGACAAAATGTCGCGAAGGGACTTGTATAGCAATAGTGCCAAAATTGTACTCATCATATTGATTATGTACAGCTTTCATTTAATTAATATCAATGTATATTTCCTGTTGGTTGCTGTGGCATATTTTATTAATCAAAAGCATGTTAAGATATCTGAAAATTATGTGCTCAAAGAAAAGATGGTTGATTATTCACTGAAAATCAGTCGTATCACATTATACAACTTACAACTGAATTTTTTATTATTTTGCCCAGCAAGGGAAACTTATGTTCAGGTAGTTTAAGATGCTGTTTGTTCAAAATATTTCTGATTGTGAAATAATATTGAAGGACACTTAAAAAGTTTAATACTGGAACATTAAATTGTTATCTGGTCAATTGTGGGAAGAACGATTAATCTGTTTAATTATTTAATGGAGAATTGTGTAAGAGAAGTGTGTATACAGTGCCTGTCTAGAATAACGTGAGAGGCTTTCAATATGATCTGTGATTAATTGATGTAAACTGGGTTTAAAAATAACTGACTATTTATTTACACTAATGGACTTTAAAAATGCATAGGTAAAACATGTTGTACAAACCCAAGATAATGCGTTTTTAAAGTCCATTAGTGTATATATATATATATATATATACATATGTCAAGGAAAAATATGTATAAAAGATGACATTTAGGAAATAAGAAAATCACAAATTTATTCATACTTCAATAATTGAGCAAGTTATCAGTTGCAATGTGACTATGAGTTATCAGTGCTTTTAATGTACTATATTAGTATGTTCTAAAGAACACATTGATGATTCTAACCATTTAATAATTGTATAATATTCCCCGTAGTTCACTAAGGCAGGCACCGATATTGTACTCCACATATTTGTGAACAATTAATGAATAATAACTGAAATAATTTTATCGAAGACTTTTCCAAAGCAGATGGGCACATTTATGAATGAAATAAATCAATGCATATCAGTATATAATTATCATTCTATCTATCTATCTATGCAGGATTTTCATTTATTATCAATGTATGATAATTAACATTGCTGTTATAAATGAGAATTAGAATGCCAGCTAGAATGGGTCATCTTGTTTTTTGATTTTTTTTAGAGAAAAACTGATATGTTGAAAGTTGCATTAAATTAATTATGAATTGTGTGAGTCAAGTAAATGTGAATAACAATAAGATTTTGTGTCAAAAAACTCTCGAAAATAAAAAATAAGAAAAATGGCTTGGAGAAATTAGAAGATCACATTTGGGCAACAATAGCGTTTCTGGCCTATTTATAGATTTGATAGAATGCTTCACCATGTACAGTTTTTCAATTTCTTTTGATAAAGAAAATTGAAATTTTGATAATGACATTATGTGAATATAATTTAGTATACATGACAATGATAAAATTTGCTAAGTATTATTGATTATAACAGGGTATGAATGTGTCTTTTTCATAATTGTGTATTCAATTTTTACACAAAAGCAGCGAAAGTGAGCTTTGTTATATTACAACAATAATTAAGTCAATGTGTTTTTGCACATTTATATTAATTGAATTAAAATGTGACCAGATTAGCACTAAGGAGTTATCAAATTGTACAAAGTTTAGTTGTACTTGACGAGCAAATATTAAATTTATGAAATATTATATGGGTTATTTGTGAAAAGCTGTAGGAAGTATTTTCATCATTTTATGATTATTTACAAGTCATTTAGGGTAAATGAGCTTTGTTAAGTATATGTCTGACCAAGTGAAAGAATTATTATTATTTGAGCAATGTTTCTAATTGCCTCAACTGAGTGAATTAGCATGGTTGTGCACAATAAAAAATATTTATCAAAATATGAATTGTTTTGTTTGAATCTCTGCAAATTCTGGACGGGAAGAATTTTAATTGATGCCTAAGTAATATTTTAATGTGAAACACATTAATTTATATGCCCGAATTCCTGCAATGTAAGAGTAGCAGTAATTAATTAAAAGTCCACAATTCCTGCATGCATTTCAAAATGAAATTCAAATTACACGGAATTAACCCAGTATAATTTAGGCTATTAAACTCATAAATTGGGATTTTTTTTTTAATAAATTAATAAGTAGTTCTATTCTAAGCTAGTTCATAGATAATGAATCATTGCATTATTTTTGTGTGAGGAGAGAGATCTCCCACCGGGGCCCCAATCAGGACGGCGTCCTTGACCTTGCCTGTGTCACCGGTCAGTTTGCAAACATTCATCTACCTAGCTAGCTTCGCCGGGAAGCGAAAAACAACATCCATGAAGAGGAATTGAAGAGACTCTACACCCCTTAGCCATCGCCGCTGCCATTTCCCTACACGACAGTAAGTTCTTCTTCTTATATTCGTCAAATCTGAAGCGATTTCTCTGTCAGTCGATGGCATTTTTTGCAACCAGCTGCTCGGGAAGCCAAATCGCGGAGACGCAAACAACTCATGACCCTAATTGACATTTAATGCCCTGGAATTCCCTATTTATAGATACAAAAATCTCTTATGTTAGAATAAACGACAGTATTTCACAACATTTTCAATTCTCAATTATTGTCATTGTTAGATCTGCCGTTGAACTTAGTGTATTTCGAGGAATTTTGTTGACATTGTTTCACATGCCAAAAATGTCAGCTGGAGGAGCAATGGCTTTAAAAACCGAGATTTTCTAATATTATTTTGTCCTGACATGTCCGTTTCATGTTCACAGTAAGTTTCATGAACTGCAAAATTAGGCAAATTGATGATTAAAACGACGTTTTTCTAACGTCGGACAAATTTGTCATTGTGCACAATACACAAAAGGCTGGAGCTAAATTTGGAGTAGTGGTCTGTGTTCATCATGACACGCAGAATTAACTACCAGTTCATGTAGTCTTTTAGGGTTATAGATTAAATACTAACATGCCATTGAGTCGTTAATTTATTAAATTGTTGGATTCCTTCCCAGAATTTTGCAACATTTCCTGTTATTGCCTCATGTTTGCGGTGGGCCGTCAGCTGATTTGAGGAGCTCGACTCGCAGCTTTTGACAAAACAAGGCTGACCTAGTTTCGCTAAATCTCTGAATCTTCGCACGATTCGGGTACAATTATGCCGCAAAATCACAGAAGAATAGTTTATCTCAGTGATTTGCGTGGAATTAGACCGTGTCCTTGCATTTTTCATTGATTATAACGGTTTAAA
The DNA here is from genome assembly GCA_932294295.1 of Alitta virens. Taxonomy (NCBI): domain Eukaryota; kingdom Metazoa; phylum Annelida; class Polychaeta; order Phyllodocida; family Nereididae; genus Alitta; species Alitta virens. The sequence continues at coordinate 49,330,392 of OW028576.1, read as the reverse complement.
AAGACCATTCTTTCATGATCTGAGTTGTGGCATGGCTGGCTGCGGTATGCAAATGAGTCTCAGCGCTCCAGTCTGTCAATGCAAATTTCCCCCCTCGGGCCCCTGGCAATTACCCTTTAATAACAAGCAAAATGTGGCGTATTCTTGCATCAATTGATCTTATACCTTTTCTAAATAACGCTCTACATCCTTATGCAAGCGTTTATGATCGGATTATTCCATTTTACAAGGGATATTTTTTCAGACACGTGGGTTTTTCATCTGTTGACTCAGGGTGAGTTGATGTCATGTGTGATCTCCTGTCAGCCAAGCAACTTGGGGCCCCCGGCGGGGTGGATAAACACTTACAAGGTCACTGGGACATGTGCTGTGAGCCTGTGAGCCTTCCTCATAATTTAATAGCAAGGAAATCCATTCATCCCACCTGCTCAGGACAATATATTACCTAGTGCTTAAATTTAGGACATTGCAATAAACAAAGCTCGTTCTAAATATTGCCCCTTTTCTGATAAACTAGACAGCGCTTTTGAAAATGTGTGACTGGGAATACTTATGTATTCAGCTGTGTTGGTTAAAATGATACGAAGGTAAACAATTTGAGGAAAATGACAGAGGCACATTTAAACTCCAACTGGAAAACCTGCTCTGTTGTTACTGAAAACATGAAAATCAGTTGTCTTTTTTGGAGCTCCTATGCCAGAAAAAAATACAAATGTAATCATTTCCAAAGAGTCATTCTAAAACTGAAACTCTGTCCCAAATGCTACAGTAGGCAAAGTATTCTCTTGTATGCTGTATTTTGCATTTGTTGCAATATTCATATAATTTCTAATACACAGTATACATAAAATACACAATAAGTACATATTTAACTGTAATTAACAGTTATTGCTGTTGTATGGTTATGATGAAATGAGATCTCCGTGTAATAACTCAATACTAGCTATGTATACCCAATAATTGTTTTATTATTGCATCTTTTTAAAATGATTTTTTTTTACAAGGGTGACAACTTTAGGTGTAATACCATTTTTCAATTGGCCCATAATTAAACCCCCCCCCCCCCCCCCCCCCAACCACACCCACTTAAATAATGAAAAACACCTGTTTTGAATTTCGTGATTGTGTTATATACTTTTTAAGCTCTCTGGCAAGATATTCCCAGATGATAGAGTTACTGAGCATTTGCCAATGATTATTAAAGGTTGATTACATGTATTCTCATAAAATTTCATCATCCATTTAATTTGCATAATTTTTCAGACCAAATATGGAAGAGGAACCTCAAAGTCCCACCAGCAAGTCGGGTGTACGTCGCCCCATGAACGCTTTTCTCATCTTTTGTAAACGACACCGTAGTCTGGTTCGTGAACGGAACCCTCGACTCGATAATCGTTCCGTGACTCGCATTTTGGGAGAATTGTGGGCGAAACTGCCGTTGGAGGAAAAGTCAACCTATACTAGTTTGGCCAATGAGGTTTGTTGGATAATTTTACTGTAAATGTTGGTATTTATATTTATGATAATTATATATTTGTTAATTTATGGAGTGCAGTCTTCCAAATATTACTTCTGTCCAGCATTTAATCACATGATGACTAAGCTCTCTTTCAAAGCACTCTTGAATTTTTTTTGAAATTGCAGTTCTCTTTTGGGTCCCAAAAACTGAAATGCAATTGTAGATGACTAAGTTTTCTTTAAAAGCTTTCAAAAATCGCAAATTACTGTCCTGGAAACTTAAGTGCAATTGACCTGCAATTAACCTGACATGTGTGACGTCATGTGATTTCTGTAACCAGTCTCACATATGCTAACAAGAATGAAAGCAGATGCATGGGACTGTTGTTTCACTGTATGAAACTTGTCACTTTGAATTTACCATTTTTGGTTTGTGTTACAGTACAAAGAAGCTTTCCTGAAAGCCAATCCTGATTACAAATGGTTCAACCCTGAAAAGAACACGACGCCTAGTAACCGTGACAAACCGAGTACACGTCCTAGCAACTCCCTGACCAGCTACACGGGACAGATTCCACACACGGATGACAATGGACCCACCTCCCCATCTCACGGTAAGATGAAATCATGTGAACTGAATAATATCTGTAACGGCTTAGAACATATTTGCTGCTAGTTTCACTGGCATATTTATTCCATTATTATCGCACTCATAGATAGATAGCTAGATAGCTAGATTTATAGGTAGATAGGTAGATAGGTGTATATATATATATATCTTTATTCATACGCTCATCAGAGGTATAATACATCATAGTTTGAAATTAAGTTACATGGTATAAATCAATAATATCAATACAATGAATATTTTAAGTTAATTAATACATAGTTGGGAAAAAAATTCATTAATTTCAAAAAAATCGATCTCAAAGTTCCTTATATCTTTAATTGCTTGGACGTTGCACATATCTTCTGGAGTAATTGTCTGTAAATATTGTTTTCTAAAATTAAATGTATTTATCTCTGAGAATTGTACTCTATATGTGGTTTTGATGAAGTCTATGTTGGCTCCAATGATTGAGTTTGTTGTTGTCAGTGCTCTGTTGGACACATGTCTGATGAGTGAGTTATCACTCTGAAGAGCTGTGAACAACAACCTCACAAATCTAGCAACTATCTCCTCCCTAGAATTAGCCCTTTCAGAAAGCAGAGGCAAGTATCTTGTGTGGGTTCTATATGGTAGTTTTAAAATCCTTCTCACACACCGGTTGTACATAGTATGAAACTGGGAGATATGTCTATCATTAAGCATCCATGCAGATGTTCCATAGAAATGACAGCATTGTGAACCAAAAACTTTCATTAGCACATTGTCACTTGCTCCATGTAATGAACCAATCATTTTGTTCACTCTGCTAACCAAATCTCCTCTCTTAAGTGTAACATCTGCAGACTCATCCAAATTATAGTTCAATACATTTCCCAGATGTTTCACTTTTGTGACCCAAGTAACCAGTCTTCCATTCAGAAATATGTCTGGGGTACATTTTACTTGTCTTTTGGAAAAAAGTACACAAATTGATTTTTGTGGGTTGTATGTCATGCCATACTCTTTTGAGAAGTCCTCACAAATTGTAACCATAGTTTGTAATCCTTGTGATGTTGGGCTTAAAAGAGTCAAATCATCTGCATAAGCTAGTGCACCTGCATAATGCGCACCCATCCAACAGCCTATGCCTTTATTATTCAGTTTAGCCAACAAAATGTCCAAATAACAACAGAATAAAATAGGAGAAGCCATTTTCCCCTGCCCAATTCCATTTGTGGCATAAAAAGGATCAGAGTAAGCACCCTTCCATGACGTTCTCATTTGTTGCTGTTCATAGCTGTGTATCAGGAAACGTAAATCCAATGGATGCATCCTTCTCTTGTTAAGTACTGTAAACAGCTGATCATGCTTTACACAATCAAATGCTTTGCTTGCGTCTATAAACATTGAATACACATCAGATCCGTTTGTAAAGTAATGTTTCACAGTTTCTTTTAACATGAGGGTGCATAACACAGTTCCATGTTTAGGCTTATATGCAAACTGATTTTGTGAAGTCTGCAATATATCCTGATTTCTGTCCATCATTATAAGATCAAACACTTTGACAATGGCTGAGCAAAGAGTGATCCCTCTATAATTTGCATGACAACAAATGTCACCCCTATAATCCTTAGGGATCGACACTATCGTAGACAAATTCAAACTCTTGGGTTGGTATCCATGTATGATGCATGATTGTATCAGCTGTGCTAAATGAATAAGAAAAGTGTCACTGGAATACAACAAGTGGCTAGAAGTAAATCCTATGTTGCCATCATGTTTGTTTGGCTTCAGTAATTTGACAGCTTTTTTAACCTTCTCAAGTGTCACATTAAATGTTTGCTCCATTTGAGATATATCCTCAGAAATACAGTCCTTCACTGAAGAAATTATTGCAAAGTCTGAAGGGACACTATTATATAAGGCTTGGTATTTGTCTGCAAAATATGTGACTATTTCCTTGGGATTAGTAATAGAGTTTATTGATGGAGCTGACATGTGTTTTGAGCCAAGTCTTTTGATTTCTTGAAATAGGTCTCTGTCTCTATTTTGACTGACACATTCTGCCATCTTTTGGTTTCTAATGGCTTTCTCTCTTCTCTTTGTACGCCGGACAGCATACATATACTGTCTCTTTGATTCTCGCATTGTTTCATAGATAAATCCCTCTGTGGGTTTTCCATGAGAATTCCAAATGTTAAACCATAGAAGACATTCATCTTTATATTCTTTCACATGTTCAGACCAGCCAGGAAAGACTTTTGATCGTTGTTTTATCCTTGGAAATACAATGTCTGCCTGGATACAACAGTTCACAAGAAAATCACAATGGTCATCTAACTGCCTCTTGTGGAGTAAATTGTTACAAAGGGGATCACTGCACTGGTGTGCTTGATAGTTTCGACTGGCTTGAAGCCGCTTATCTAATTCATATTTATACAAATTCACACTGGGATGATTCTTGTTTAAAGTGTGCCATGCTATGGGCCTAGTACAGTTCTGGCTCTCAAATGTGAGTCCGTTGTTGGCTGTGATTTCAAGTTTTAATTCCAAACAAATTGGCCTGTGGTAGGAGGTATTCAATGCACTGTCTATGGGGTACATTGCTTTAACCATATGTCCAATGTTTGTAGAAACACTAAACCGATCAATACATGATCTGTTTTGAAAGTGATCACAATATGTGTAATCCTGATTTGCCACATTCAGTGACCAACAGTCTAGCATTTCACAGTTCTCCAATAAGTGTGAAAAGTACACATCATGAGCATTATGTCTTGTGTAATCCAAGTTGATATCACCACCAACAATAACAGAGCAATCACTGAATTCAGAGATCAAACATTCTATTTCATCACATGCTTGCATAAATTCATCAGATACATTCGTTTTGTGATAATTGTCATTTGGCATGTAACAATTAACCATTATAATATCCTGTTTTGTACTTTTAAGTTTAACTGCACATAGTCTATTTGATTTACAGTCATTTATCTTAGAGACATTGACAGCAAGTTTTTTGTGCCACAATATTGCAACACCACCGTAAGGTCTTCCCACCAAAAGTTCAGTGTCTCTCATCCCAGACTTACCATGAAAAAGATAATCTGCATGGATGTCACCAAGTCTCTGCATATTTGAGGGAAGAAGCCAGCATTCTTGTATAAGCAATATATCTACCTGATGTACATCCAGCAATCCCTAATGCATTCTGGTTTGCCTAATCCTAAACCAGTGGGATTAAATGACATGATACGTAAATTATCCATATTCATGATGATCATAAAACTCCAGGCTGTTTCTTCTGCACATTTCTAACAAACCACTGTTTATAATAAATCCCTTCAGGCCAAAATGCATCCTCCATCACAGCCTTGAAGTCTGACATGTTAAAGGTAATCAAAAACCGTTTGGTTTCCCATCCATCAGTTGTGGTATCTTTGATCTCTATGATTTCTATGTCATCACTTTTCTCTGTGACATAGGTTCGTATCCTCTCATCCGTGATCTGGGGGCTAACATTCGTCAGCTGGACATGAAATTTCTCAGGGCCAGCAAATAATGATCCTGTCTTAGCAGCCCCCGTCTTAACAGACCGCTTGGTAATCCCAGAAGCACCAGCTTCAGCTCTGCCTGATCCTTTCTTGGGACGCTTGCTATTTCCTTGGATCACCTGGTATCCATCCTCAGTAGTGTTGTTGACCTGTTCAATAGCACATTGTAGCATATCAGTGTTGATCCCTGATGATCCCTGTATGTTGCTATCCACTAAAGCAACGGATGTACCTGCAAGTGGTTCCTTTAGAGCTGCTACTGTAGTCCTCTTTACTACACCAGAATAGGCTGTTGCTGCAGGTGGTCTATTTAGCCGACTTGTGTTCTACATCACTTGAGCCTGCAGGGATGACATGGCATGCTGCATCTGTAACATTTGTTGTTTCTGCTCTGCTAATAGCTCAAACAAGGACATCAGACTGCCTCCTTCCTCAGGAGCTGCAGGAGGAAGCTGCCTCACATCTTCAGCATAGAAACACACTTCTGTCATAGCTGTAGGCTTAATAACTTCACTGAAGGCCCTCAGGATATCATCAACTTCTGCTTCTTTGGCTGTACGTGTTGCAGATCTTTGTCTGACCTGTTCACAATCACCCACATTGATCTCCATCTTCTTAGCACATTCTAGGATTGCTGTCTTGGCTTTATTCACTGCTTCCTCTCCATAGAAACTGACCAGGGCCAGTTTCAGTTGACCCAGTGATGACTTATTGATGTAGTTGTTTACATAACACAAAAGTTCATTGACTACTATTTGTTTGTTGTCCTGTTTGTGGCAGTCCAAACAAACACCTTCTTTGTAGTCCTTTCGGCATGTTTCACACTTCTTTTTTCCTGACATTGTCTATTGTTCCTTGGTTCACAGCTTCTGCCAATGAACACTCAAACAATCATGAATGTCTAAAAGTCAGGTGAAAGTCTTAATTTAATGAAATAATTTCATTATTTTTATATCAAAAATTATATATCCAGATTCTCTGTATCATAATCCATATTTGTGCAAAATCTGAATGTAATTAAGCCATAGATTCCCAGGAAAAATCCGAAAAATATGACTGAGCTCTTGACCATGTGTGTTCTCACTCTGTCAGGGAAAAGAAAGATAGGTAGAAAGATAGATTTCACCCATTTGTCATGACAGCATTCTTCAATACAGGTCTACTGTAGACTTCAGAATATTCCAGACCACTGCGGAATTACTAGGTAAAACAATAACATATTCACCTGTATGCTGTTGTTGTGACGCTGCAAGAATCTATAAAAAGCCGGTTTTAAGTCTCATAATTATTAACAAACGCATACGAATAGCTAACAATTTCAATATCATTATAATATTATGTAAAATTACCTATTTAGCTCCCCACTAGTGTGACTTGGCCAGAACTGACTATTTCCTGGACTCGTATAATCGTATTACAGGTGTCAAAGCATGCCGCACAAAACATGGCGCACACTAAACACGGCACACTAAACATGGCACACAAACTGAGAATTTAGCACTTAAAGAATAACCGTGATAATGAGAATGGGTTTATATAAAACTAAAAACAAACATGACAGCTGGCTGATGCGACAATGTCCAACTTTAAGATCTGTGGACAATTATTTTCAGTGTGACTGTAACTTAAAACTAAGGTTGTTCAGAGACATAAAAATGATGTTATCCTAACATTATGATGTCGTCATGTTGTATACATAACTGGTATTTGCTAGAAATTGATATTATAAAGTATGCATTATTTTGGGAATTTAGGAACATCTCAAACAAGTCAGAAGGAAATTCTGAATGGTAATACTTAAAAAGAAAAGATGCTGTCTCGAGGTTTTAAATGTAATTTTTACCCGTACCCAGCTGTTAATATGTCTTTAGTATGACCTTTTTTTCTGAATCTATTTTCTTTTTCTGCCCTACTGATAATTTACATCGTAAACGAGTTAAAAAAAAAAACAGGTAGCTGAATCAGCTCTTTTCCTGATTTATGAACTAAATTTTTATTTTCAGCTCCAATGACTTCTCAGTTTTCTACCATGATAATGGAGAACAAAGGCCAGGGAGGAAATCCCTTCAGTGCCTCACTGGGTGCCCCCCAAGGGGCCCCTATGACAGCACAGGGAATTCCCATCTTCCCCATCAGCATGGCCCAAGCGACCGCTCTTAGCGTCCCTCAGCCAGTGACTAGTATTACTTCAGGTAAAAAGAATTCTCACGATTTAAAAACAAAATGTGTATTTGCCTGTGTTTTTTTAAAGTAGTTTTGCATTTAAAGACTTCAAGCGGAATATGTGATTTCCCAACATTGCCAGATAGGCGTGACAGTAGGTTAATTACTGCGCCCATTTGAATTCAACGTAGCGGTCGAACAATGTAGAGAAAGAGAGAAACATCGTCAAAGTAAAGTGAGGTGTGATTTTGTATTCTTATGCTTAAATAAACTAATATACAGTCAAATTCCTTGCTCCCCCACCAGGATCATGATTCCTGGTCATGAAACAAACCAACTTTAGATTAATGATCGATCAAACAATTTCATCTCACCCCATTTGTTAGAAGTAAGAACAGGAAAGATATAGAAATTACGAAATCAAATGTAGGGGTAAAACATGAAGCAGACAAGCGAGCTATCTTTACAACTCTCATTTTCGCATCTGATATATGGGTCAATCCATATGAATTCACCAAAATGGTTTAGAAGTTACAGCAATTTGAAATTTTATTATTTTTTTGTGGAAAAGCACAATGGCATGCATTTCCAAGTTCAGACGTCCATATCTCTCTTATTTTTCATAATGTAGGCATGAAATGTTGTACCTAGAGTAAAGAAGTTGTATTGAAACCATGTATGCTGTTACAACAGGGCTATTGGTGATATTTTTCAAACTGTAATGCTCTGAGAAAGGGTGAAAATTGGAAAGGTTGCAAAAGGAGACTAGTTTTTGCAGGGCTGTGTGAAATCTATGCAAGAGTCAGAGCTCATATTTATTTTCATATTTAATTTCAAATTGCTGTAACTTCTAAACCATTGACACTGGAGACCTGAAATTTTGGATTTTCCCATTAATTATATAGTCCTACAACTGGTATTGTTTGCAGAATTTTAAGAGATGGTGACCTGGGGAGCTTTCGGTGAATTCATATGGATTGACCCATATTACATCCCAAAACTTCTCGAAGTTTCTGTTGTCCATGATTCAATGAACACAGCTGTATGGAAAACATTTAGAATTTAGAATTTTTACTCTTGACTCCTTTCAGCCATTACTACGCTAGCGATGGTTGCCGGGCAACCAGTCATGGTATCCCAGACTCCTCTGATGGTGTCGTTGCCACAGCAACAGTTGACTCCAGTTACCATGGTGAGGGCTCACCTTCCTGCTGGAACCATCAATTCCATGGCAACCAACCTCGGTAACCACGCAACCAAGTCGGTGGCCAGTGGCGCAATTGCAGCCGCAGGACCTGAGAAGATGCCGCACAGTGATAGAAGTGTCGGATTATTTGAACTAGCCCAGGTAAATCTAAGAATTTCATTAAACTGACCAATTATTCATGTGCATGTAATGTATATGTGCTTGTTCACTTGTTTGATTCTTCAACATGAAAACTGGATGTGCATATTTAATAACTAAAGTGATGATCCAGCATTCAGCAATAGGTATTCCAGTAGTTCATATGTTATTTTAAATTTAAAGAAAACCCAAAAGTAACAAAACAATGAAAAGAAAAATGTTTATTATTATTTGAAACATTTGGTTATGAAGTGTTGGAATTTTGTATTACAGTGATGAGAATATTATCTTTAATTTTGTTCCATCTCTTAAAATTCTGCAAACAATACCAGTTGTAGGACTATATAATTAATGGGAAAATCCAAAATTTCAGGTCTCCAGTGTCAATGGTTTAGAAGTTACAGCAATTTGAAATTAAATATGAAAATAAATATGAGCTCTGACTTAAACTGACCAATTATTCATGTGCATGTAATGTATATGTGCTTGTTCACTTGTTTGATTCTTCAACATGAAAACTGGATGTGCATATTTAATAACTAAAGTGATGATCCAGCATTCAGCAATAGGTATTCCAGTAGTTCATATGTTATTTTATATTGTAAAGAAAACCCAAAAGTAACAAAACAATGAAAAGAAAAATGTTTATTATTATTTGAAACATTTGGTTATGAAGTGTTGGAATTTTGTATTACAGTGATGAGAATATTATCTTTAATTTTGTTCCAGATGTGTTCCACTGAACATGCAAAGATAGCTACGTCGGGCGACAGACCGAGTCAAGTCTCTAGCTTCAACCCCACAGCAACAGCATACAGCACAATCACCATGGCAACAGGACTAACCAGTAGCTCCCCTGGTGGTTATTCTCAAAGTGAGGACAAGCCCCGTCTTGATTCTAAGGTGCTACAAGGACAGGTGAAAGAAGCTCTCGGTTTCCAAGTGGCCGATTTGCAAAAAGGCAAAGGGCAGATTCAGAATCCAGCGGGAGTTAATCACGTGTTGGACTACAGCCTCAAGAAGAACAAAGAAGCGGAAATGGCAAGGAATATTTTACGCAAAGATGCAGTCAAATCGTTTGGAATTGATCAAGTTCCGACCTCAAAACCAGCTGGAGCGACGGAATCCATGCATTTAAGCAAGCTGGTTCTGGATCACGTCATTGAAGCAATGTATTCTCATGATACTGTAAAACCCCCGTCAGGGCCCCCCGCAGTTACACAAATGCCCCCACTCGGGGCCCCTCCTGATACGCAGAATAGAAACAAGCTCATGCTTACTTTTGGGGAAATACAGGAACGCGTTATACGTTCTGCCGTGGAGCAATCAGATTATAATGATTTGCTGCGGATTAAGTCCAACCCTCAGACAGTAAACCAATTAGAGGCTTCTCTCTTCAAAGCAAAAGAAACAAAACCAGCGACGGTTACGTGTGATGCAAATAAGGAAAACAAAGCCGAAAATAAAGTGCAGATAAATGTGGAAGGGATTAACGAAAATCGGAGAGAATCTCAAGATGGCGCCTGTGATGCTAAACAAAACATTCCTATTAAGAAACGGAAACCGAGAGTGAAAGACATTAAACCGGTCGAAACGGCCAACCAAGAACCGGAAAACGGTAATGATCGGATGATTGAAGATGCCCCTAGCAGTGATGACCTTGAGCTGGATTTGAATGACCCCTCTGACCTTGACGCTGGCGTCAGGAAGTCCAAAAGGTCAAACAGAGGTCGGCGTTATCAGGAGCTGATTCAATTGGGGTATTTGCAACCCGCAAGAGACAAATGCCGTAAAGGGTGAGAGTCCTAAGTGATATTTGTGATGTTTGCTTTTTTTGAAGCCCCACTGCGATTTTAGCCCCACCACTATTCAGCATAGTTGTATGGTGCTGCCACCTGTCACGTTTTGATAAAAACAACTCTCTTTCTCTTGTGGCAATGATATTTACACACAGGCAGCAGGTGATCATGGTAAACCCACAATGCGATCTTAGAATTTGTCTGCAAAATAATGCCAAGTTTTAGGCGATAAGAGTTATAGATGTAAGATGCAAGATGAGGTCAGTTCTGTAAGACCTTGTTTGTTCATTTATGAAGTCGCCATTGTAGGTCTTCCTGCAGACTTGTCACAGACTGACAGTGTACATTATTTGCTAATTTAATGTTACTCGTCTGTTTTAGGGATGACAGTATGCAGACTAATCCTGTCTCTCAACCAGTCACTGCAGAAAGTGAAAACGCATCTCAAATTTTTGGCCCTCACGGAGTCAGTCAAAGAGGTCAGTTTCAGGAAATCCCACAAGGTGGCATCACCAGTAGCACTAAGACTGAAAGTGAGGCTGGAAGAGATTCCCAATTAACAGAGGCTCCCCCTGGTGATGACCAACAACCTTATCGCAAGAGGACGTATTCGGAAACGGATATCGGGCACAGACGAACCCGTAAACGATACAAGACGGGGTGAGTGTGAATCACTGTGTGATGTTATGATTTGTGGTTCGTTATGTACAATGCTGATAAGTTCAATTTAATACTGCCTTTTAAAAAAAAAAAAGTTTTGTGGTAATTCATAGTCTAGCTCGATAGCCACTGGACTTGTTAATGCTGATCGTGTTTATGGGTTTACAATATGAATATGTTGCCATGTTACTAGTGTTAATTTGTCTGAAAGGAGCCACTCAGAGATGGCTGGGTGATCATAGCCTTTGAATGTTACTCTGAATGAATAATCTTTTCACTTATGGAATATATTAACACTTTATATGATATTATAGATATCAAAGAAATTCAATCTCAGCCTGAGTAGCAGACTTGAATTTTTAGAATTTTCAGGTAAATTGTCAATTGATTTCTTTTAACCTTTTATGTTTACATTAATCATTTCTTTCATTGGGATTATATATATTAAGACTAATATAGTACCATATCAAATAAATTCAATCTCAGCCTATGTAGCACTGTGATGGATTTGTCAGGCTAATTTTGCATTGTTACCTCCAACTTTATATTCAAATTAAAGTAATTAATTTGCAGAGACTTTGATCTGGACGCCCAAATAGCCTCCCTGCCGATCTGTCATATCGATGAAGTGACTCGAAGGGGAATGAAAGGAAAGAATCTGAAGATCAGACATCACAGCGAAAATAGCACGCTCAACAAGTTTGCTAAACCAGGTGAGTGAACAAGACAGAAACAGACATGGACAGACAGACATGAACGTTAGAAATATTTGGTCAAATTCATGCAGGTCGAATATGTCCCCCCCCCCCCCCTAAAATCTGCAAAAATAGAGTGGTTTATTATAAAGATTGCAAAATTTGAAAGTAGGAACAAATTGTCACCTGTATTGTATATATGCTAAGAACTTATTTCATACATTTGGCTCATACAATTACTACTAGTGCTACTCATTAGATTAATTAGACGTAAAAGTTAACAAATTACTAGTAGCACTCTTACTTAGATTAATTAAACGTGAAAGTTAACGTTTTTGTCATTTTGTGCTATTACAGCCGACATTAATTTGCTGAACGTTGCTGAACTCCGAGGGGTGCTGAGGCCAAGGAGCCAGAGTATGAGTCAAGCGATCGTCGGAAGTGCGAGAAGAAAAGCTCCAAAGATGTCAATTGTCAGATTCATTCAAGCCATCAGGAACCCCAAGGCTTCTGTAGGTAAGTGATCGTCTTGTTTAGCCTTCATAATAGTGATCTACCAGTTTAGACTGTGTATCTTTCGAAGATAAGACTTGTGTTGAATGTCTGGTTAGGTAAGATTGTACAAAAGACGTCAGAACCTCTAAGCGTCTATGGGTTAGTGATCGAGTTGTTTGGCCTTGAGGTCTGATTTATTTGTTAGTGAGCAACCAGTTTGGACCGCGTATCTTTTTGAGAGAAAAAAAAACTGGTGTTTAATGTCAGTAGTAAGATTGTACAAGAGATTCTGTCGCTATCAAGATTAAAGTTCATGTCATGATTAGCAGATTAGCAAAAATTCCCAGCAACTTATTAGGAATTAGAAATATTGTCTCATGCACTAGTGGCAGCACGAGGTGGTTTGAATTGTAAATGACTGAATGTTATTATAGTAGTTATATTTAGAATGTTACGATAGCTTTTAGAATAATTTGCAATTTGTTGAGTAATTGCTGTTAATTAAATGTACATTTAACACAAGGTTTTAATAGCTGTGACTTGATTAGGAATTCTTTCTTTTTCTTTTTCACAGTGCCGCTCTTGAGCCCTGTGTCAGCCAGCGGTATCCCACCGTGGAGCGATTTATTTCCAGATAAATCATCAACATCATCTTATAAGGGCACCACCAGTGCGGGTCAAACACAACAGCTGGCTAAAAACGACGATAGAAATTTTAAGAAAGCCACAGAACCATCTGCCGATACCAAAACTAATGAAACAAAGACTGAAAATGATGCAGAATGTCTGCAAAATGATGAAAAGACTGATGTAAAAGATGAACCAAATGCGTCCACTGGACCCGTCACCTCGACGACGGAAAATACAGACCTACAGGATGCGATTGGCAAGGTTACGTGTGTCAATGTGACGGCAGTGTCAGAATTAAGGTAAGGTCTAATAATTTTCTCTTTTGATTGTAATTATGTCATTAAAAAACAGCAAAGAACATCACTCAGTAATGTTGCATAGAATTACTTTACCTTTTTGGCAATATAACAGTCTAGTGTATGTATATTATACCCCTTTAACCTACAGTTGCCTAGTGGATTTATTGAAAAAAAATATTTTCATCACATCGCTGGATTTAATATAAAACATCTTTCCATATTTTTCCTTATTGATTCTCACGTTTTCATAAGCTAACTTGTAAAATTGTATTGTTTATGGCTTTGCAGATTTGAGAAGGGTTCAGAAAAGACACCAGCACTGGTCACATGTCAGTAACCATGGCAACCTGGAAGTGTTTGATTTTGTTCGATTCAAAAACGGTTTGAGTTGAGAAAGAACTTTTGCAATTGTCGTTCTGAAAGGGATTCAGCCTCATTCTGAAGACTGGAGCAATTTTTGTCACCATGACAACGCAACAATGCAGTTGGCACTCTTATTACAACGTATCTAGTGGTTTGGATGGTGAAAATCTTTTGAGAAATTTAATACAAATAGTTAACAGTTAGTCATAGTATTTGTAGGCGTATTATAAAGCAAGTTTAAGCAACTTATATAAGATGTTCTGTGTGTAATTTCTTTGAAATAAGTAGCCAAACTATTCTGGGCTATTTGTTGCTTGTAGTACAGCGGTAACTTCAAAGATGCAAAAAGCAGCTGGAAAGAAATGCTCGTTTCGATAACTGCTAAAACCAGAACATGATGTTAATTGTCGTACAGTGCTTAACAATGTTGAGAAATGAGACCGGACTTTTCATTGGGCATTAGTATTGGTGCTGTGTCATTCTTAAAATATGGAGTTACATGTTCGCTGTCTGTATCTTTGTCAATTGTGAAATCTTTCTGTTTTAATTTTGAATGATTAGATCATAATCTGAAGTGCCTTTTCAAATAGTTGTTTATCGTCTCACTCTTTAGCTTCAAGCTGTATTCGCTGTTCCCATGGTAACCAAAAATGGAATCTTTATCATGTTCGTAGTACTGTGTGTTTCCATAGCAACATGACGTCTTTTACGTAGTTGCAGTCAATTTTTGTGAATATTGGAATACTAATCAACAGTTCGTGGTTATTTTAATTTTATGTATATTGTCTACATGGCTTTTTTAATCCAATTATGAAATATTTAATACTTGTATTACTAATAGATTGGTTATCAATTTGTCATGTAAGCAAAATACAAGTACAGTAACAATGCGCTATAAATGCTGTATTTGTTTATTGAGCTGCCAGGTACACATATAACCCATTCTAGGGTGAAATTGCAACAAAAATGTTGGCGAAATGGGCAAGCTCCTCAAATTATGCTTTTGTACAAAAACATGAATATTTATTTCACATATGCACATATCTGTAGTTACAGGTCAGGCTTCAATCATTATATAGTCAATTTTATAGACCTATCTTTATTAATTTGACTGTGCCGAATAGTGTGACCTCGAGTAACCTGCAATCCTCCCTTTTTTTAGCTTAAAAAAAGACTATTTAATGAAATTTTATATGAATTACCCTGATGTATAATACAAGTTATTGTACGACCCCCGAATTTCTTGCAGAGTTTAGGTTTTAATTTTTTTCACACTACACATGGCATCTCATATATATTTAATAGCCATTCATATACATTATGATGTGTTCAATTTTATATAACGCTTTTTAATAAATCGTAAATAATGTAATAGATAACTTGATGTATTTACTCAAGGTATGTGTTATAAGAACATAAATTTCAAACTTGTCAGACAGTGGATTGATGTAATGTTTATTACATTACAGTTGTATCATACAAAAGACAGTCGTCGTACATTTGTGCATTGTCTTTCAAAGTTGAATGTCAAACTCCTGGTACGACCTTTTAAAGTAACTTTACTTCTTTTAGTATCTTGGCAGTTTGTAACATTGAAGCCTTTTCTCATTTATCACTAATTACTAGAAATTAAATATGTTGTGCATTTTTAAATAATCAAGAACCTAAGGGCTGTTCTATTTATAAAAGGGGAGGGGAGAGGATCTAAACATTTTCCTGTCCCAACCCCCCCCCCCCCCTTTTAAATGGAACATCCCTACATAGTGTTCCTTTGTATGTATAAAATCTAACATGTATAGTTAGTCATTAATTGATTGATCCCTTGTATGGGTTGGTTAGTCGTCAGATTTATGCCTATAAAATTGTCATAATTCTCGCATATTCTCATCATCATTACTATCTTTGATACCTTTCCCATATATATCCTATATATTTAGGTAAATTAAGTTATTATGTATAAATAATGTACATGACAATAACTGTCCGTTAATTAGTTGTACACACGATATGATGCACTTTTTAGCAATGATCTTCTATGGCCAGCCTCTCATTGTAAATACAATGCATTTTTCCCGTTATTTGGAATATTTTCCTCTCTGGTTTTTACCAAATGTATCACGTAATGTCTACATTAGTAAATTAATATATCGAATATATAAATTCTTTTATAACTTATGTGTCAGTGTTAAAGGAAGCGCGGCTCTGAATGTGTGTATGGTTACCTATGTTTTCTATGATAGAGGTACATTGTCTATAACGGCCATTTATGAAGTCAGGTTCACCTGGTTCGGTCTTAGTTGTCCATGTCATCTGTCGTAAGTGTGGTTCGCTTAAAATGACTTCCATTATAACCGACAATTAATATTACAGTGCCCGCTACTTTATGCCGGAAGTCAGAGTATAGTATTGTTTTATTTCTCTGTTCAAAATGTAGCATCGTTCTTATGGATAGAATTGTTTAATTGCCGTAACTTGTACTTCACGTGCGTCAAACCAAAGAGTCTAAGATTGTCTATTATTGTCTAACATTGTCTAAATTTGTCCTTTTCTATTTATGGCAGGCACTAAAAAGCATATGAAAAATGTACATATCTGTAAATATTCACAAATCATGGGTGGTCATAAATATTTGATAGACTTTGTAAACATCGCAGCTTAATTCATTTAGTAATCAAAACTGATGGATAAGAGGTGATTGATAATTGAATTTTGGCGAATTAACGAAGCTGAAATGTGCTATACACGCTGTATTTGTTCGATTAGCTGCCAGGTATATTAATATTATTAAACGCTTGGGCTTTTAATTGAGCAAATACGATATGAAATACACCTTCTGTATCAAGAAGTAGGAAACTGATTCAAGTTAAAGGTTGATTCATTTAAGCTGATATTTGTCATGGAATTGGTTGTATGTGGATGAAGTCTATTTCATATATACTTTGAAATGTATAACTTTGTAAACATGAGACATGATGTATGTGAGATGATGAAGTTTCTCATGAAAAGCTTCATCTGTTGGTTGAACCAGCATCCTGGAAGATGATAGCTCATCGCTGATTATGAGTAGGAGTTTGTAGAGACTTGAAAAGATTTCACAAACCAAATGATGGTGATTAATTGTGCTTTTATGATTGAATGTGAAGGGTGTATCTTTTGAAATCAAAAAGGTATATGATTATGGTGATGATAAATGGACGAGTTAATTGTTCAAAAGTGCACTTGATTCATATTGAGTTATTACAGAAGGATTTGAGAGTTGTGACGTCGTGGAAACGTTTGTTTTGCAATTGTGACGTCATTACTTCTCTTAGCAATTGTGAAGTCAGGGAGACGTCTGTTAAGAATGGTGACGTCATGGTGACAGCATGGTGACGTCTGTTCAGTATTGTGACGTCATTAAGACGTCTGTTTAATGATTGATTTTTAGAATCGACAGACTTATGAAAAAAGATTTGAAATGCTGACGGTTTTATTCTCGAAAGACCTGTAAATGTTCTTGTATATAATATAGATGTTGAAGCAAAAACAATTTTACACAATACACTATCAAATTTTGTATGTGCGACTCTATTATATCTTCGCTGTAAATAACATGTCAATTAAACATCATGTGAAGTGCGAAATATGAATACATGTCGTTAAATTAACTTATTGGGTATAATTGTTATTGTATCTAATATTATTAGTTGATGTCATGTTCTACAAATTGTCATGCAGATTTCTTATGTATTTTGTTTATATACAATGTGTTAGATCTTGAAAACAGGTGTATTGTTGATAAGTTGTGGATTTATCTTTAATTTGGATGATGTTATAAAAGTCCCAACTATTAAGTGTAGGTTTGTTATGATTCAATATTCACTTGCCATATAATTAGTTTCATTTATCCTTGTATTTGTAATGTTTAGTTTAAATAGAATTATTTATTTGTGCTATGTACTTTGTATTATTGTCCCATTTAGCCCAGTATTTATATCAATATGGTCAATAGTTATATTTCTCTATTATATGAATGTATTTTCAAAGTACAGCTGAACCAGAAATAAGGGCACCAAAATTACGAGGTCTTATAAATTACGTTAAGGAGGCCTCAAATAAATTTGATGTAGCAGTGAAACTGCATATTAATGAGTGTTTAGTTAAAACTATATTGAAATGAATATTTTTGAAAATAATGCTATAAATTTGTAGCATTTTGTGCAATGCACAAAGTCAGATATGAAACTGGATTTATTTTTGTGAAAGATGCCATTTGTCTGCAATGCATGGACAGTCTATGCAAAGTGTGTCCGTATTTTTTGGTGTCCGTACAATTCTGTATCTTATTGTATCCGTACGCAGCTGTATTTTGAACCATTATGTTGAACTATATGATTATATACATTTTCGGTTATGAATACTGTACAGTTTATATATTTCCTGTGTAACACACATTTTATTTTACGAAAAGTCATTCTTTAGTTTTTCCCGCATCATTGCGGTTTTCCTATTACCCCATGTACAATCATTTTCCAGAAACTGTTCATTTGGTAGACATGATATATATATATGAAAATATATTCATGCATTATATATTATACTGATATATTATACTCAAAATAATAAATATCTTATGAAACCATTTTGGTTTTTTTGTTATTCATCATGAGGTTGAAGTGTAAGCATGTATTTCTCCAAAGATTAATTATACAAAGATGTGACACTTCTTCATTTGCATAATACATCCGTAGAGGATTGTGGGATTATCATGGCTAGGGAATAGTGTTCCTTGTGGTAGTGATATAATCACCGCAATCACCAGTGACGTCATTGTCTGTGTGTTGTTGAGTCCCTATTTGTAAGGGCTTGACATTGCGGAAAAACTGACCAGACAGATGGATATTGCTTTAATTGCATTATCCCCTCTGGGTATTATTACTCTCTGGTTAAGGGCTGGTCAGTTCATTTGTGACATTGTACCCGAAAATACTAATGCAATACATAATATCACCACAATGTACAATACTAGATGTACAATACACTAGATGATGTCATCAATAATTGGGCTGTGGTGACGTCCTGCATTGTGTTGGTATTTCCGGGTACTAGGTCAGACGAGATCTGATCCGATTGACCAGCCCTATTGCACCATGCTTCACCAGCAGCTGAGGGCAGACATAATGATGAGTATACAATAATTGGAGTCACACGTTATACATTTACACCATGTATGGGTTTGTTTGCACTGGCACCACAATAGACCTTTTTCACACGGCAGCCAAGTTGGCCTTTTTGCCTCATCACCTCTCTTTGCACTCAGATAGTATTGTGATGTCATCAGTAGACAATGGCCATTGTGAGGTCATACAGTGCAAGAACAATGAAAAGTAATGATGTCATAATATAGGACATAATCAATTCTCAATGACGCAAAAATGCCAACATGGCTGCCGCGAGAAAGGGTGTAGCTCATCCAGGATGGCAATCAAATCTAGAAGCTTCAGATTCGGCAGACGGGTAATCAATTATTGAAGAAATTTTATCGACTTGCAGAGGTCACAAAAGACCTTCATGTCAAATGACATTAACTTATTACTAAAAAATAATGGTAACATTTGTTGCACTGTATCGCAGTATTTTCTGCTGAAATTTAACTTGGAATTTAGAAAGAATTAGGCCATCTTGTCTTAACTTCGTCTACAAGAATAACGAAAGTATTAGCCAAATAAACCAGAATATCCAAATCCCTCGCTCGGCCAGGATAACAGCCTGAGAGTAAAGATTCAGATCATTATTTCAGTGTCTCGATGCTACGTCTGAAGCTGAGCCAACCCATATGACCAGCGGCAGGCAGACGTAATGATGAGATGATAAGGCTGCTTGGAGTCCACACCATGGTACACATTTACCCCATGGGTGTTTTTTTTTTACTTGCCTCAGCATAGTAACTAGAGTAACTAACCCTAACCCTAACCCTAACCCTAAAGGCACCTCTAATGAGGGAGTCCTCAGGAAACCATGGGGGGCATCTCAGTAGCGATATATCAAATATCTTGGAGATGTCCCCCCCATATTACACGTATCATCTTTTACTTCATTCTTATGTTTCTTATATGCTACATTGTACCAATGATTGATATTCATAATATGAAATAAATGTTCTGAGTTCTGATGCAACGTCTCATGTCATCACGAAAAATGCCCGGGCTGAGAATCGAACCCGAGACCTTCAGCATAACCACATAATTATAAATCAACACACAACCAAGAAATGCATTTATACAAAAAGATTTATTTCTATAAAGTTTACAAATTATATAAAACGGGGAGCACACATAAAGCTTGTGAACACATGTCGGGGGGGAAACTTCCGCTAAAAATATTCACTAGAGCTACAGCAATGTATTCAGAAATGCAAAAAAAATTTAAACCAGATAATACTAAAAGTAATTTCACTGTCAGTTATGTACAAGTTCAAATGCAAGTTCAAGCCGCAAATGACTATTTTAGCTTCGTTCACTGTTAAACCTTTATGTACACGCGGCCATATTGCTTCGAAGCTTTCCGTAGCCTTGTTCCATTACCAAGTTTCTGTAATACTAATATAGCTATGTACAGTGAGACTTTTTAAAAAATATATTGATTGCTGCAAGATGCGAGAAAGCTATTTTGTTTCATAATGTGGCAAAATTTGTTACATGATTCGACTACAAATGTGGTAGACCTTTAAGTCAATCACATGAACGCGTCTAACCTTCCATTCTGCGATCATGTCATCTACGAGTCACAAATATATCGGGACTAAAATGATGGGCGTGCACATTTAAATAGCAACAGAAAAGTCTTTCGTCTTACAGATTATAAAATTAAATAATTTACGACTGACATGATTAACCGTACATCTCATAATTAAAGACATGTTTAGGAGTAAACGGTCGTTGTATACGAGCAAAAATACATCTTAAAGAGTTTGGTTTCGTAAATTTTTCACGTAAATTTACATACACAATATCATATTGCTTTTATAATTATTATATTGCCTTCGTTTGTTAAAACCCTTCGTCGTCTGTTATTTAATATCGCAACGTTTGGAAGACAGCTTCACAATCACTCGTATCCATCACTACGAAACACTTTAAAAATACACAAATGTCGTTGTCATGACGACATGATCTCTAGTCAGAAAGAGGCTACAGAGATAAGAATAACAAATGCGCGTAACAATTCCAATTGTGTTTGTCTCAAGCTTATCTTCCTGACTGGAGAGCAGCAGGTCATGTGACAAAAAAATTCTATAATAGAACTGAAAAAGAATGAAAAATTTCCTTTCCAATCTACGTCACTTCAATATTCACACTCACAAAATTGAATTGAAACCGCACAGGATTTCATACACATAGGTAACTACACAGTTAATAAGTTGAAAATATAAAATACAATGTATAAAAAATTGAGGTATATCATCATCAGACAAAATAAAGTATATAATACAATACGGAAGCCGCAAGCTGAGATTCTAAAGACCTACAAAACTATAAACGAAGCCTGTCACAAAAATTGTAGTAGCGATTGTCTTGTCATGATTCAAAGTTCTTCTACTTGAAAATATAAAATTTTCCAATACTGTAAACTTTGCTAAGCGGAGAGTATTTGAAAAAACATTTGTCTAAGCTCACTACAGTGCGCTCATGTCTCAATAAGACTTTCTATAACTTTAGTTTCAAAGTTTATCGAAGTATTATGGGACAGTTACAGGAATTATTGCTTGATCAGTATGTAAAAGGACAACATTTAAATCACTGTTGAAATTAATAATATCCGTTTTTCACTGGTCAATACATTTGAGTATTCGCACAAATAAATTCACAGAGTATCGTTCACAGTGAGTATTCTTTTACATTCTATAAATTAAACTGTGACAGCAGAAATAGAAGTAATACTATAAAAGTTTGGGACATTTAACATGAGTACATTGAAGTAAGTCTTTTGCAGGTTCTACTTTAATGCTGAAATCATCTTAAGCACAATAAATCTATGGAGATTTAAGTCTTTTTAAGCACTTTTAACATTTGCATAATATGAAAATTTAACATTTATAAAAGCAACTTTATCCGTGATAAATGAATTTTATCCATAATAAGCAATTTTTTACATTCCAGACCAAAAAATTTTAAGACATTAATAATGTAAGTGACCAAAATGAAATTAAAAAATCAACAGAGAATTAATTTATTAATTAAGAATTTAGATCAATCATTCAGTTAATCAAACTCACGAAATTAAATGTTGAATGCAAATCTGATTTTTGTATCGTAAATGTTTTTACATCTTCATTATGATATTGAGATCACCGTGAACTCGGACAAGAATATTCTGTGTATATTAAAAGTAAATTGCATGAACTCTTTGAACATATCTCAACTGAAATCTTTTAACTCAATTGTTAATTTAACAACATATAATTACATCGATTTAATTATACCCTTTTAAACTGTCATCTAATCACATTTATAGCTATATTACAATCTGTCTTTTGCATAGATTTAAAATATGAACATTTTACAAATAATTACATTTAAAATCTTTTCATGAATTATCCTTTATATTTTTTTCATATATTCAACATTTAAAAAAGGTATCAATCTTTTTTTTAATGGATTCAACGATTAATATCTGAATGATAGCAAGTCCTATTCGCTTAATATCGAGCGTTAAGTTCTATATTTTAGTTCCGTATGAATTCTTTTAATTTAAAATGTATTTCTTGATACGTTTGTCTTATTCATAGAATTTATTATATAAATTTCATTTTATTATTTCTATAGTACATCTTTTTTAATAATTTAATTATTTCTATTTAACCTGAGTACATTTTAATAAGTTGTGCATACAATACAAATATATATATATTATGTACACACAGATATAAATATGCATATATTCATTCCATATAAGCAGGTCCTACCGATTCAAAAGGTTCCGCACACTTAGATACATAAATACACAAAAAATAATTGACCAATCAGCACACAGCTAAGATAATAGAATGCTATTCGAATCATTTAAGGGTATTTGAATGGCTAAATGCATAAATAGAACATAAATGACACTTTAAAATAGCATACGCCAAGTGTATACGGGTCCGTATATGCACAAAATATCATTTCGGTGGGAAAAGGCTAAAATACTAAACCTGAATTTGGTCACCATAGCAACAAATAGCGAAATTGGTCACCATAGCAACGATAGCCAGAGGATGTTGAGCATTTTCAGATCGTCATTTCCAAAAAAAAAGGGGGGACAATAAAAATATATATAATGAACATATTCAATAAAGCTAAAAAACCTGTATATAATTAATTATACATATAATTATAATTATATATTAAGACAGTTAAACGGGCTACATCTCTCCAGATTAAGTAAAGTTGCATTGAGATTCTTTTTCAGAAGTAAAATGGATTTCGAATAGTCAAAATATAATAAATAATTGCAAATTTAAATTTTGCTAAAAGCTGCTCATTATAAAGCTAAAATAAAAAATAATGTAAATCCTGTAAGCCAATTGCAGTCATAAAATAAAAGCTTGTAAAGGGTAAAAACTACTTGTAAGTTCATGGTGTGATCATACATGTACCGCAAAATATAAATAAAAGTTGTAAGTTTAAACGAGTCGCAATAAAGCGTTCATACATGAGACAGATCTGTAGACCGTTAAAAACCCTGGTACTGCACGAACATTACACAATTAAAAAGAACAAAAAGGAGCTCAAATTGTCATCACACTAAAATCATATATAGCATAGCATTGGGCATTGAATTGGGTTAAACGAAAAAAATAAAAAAGGAAATCCAATCAAACACTTTCAGATCAGTCAATCACTCATCCATCACTTTACACTTTGCATATGTATATAAAAAGCAATATTGGTAAGGTTCATATATATATAACACAGGTTATATAAAGCAACTCCTTATAAGGCCAGGACTTCACAACCATGCATACGAGTACTAATTATAATATAATTATAATGCAATTACAATAAAATTATCATAATATATTATAATTAATGATATCTTCACACTTTTCAAAAAACACCGGAGGTATTCAAGGCATCGAACACGTGAGATTTTTAATCCGAAGGTTTTGCAAAATCTTCCAGTATGAGCTGAATTTCTTTGGATCAAGGAAACAAATCTCAAATTCAAGTTGGGGCAAAGGATTATAAATACATATTTACAACAGAACAGAATTACTAAAGGCAGAAGGGCCTCTTCGTAATTAACTCAATTTGTAATGTTTGAGATTTCTTTAAACTTCCTTCAAATTCTCAGGGTTATAATCTTAATAGATTTCTAAATCAATATAAATTTAATTTTATCTTTGTCATGTTTGAGATTTCTTTCAATTCCTTTCAAATTCTCAGGGTCATAATCTTGATAAATTGGCTAAATCAGGTTCTCTTCACAAAACGAGGTACAAATATAATGCATTTAACTTTCATCATATAACTCCGTATCATAATCTCATCTTATCTTAACCTCAAATGATAATTGTAATTTTTGTTTTTCAGCTGACAAAAAAAAAGTGCATGCTGTAAAGACCAATGTGAGAACATTATCAAAAAATGGACCTTCCATAAGAATTGATTGTCACACTCTCGTATTATCATGATCCACACTCTACTTCCTTTTACATCTCCAAATTAACAAAACAAAGTTTAGCACAAAAATAAAACTTAAAAGATTTTGCTCCACAGCAGAACACATCCAGCTCCTACTCATGTCATGGAGCAGCCAACCACTAATTAGGTCAAAGGTCACAATTTGAACAGTGTAAGCAAAAATGGTGTGACGTACAAGATGTACAAGTTGATAAGCTCTGTTTAAGTTTAAGCATATGTATGTAAACAAGTGAGTTAAGCAAGATCAATTAAAGCTCAGTTTCAGTTTGTTTTTTAGGTTATTTATGGTTATTTCCGAGGTGGCGCTGGGACGCAAACGTCCTCCACTGCGCCTTTGTTCCCCTCCATCAGATGGCGCTTTATGTGGGCGCGACATTTGTCCTTGCGGTAGAAAGTCTTTTTGCAAATGGAGCAAGCGAACCGATGCAGGCCCGTGTGTATGTGACGATGTCTCAGCAACGAGCTTTTAGTCGTGAAGTCCTTGCCGCATTCGTGACAAATGTACGCTTGATGCTGTTGTAGGCAATGTTGTATGTACACCGCAACGTCCATGAATCTGTCCTTGCACGAATCGTAATGACACTGAAATGAACAAACGCTCGACTTCTGCCCGAGGTATTCGAATATCTCTTCTGGGGTTAAGGTCCCTTTCGCCCCTCGAACGCGTCGAGTGTCTTCAACTACTCCTGTGATTTCGATCAGAGCATCATCTTTACGTGGTGTGCGGTGAGGTAGTTTCTTGTTCTTCTTCCCTTTCACGGGCGTCTCCATCTTTTTAGGCGTAAACGGCGGTTCGTCATCAGGGAAACTGTCATGACTTTCACTTCCGGCATACGACGGAGTCATGAAGCTTGGGGTTTCGGCGAAGGTCGGGGTATCGTTGAAGGTGGGGTGTTCGCTATAATTCGACATTAAAGCCAAATTAGGAGAGGGTTGTCGTCCCAGATCAAAGTTCTGATTCAGTGAGCTGTTATCTGCAAAATTCTGCGATATCGTCACAGCATGCGCCATTGGGCCGCTTGGACCTAATGGGCCGTTTTGAGCCATCGTTCCGTTCTCAACACCGCCAGGGAAACCTTGAGAAGATCCGTTAAAGCTCTGAGTCAGAGATCCACCATCACTGAAGCTGAGCGCATCATCACTCTGGGAGATCGAATGGTTATCAGAAAACCCTTGGTTGAGGTTAGCGTGTTCCTCATTAAAAGCTTGCGACACCGTTTGCTGTTGATTGGTGAAGCTTTGAGCTGCTGTTGGCTGCGGCTGGTTGTCGGCAAAACCTTGAGACAGTGGTCTATTTTCGTTTGTAAATTCACGAGATGCTGATTGTTGGTTCTCGTTGTTGAAACCTTGAGACATTGGTCTTCCTTCATTGAAATCATGAGACATTGGCTGATCTGTTTTGAACTCTTGAGACGCTTTGGTACTTTCTTTGAAATCATGAGACAGAGGAGTTGTTTCGCCAAAGCTATGTGACGCAGCGCTGCTCTCTTTTGTCTCTTGTGCTTGTGTTTGGGGTTTTTCTTCATAGGTTTGCGATGTAGTGCTGTGTGGAGTGCCTCGGTCATTTGTGAAATTAGCAGAGAAATTGCTTTCTTGTGAGGCGACTGAACAAATAGGGGGAGCAGGACTGGCACTGCTGCTGCTAGCGTTGCTCCCAGGGTAGGGCACCATGTTGGAGATGTTGTTCTTTGGGGGCGAGAAGGTTTGAGACACAGGGGATGCTTGAACAGGAGGGTGTGAGAGCTTTTGGGGCGAGTTTGGAAGGAAAGTGTTCTTTTGTGAGACTCCATGCTCCATGGAACCTGTGCTACTGCTGCCTGTAGAGGTCGCCACTGTCGGGGCTTGGGATGTCCTGGGATCGTAGTTCATCACGTTAGGGTGAGAAAGACGTCCATGGTCATCCAAAGGCTTGGCCTGGGGCGAACTAACCACACTACCACCTCGGACGTTTGGATGGGGCAAGTGGGTAAGTCTTTTAGTCGGATCCTTCATGGCCGCATCTTGGTTCCCTATCCCACCACCAGAGGCGTTGTTAGCATCTGTTATCTCAGAGGACAAGCGTGTGCCGAGGAAAGCGCCCCCTAGCATCAGCTGAAAGTCATTGTCCGAGATATTCTGCTTACTGTAACCAGGACTGTGTCCGCTTTGTCCTGAGTACGGACTTGGCGAGTTTTGAGATGAATACGGACTGTGAGCATTCATTGAGTACGGACTCTGAGCATTTCTTGATCCGTAAGGGCTGTGTGAGTTTCTTGGAGAGTACGGACTCGGTGCATTCCTGGAGGGGTACGGACTGTGGGAGCTTTGAGGGGGGTAGGGACTGTGAGCATTGCGGGCTGAGTACGGACTATGCGTGTTCCGCGCAGGGTAGGGACTGTGAGAGTTCCTTTGCTGATAACCAGCGTAGCCATTTGAGACGTTCATGCCAGCGTATGCATGAGTAACGTTAGTGTTTGAGAAAGGTGGCAGTCCGTTCGTGGCTGCCGGCGGAAATGGAGAGGTTTTCCCCACAATAGGATGACCAGGCCATGGCGTCCATTGTAACTCTGCAGCACTCACAGGAGGAAATTCTTCCGAGCGTCCGGGAGGGTTTGGAGGCGCCTGTGCTGGCAACTGGTGCGGAAACAACCCTCCGTAACCGGAGCTCATTGGCTCTTTGACGGGAAAGAGAGACTGCGGTGTCTGGCCGCTGTACGGTTGCTGAGACGAAGGCATCGGGAAGGAAGGAAAGAGATCGGCAGAGGGTGGAAGAATAACGTTGTCATGACGATGATGGGCTAGCCAGTTAGGATGGCTACCTCCTCCAGAGAACATTTTGGTGCTGCCCTGGACGTGGATTCACTCATGACTTCATAATCCTGCAAAAGAGGAGAAGCAAATTATTATGAGTAAAAGAGACCAAACTCAACTTCAGGTATTTATAAATAATGTACACACTTCAATGACAGATTTCTTGCCTCATTAATTAATCCGACATTGCAATTAACAAGGAAATGACAACATTGCAGTTAAAAACATTGCAAAACAAAACTTTAATTGTAATTCAGAATTAAATCAGACACATTGTGTATTCACAATTAATGTACCCACATCATTACACAATTTTCTAACAGACAATTATTGCAATTAACTCGGAAATGACATAATATTGCAATTAAAAAACATTGCAATTAAACAGAAAAATCAACAATTGAAAAATTGTTTTAATTGCTACCAAAACAGGAGCTGAGAAACAACAAAGCTCAAATTGTTTTGTTGCTACTAAAGTTTGGTTTAAGGCCAGCATTTGCTAAATATATCAGCAATGAAAACTAGCTACATCCCAAATCCATGAAATCAGTTAGTTTACAATTATCAAATTGGTAAAATGAGTCATTGGCGGATAAATCACCTGAATCATTACTTAGTCACACTACTACTGGGGTCATGTTCAGCTCCTGTGTGACAATCTAATTAGTCACGTTGCATGAGCAATGCTAACCTAATCATGACAACATTACAAACAGCATTATTTCTTGGCAATGATGTTCTAAATTATACAAGACAAATCCACACATATGTATTGAATAAAATGAGGTGCAAAATGGTGATATCTGCCATGCAAACTGATCAAAACCTGTGTAATCTAACACTCTGAGATAATGATCTGATTGACAATACACATTCAGACATGTGGCTTCCCTAAACTGACAGCTTATACACACTCAGATGCTCCCAGCAAAATCGGCCATTATGTTAGATACATTACACTATTAAACAACGCCGTGTCGATTATTGCGATACTACAAGTAAATAGAGGAATTATTTTTGTATTTTTGGGTGAATTTTCGCAAAGGTCACACGCGCCCATCTTCGCTACTTTGTTGACAGACAAAAAAAATGGAAGCATCATCCGCGAGAGGTTGTCAAATTTGTCACCTTAAAATTCGTTCGATCCCCCAACTAACCACACGAAATGTACATATTCGAGTGTGGAAATATATTTGCCACAAGATGACAGTAATTTTGACACAAAACTCGCATAATTAGCGAGATTAATTGCGATGAAAAATGAGGAGCACTGATTTTTGGTGTTTACTTGAGCGATAATACAGTTCCTTTCTTTCTGTCCCAAAATCGCAAAATCCGCCCTTCAATTCCAGACCGCCTAGCCGCTTTCCCACCGCACAGACTACCCAAATGACGATTACATACCTTGAAGAAGATACTTGGCAGGAAATCCCAACTTTTCCCAGGCTCATTTTTGTTCTTTGAGGCAAAAATTGTGGCTTGGTTCCCGGGCCCTTCACGAAAGTGCTGCCCCCTATTCACATTTTGAAATTACTTCTCACTAATCCCGCCGGGAGCACCACCGGTTTCCACAAGAGGGCGCTCGTGGCGTCGAACAGCTTGCACCTTGTGGACCATTTTATCCATCTATTGTGCCAGTGGTCCAAATTTATTGGGGGCCTCTAACCTGTTGCAATACACGCAGACTTGGTCCGTGTAGCAGTTAAGAAAAGAAGTCAGACTACTTAATACAAATGACGTGGTACATTTTTTTTTTATACAGCTCCACGTATATCTAAGCTTATCTACCACTCTCAGCACGCACATTAAAGCAGCATTGCATACTCTAAGATTTTTCAAAGCTCATAGAGTAAAAGACCATGGGATGGGTAACATATGGTGGACTCCAAGCCTTATATTATGTCATCATTACGTCTGCCTCTGGCAGCTGCATGCTGCTTCAGACCCAGGGAGTAGCATTGAGGCATGCATAGAGAGAATTTCACACAGCAGGCTGTAGTAGGCCTACTTTGACCAACTAGATTTTGATTTTGCCAGCAAATCTGGATGATGTCTGTAGTACCGTAGTTCTGACTTGCAGCTGTGGACCTTGTCACAACACAGACAGTCGACTGTGAGGAGGAAGTGAGGATGGGGTAAAATTTAGAAACTTCATGATGACAAAGAGCTGATAGGGCACGGCTGCTGTTCAGCATAGACAGAGTGCTGAGGTTGGGGATCAAACCTGGGACGTTCAGCATAATTGGCTAAATGTGAAATTGGAAATGGATCTATAGATAGATAGATAGCGGCGGCGGATCCAGAACAATTCAGACGGGGGGGGGGCCGTCATTCATTGGTCAGTGCCTCTCCCTAACTGATGGCTATATTGGCCTTTTTGCAATGTAATAATCGGCGCCGAACGAGGGGTGGGGGGGAGGAGAGGCGCTGATAGATAGATAGATAGATATTAGATAGATAGTAGAGACATAGATAAAGAGATAGATAGATACACAGAGACTAGATAGAGAGAGAGAGAGATGAGATATGGTGTTATGGGGGTGATGAATGGGCCCTTCTGCTGTATTGGTAACCCCCCCCCCCCCCTCACTGCATTCTTTCTCTGATGAACTTTCTAAACCTGGCCCCTTGATGAGATGTGAATGAGAAGGCAATGAGAAGGCAATGGGGTCTGCTTATTGTCAGAGAACTCTTCCCTTGAAACATTTGACACTTGCAATTCCCCAAGGGTGAATGCAGCCAGGCTTCATTTCATCTAACCTATGCTATTGGTATTGACATTGCATTCCCAAAGTCTGAAGCCATAGCTGTTAAACTGAAGAATTGAAGATGCAAAAGTTGAAATTTTAATTAGCACAATATTATATTCCGAGTTTGTTATTGATTTCTATCTCTTCTTCTTATTATTATTAATTATTTGATTAGACCATGGAGTCATAAGCTTATGAGTCCATGATTAGACTTAGCTATTATTTACTTTTATGTATTTATCTATCTATTTGTTAGTTATTTCATAATTATATTGCCATAGATATTATGAATTATTTTGCAGATATTATGAATTTTATTTTATTTTTATGATCAATAGAGTTAATTCACAATAGGCAGTTGCATTATATACATTCATAAAATCACAGATGACATATTATTGACAGGAGCGTCTATAACCACTATTTACTTAGTTGGCATTTGGCAACAATCAGCTTATGAAATGTAATAAATTGAAATGATAAGATCTGCAATTTAAGCATTTAAGGCATCTGTGGGTGTGATTAACAAAACCCATGTCATGTCATGCGTTACAACCCTCATAGATGGCAATGGTTTCACTGTGAGGTCTATAGCCATATAAATATATCAAGGATACATATATAATTATATATCCTTGGTCATATTCGCATCTATCGCGAAGTCTTATTTTTGGAGAAGCCCTTTTAAAGTTTTAGGTCCACACACAATTAAAATGCCTTTGCTCAAGGTCCTGCAGCTGATGACAAACACGGAATGGCACTCAGTACACTTCACAAAATTAATGCCACTGTATGCAGTCGGCTACAGTAAATCCATGGTTTTTAACGAATAAATAGTCGAGTCGCCTTTGTGCCATCAACTTCATCAAGTGGTGGGTAGGGGGCCCCTGGATGCTCCTTGCAAGTGGCGACCCCAGCGGCTGTAGTGGGCGCCATGCGAACTACACTCTGATGGCGATTCAGTTCAGTTGTGGCATTCTTGGAGTGAGGACGTATGTTCTAAATATTGTTGGATTTACTTGAAATGGAGATGTGACAGCGTTGGAAAATGTGACAGGACTGTAGCTAGATGCTTCCACAATGGCTGTGACGAATTTGAAGGAGAGGCAGCCCATTTTAATAGAGTTTTCAGCCAAAACATTACCACGTGTCGTGTCTGTTGGGTGACTGGTTGACAGAATCAAATCAGTGACTTCAAAAATTGTGGATGTCACCTACTGGATATCGTTTTCAGGATTTTTGCAACAGAATCACACACTTAAGGATTGAATAGCATTGCTGAAGGATTGAATAGCATTGCTGGAATACTAAGAAACTTCAATTGGATATATATGCAACTGTGATTTTTACGGAATTAAAAAACTACAGAATATAGCATGATTGAATAATTACGTGCAACATTTAATAGTCAAAATGAAGCCTGCAAATGTTAATAT
The DNA here is from genome assembly GCA_932294295.1 of Alitta virens. NCBI lineage: Eukaryota > Metazoa > Annelida > Polychaeta > Phyllodocida > Nereididae > Alitta > Alitta virens. The sequence continues at coordinate 49,298,699 of OW028576.1, read as the reverse complement.
TATGGAATTACTACAAGTTGTGGTGCTGTTTTTATCAACAGTCTGTGTGTACTGCCAAGATCCATCTTGGATTGAAAAACCAATTGATACATTTGTTTCTGAGGGGGGAGAAACGACTTTAAAATGCAGAATATCAAACAGGGGGAATAAACAACTCTCTTGGAATAAACTGAACGGAGAAATTTTATTCGTCAATGATGTCAAATGGACAACGAATGAAAGATATTCAATAATATCCCATCAAGATGGTTATGACTTGCGGATTACCAATAGCCAGAAATCTGAAAATGGGGAGTACACCTGTTCATTGCAATTATCAGATCTCAAAGACACTGTGGCTGTCACTGTGGTTGGTGAGTATAAATATAATATTCCAATTATTTAATAATTAGATATACTTATTATTTGATGATATATCTTTATTTTGAAAATCCATTTATTTGCAATATTTCAATTGCTTGACTAATTGGTTATTAAATGGATTAAGGTTAAATAATAATGGTTGATTTATGATCAGTTGAAATATTTACAAATTGTCGTTTTGTTAATTTTTTATTGGTCTTCAAATATTGGTCTTTATTTATTATGTGATATTATTATAAATGTATCAATTAATTTATTGCATGAGTGCTTATTAAGTACATTATCTTTTATTGATGATGAAAATTGTCTGACTCAGGTGTCGAGGCAAATGTAATGATGCCATGCTACTCACTGTCTGATTCCAAGCATCATGGAAAATATTATATACTTTACACGTTTGACTATTTGATATTTTATTTAACCTCAAGGGAAACCGCGTATAGTTGTTATATTTTTTCAATATATATTTTTTTGTCTATTATTTTCATGTTTTACAAATTTGACTGATTAGTTCTTGCCTAGGGGTATTCAACCTACACGTTGCTTTAGGGTAAAACTTCTCTGAAATAATTATACCTCAAAAAAGGAAAATATATGCCGAGACTATATTATGGGTTGCTAAATATGCAAATGAATGACCGTATTTGGTGATGAGTTTCTCAATTGTATTTAGAAATAATTGATAGTAATTAGGAAAGTGTATCAAGTTTATGTCATGAAGTTTTCAATTATAAAGTTACAGCACATCCTTTTAATAACAATTTCCTAACTTATAACAATTTTATTGTTGTTTAATTTGCTACTTCGAAACCTTTTTTGAAAGAATTTATAATCTATAAGGAATAATACATTGAAAAAGTGGAATTCATTATTTACCTATTTGTTACTATTTCATAGTACAATATACTAAGTGTATGGCACTACAGTATTCCTTTTGTTAAAACACATCAATCAAAAATGTAGTGTTATTTGTTGAAAAGTTAATAACTAGTGTTCTGGGGTGAAATGCTAGTTTTTTTTTACCCCCACTGGCCATTTTATGAATAATTTAGGTAAATAAGAGGTCAGGGTAGGTGCTTATTATAGCACAAATGACCCTTGTCCACTAGTAGACTGACCACAGTACTGGCAGTGGTCAAGGCAGTTCTAAAATACTGAACTTAGAGGGTTTATTATGAGAATGATAAATATACAAAAAGTCATGTAGGATATGACATACAGTTGCCTTTTCGCATTGAAAGTATCATGCACAAATATGTATTATTTTGTCAAAGTTTATTATTTTAGGACAAATGTACTTTAAAAAGCTGGACATACGATTGTGAGTCAATTATAATTCGGTTAGAGCAGCAGCAGTAGTATTTGAGAAGGGGGGGGGGGGAGTTTATTGATGAAGTAGCCAGCCCCCCATCACAGCACCTGGCCGGTCATTTATTCTCTTAAAGGGACCTCTTCTCCCCCCTCCACCGCCCCGTGACCCCTCCGCCAAATCATGCTTCGCCACCCCCCGATCTCAGTGCTCCTGGCTGCCGGACTCACTTGCCCCCGTGCTTGTTTAAAATGCTTCCATCTGTGAGAAAGATTTCTCCAGCTTTAATCAAGCCTGCGTATGTAATTAAGTTATAGATAGTTGTATTTAAGATTTCAGCAAGTGCATTTGACTATCTAGAGGCAGACGTTAGGATGACTTGACTTGGGAGTCCTCACCTAAGTGTCTGTTACCTTGGTACACATTTACCCCTTGGGTGGGGTCTTGCACTTGCCCCAGCGTATATGTATAGACAACTGGTGAATGAAGTGAATTGCTGAGTATAATACTGAGTGAAAGAGTGTATGAATTATTGGATGAAGTTTTTGATAAACTAGTTTTAAGGAATGGATGGATGGATGAATGAATGAATGAATGAATGAATGAATGAATCAATCAATCAATCAATCAATCAATCAATCAATCAATCAATCGATATTCTATTTAATGTTGTAAGTATAAATGTTCATATTATACAGAACTTCCATATTTTTTTTGGATTTTCGTTTTTTTTTCTTCGGGAAATGTTGGCTTCGGCAAGGTGTTCCATGTCGTCTGATAAACTTGCAAGTCAGGAACAAAAATAGGAGTAAAAAATCCACAGCATTAGCTCTGTTTAATAACTAGCACCAGTTCTTGTTGTGAAAGTACCAGGATTCGCCAGTCTTTTTACAATCGTTTCCATGATTTGCTTATATTCTTATAAATATGTATGAAATTATGCTAAATATCTTCAATATTATCGTACAGAATTAAAATGACTGAAATGGGCCCATAGCATTTTTCGAGTGGGACACACAATTTAGGGATAATAAGGGCAGATGGTTCAAGCTTATCACTGTATATAATAGCACAGCATAATAGAGGTGCTAGGCTGATCAGGACAACAACTGTAATACCCTTATAACAGAATATAATCTGATTATAAAATATATTATCAAGATAATCTGATTAGTTATTATACCCCCACTGAAGTCTCTAGCTGGGCGAGACTATGCAAATTAGGCCTTAATTGCTCTGATTATAATCCTCCAGCTCCTCCTCCCTGCTCCTCCTCATCCTCCTCCTCCTCCTCCTCATCCCTCCTCATCCTCCTCCTCCTGTTTATTAGTTATTGTGTTATTGTGTTATTGTCTCCTTGGTGATAAACAACTTGTAAACATTTTGATGCTAAAAATAGCTCTCCAGACGACACTAAAAAAACATCTGGAATAAAACATGAATTTTTGTCGATAATGGCTAAAGATTTGCACGTGAATTTGTATAGTTGTAGTATTTTGCCTTTTTTAAAGAAATTAATAGATGCGTAAACGGGTAATAAAGAAACATTTCAATGAAATTTGCTGATTATGAAATGGTGTAAATGAATAATTCAGAATTTTAGCTTTTAGTGTTATGTTACTTGCCAAAATATACTCATTTATATCATGGAAACTGCCAAGTTAGGTTTTGATATATTTAGTATATTACAATAACAGTATGAGATTGATGTTACTAAAAATTCTGCTTTATGACAGTTCATCAACTGTTTGATATTAAACTATCACATTACATATGAAAATATAGCATTTAGCTGTCGCTTAGATTTGAAGCTGACACTTGTTATAATTTCAGTGAAATGTTGCAGTGTTTTTAGGGATCAATAAATAGTGTTATATTCAGCAGAAATAGTGTTATGCAATGGTGGCCTATCACTCAGAGTGTCACTATAACTGGGTCATTTGTAATAAATCATATTTGATGGCCCATTATGAGCTACTTTATGAAATATAATTGAATCGGGCTAATGAATTATGAAATAAGCCTGCTAAAAGGTTAATTGCTAATTCACTCTGGTTTTCATGTGCAAAATGAGTAAATGTCCTATATTGTAAAAATGGCACAAACACAAATTACACAAGGCTTAATAAGAAATTTATTTCACTATAGATGGTTGATTAGACATGGGTTCGAAGCCCGGACTGGGTTTCAAAGGTATTTTCTCGATTAGAAGCCGGGTCTAAAATAGGAGCCAGTCTCATTTGAGTTAGGGAGCTTTTTAGTATGGCATTGAAAATAGCATATTATGAAATTTATTTATCTCAAATAAACGCCGGTATCAATTAGACGCCGGGGTCTTCTCTTTAAACTAAGATAATACGCCCCAGTTTATAACCCAAAAAATGGGGTAAATATAATAGGCCCTATCACATATATTTTCAAGGTAACATTTTATCTACATTATAGTATACGAGGAAATACAGTGTAAAGAAAGATAGAAAGAAAGAGAGACAGAAAGAAAGAAAGAAAGAAAGAGAGAAAGAAAGAGCAATATAATCTAAGAGTACTAACATATGACATGGAGAGCGAATTTATGCAAATATATAGTCACTTAAAAGGGGGAAAAAGGAAAAGAAAAAAAGAAGAAGAAGAATAGCTGAAACCACATTTTAAGCAGAGCAGAAAGAAGGACTAGTTGGCTGTGCTCTTGCATATTTGGCCTGGGAGGTGTGAAAAGGCTTGTATTACAATGGATTGTATTCATTCGCGAGATGTCGGCACTTTTTTTTTCGACCTTTTTTCTTTGGGAGAATTAAGGAAATATTAAAGATCTGGGAATCCGCGAAATTCAGGAATTATATTGAACGCTAAAAACATGAAACAATGGGCATTGTTTTGCAAAGAAATATTCGTGGGAATAAAATAGAGTAGAATGTCAGGAATTTGATTGTTAATTATTAATTTTAGTAAAATTAACGGACTTATTAACATGGATTATTTCTGATAATATTTTGAAAATAAGTTATTTAATTTATTTGACTTATATTTATAACCTGATAAAATGTCAGCATTTAGAATGAGCGATGTTTGGGGTATGCACTTCACAGATAAACAATTGTTTGTTTTCACAACAAATTCAGCTGACTCTGGAGAGGGGTAATTACCCCGCGGGGAGGGTAGTTTAGTGACGCTCATGTCCACAGCTGCTGTTGATATATTCACCCTACCCCCCTCCCCAAAGGGGGTTAATTTCTGCGATACTGATAAACAGATTTCTAAAGTATTTATGCATGAATGTGTATATACCTGCAATGTATGTATGATGGGATTGTGCATACTCCCATGCAGCTTTGATTTGTCAGGGTGGGATTGTGTAGCTTGATCTGTTGCCATGGTAATCAGAAGCTCTATGACGTCGTAATTCATCTGGGTCAAAGGTCAAATTATGAGGTCGAAGTTCAAGAGATGCACACTGCAGTGCTAGTTAATTAAGTAGGCCTACCTTGCTTATGAGACCACCTCGGTATAATCATCACCTCTCTATAAGGACCACTCAGGACCTAATGTTATTTTCCAGTGTAAATACAAATTAAATCTATAATGTTTAAATTTACTGTGTTTATTGCCCTGGAAATTATCTAATTTCTGATTAAAAATGTTGGTGTGATATGATTATTGATATTAGGATCACAAATCTATGTCTATTATGACTTATAGAACCTGTATGGAATATGTCAACTGGTTGCTAATGACAACTATGGTTGCCAAGGGCTGTAGTGGCAGTTGCTATGGTAACAGATAAATGGTGTTTTCATTAGCAGTGGTTGTGTGTTCATGATGTTTTGTCACAAGTCCAGAATTCCTGTGACTGGGACACCATCTTTTGATTTGTGTATAGAAGAAATATGAATACATATTTCATAAATATTATTTTCAGTTGATATGGGGAGAGTAAATGTGTGTCCATCTGTCCAAATGTTTGTGGAGACAGAACACAGATAGACAATGTTTTGACAATGGTTAGATACACACTCCTCTGCACATATGGTCATTTGGCCGATGGCCGCCGATGTTGGGTGGTCAATATTATAGAAATGATATGGGTTCCTCTCTCTTTTTATTATTATTATAAATATTAAAATAAATATTTGCCACTTTGTGAATAAAATCATGCACCTGCTAATGAAAACACCATGTATCTGTCACCATAGCAACATCTCTTTTCAGAGTCTTTAACACAGTCTCCAGTTCTTTAACTCAGTCTCAGCTTCTCTAACTCTCAAAGTCTCTACTCAGTCTCGAGGTCTCAAACTCAGTCTCTAGGGTCTCTAACTCAGTCTCAGGGTAAAAAGATAATAGTTTCATTTAGACACAAATCTAAAATGATAAACCCCATCTTTTAATCGGTTGAATCATGGTTGAATACTGTGTTAATCCTGGAAGTCTGGGAATTCTGCTTTTTGAAAAAAGAAAAGAAAAAACAAGGGGACAGGCAGGCGGCATGTAGACATTGTAGAGAAGTGTTTAGGTTGACATGATCAGCATGCAATGTGCATATTCAAACATGTCGTCCACACTGTTCGTGGAATTAGACAAAGCACTTGACAGATCTCTTTGGCTTATAACACGACACTTGGCCACTGATAGGTCCTATCATAGGGGTATTGAGATCCCCGAATATGCTAAACTCATTTGGGGGAAAACATGAAACTGTCATATCCTGCTTGGTATACTTTAAAGACAGATAGACAGACAGATAGGCAGACGATAGATAGATAGATAGATAGATAGATAGAGATATATATATATACATATGGATAGATAGATAGATAGATAGATAGATAGTAAGTATCTTCTTGACACCATCTGCAATATATTAATCAAATTGTCACCTGGAGTGAATTTTTCAAGGCTAATTTTCGGGGCGTTGCAACGGTTAAGTCGACCGGACCCTCCCTCCCCTGGGATTAGAATGGTCAATTAGCCCTGACCTTTGTTAATCAGCTGACCAGTCCATGACCAGTCCATGACCAGTCTAACGTATTGATTAAGGCCTCTTTGACGGGTTTATGGACTCTTTATTGATAAGCAAGTAATTCTCAACAGAGTAAATAATGTTGAAGGTCACTAAGTGCAGATGGGGTGTCAAAATCATATACTTCTGAGAAAATTGGGAATTTAAAACGTTAAAATTAGTAAGACCAGATATAGAGGATTGATTGATTAATGGATTGATTGATTAATGGATTGATTGATTAATGGATTGATTGATTGATTAATGGATTGATTGATAGGTGGTTTTCCTGTGGTGAAAGCTGGGCCTTCGAAGCATGTGATAAACTCGAAACATTTAGTATAATAAATATGACATATATATATATATATAATAAATTTCTCTCTTCTAAGTGTCCAGTTTATTTGGACACATGAAATATATTGAATCGATTGACTTGTCATCATGGTCATGACTCTTATAATTTATTTGAATTTTCTTGACCTCCCACTCTAAAATCTCTCCTGAGTGGCAGGTATTAACTCTTGTAAACAATAAAGGGTTGTAAACAGCCAATTAAGAGTAGTTTGGAGTACTTATGAGTACTTAGGAGTGTTTGTAGAAGTACTTGAGTTCGACAGAATATGAGACTTTTTCGTCAAGTATTTTCGTGGTCAAATATTTGAACTGATTTGATAAGAATTATTGCTAATTCACAACAAAGTTAATAGTTGTGATATCATGTAATATCATGTAATATATTTGATTACAAGATATCGTTCTTTGCTCTAGTTATGCGTTTATTGATATTATTTGATAAATCGTGTTTTCAAAGAGATATCTTGTCGTCTGCTTGCACAACGTCATGTTAATGAGACGCGGCGTTATGCAAATTGACGCAGCGTTATGCTAATGTCAACAACGTCTTCAAAGGAATATCTCATCAATGTGGGAGAGACGATTTATGAAATTCAGGAATTCATTTCATCTCGAACATATTGATAATAAATGATGATATGTTATAAGAATTATTAACTCATATTATTAATGCTGTGTGCAACATGAGTGCCACCTCATAAGTTTAATTAGTTAGACATATATTTATTATAAATATATCATATGAATATATATATATATATATATATATTTCTATTACTATCAATGTTATTTTCATTATAAAAAATAAATAAAAAATAAATTCGAGTCACTTTTTGGTAAAATTAGTATGAGATGTTAAATTAATTTTTCCATGTAAATTTATATGGATATCAGTAGTTTAGAAATATGTGAAGTTTTTCCAATATCCAGCACCTATCCCTGTATGAAAACACCTATCCTTTATTGGATAGACCTGATAGAGGATAGTTGAAGCACCTATCCCTTATAGACATTGGATAGGCAGGATAGTTCAGTTGGCATGTGTTTTGGGTATGTCAATATTTTCAGGCCTCAAAATAAACACTGCTATGGTTGATGTTTGAACTATGGAATAGGGATACTAATAGTATTTACCATGACTACAAGATAGTAAAGGTTTCTGCACTATAGTGAGAAAAATATTGACTGTCTAATACTATGTTTTACTATGGGATTTTGTGTGTAAAACTAATATTATTATGATTAATGGATATGCAGCCATTTCAGCAGAATATTTATGTTTATACTTGTGAATTAATGAAAAAAATAATACGAAATGTTGTTTACAATTTGACCATAAAAAGAAGAATTTGGATTAATATCTGATATTATATATATTTTTTTCATATTTGTATTTCTGCATATATATAGGCTACTAAATAATAAATATAGGCTAATATATTAATATACTAGTATATACATAAGGCATAAGCGTTAGTAATATACATTAATATTAAATGATGTATAGTTACCATATTTGGCATGTTGATCATAATTAATGAATAATTAATTAACGAGTGTAAACAACTTGTCTGGTGTCCTTATTAGGCTGAGAATTTTCACACCTTGACTCGGGAGTTTTGCCAAAAATGGAATTTGATCAATAATATTTCTCACTCCATTTAACATTTGACTAATTTGGCTTGGTTTAAATTCAATAAATTCATTACACCACAACTCCGTGAATTTTGCCAATTTACTAATATTAATTAATAAGTTGGTTGCTGATAACTTGTTTTGAAATTAGCCATTAGTTTGGTTGGACTAAAAAAAAAAATTGCTGAATAGTTTTATAAAATAAGTTGGAAAAATTGGTCAGTGGAAAATAAGCATGTTTTATCAATAAATAATTGTTCTGAGTGTTAATTGAGTGTTAATTGAAATGTTATCGAATTTTAAAACAAATATGTCTGCAGCCATTGAAAGCTAAATAAACATGACAGTCCAATGTTTTTCACTACTGCTGCTAATCACCATGGTAACTGTTAAAATGACTTTTACTTTGGTTATTTACATTTTGTTTATAAATCGTGTGAAAAATTAAAAGTGTCTTAATTTTTTTTGTTACCAAGCAACCGTTTATATTCATACAGCTGTTGAATAACACGAAAATAAGCAATTAAAATAGAGAAAAAAATGATGCGAAAAAATTGAGTTCTGTTTGGGTGATTTTATTGTGTTTCATTGTAATTCTATTCTGGTTACCTTGGCAACAGTTCCAAATCAATGAGCCATGTGTCCTTTTTCAGAATTTTGACATTTTCACCAAATTTCTGCAATTGTTGCGTTGCATGAGCATGGATGACTGAATCTGACTTTTTTTTTTTTGACTTTTTTCCATTTCCAAATTTTTTAAATTTTTGGATCGACTTTTTCATGAATCGCCAAAAGTTACAGGAAATGGCAAAATAGAACTTTCAGAATTATTTAAACTTTCACAAAAAAATTTTCACTTCACGAAAACTTGAATATTTTGACCTTTGTTCAGAAAAATGACCCTTTGAAAATGATTTATTATACTAATACTATGACAAATGAGGTTATAATCTTCAAAAGAATGTTTAAGTTTTCTTTTCCCGAAAATTTGCCACTACATTAGTTAAAGACCATGATTTAAAACAAACAAATAAATGAACAAATTTAGATTAATGAAATCACCTGAAATCGTATAAATAATGATTGTTTTAGCATTTTTTAGGCTGTTTTAATGTTCATATTCCTTACAGTTTTGATTTAATTGAAAGATAATAGCAGTGGCTAATCAAAATGATCATATCCCAATAATGAAAATGAATAAATTATACTTAACGCAAATGAACTTGTGCCTGATATGAATAGATAATGTCCATACTTTTTGCAGTACTTGTACATTTTGTCAACTGAATAAATATTTAATTTAGCCTATGGTGAAATTCCCAGAGTCTGTTATGTGACGTAGTCATGAGATAGAGTCATGTGACATTGGTAAACAAAGGGCTTCCCCAATCAGTGGGGCGTGACGCTGTGATGGGAATTCCTTCCTGTGTCACGCGTGAATGCACTTGGCCATTGTGACGATATTTCCACGGTCAGTGGCTCCCATACTGGGCGATAATTGGCTAAAATATGACTCTAAAAGTGGCCTTCAATGTGGTTGATGCATGACTGTGATTGTACCAGTTCTGATAAATGACTCTTGGTTCTCAAAACAAAGTCGAATTGATATTTTCTGGTCTTGTGATGTTTTGGTGTAACAACTGGTTTTAAAAACGCTGCAGTTAATTGTTATGAATTTAAAGGAATTTAATGAAAATACATTTAAGGTAAATTTTGCAATATTTTATAGGAGACACTCATATGGGATGTACTCATCACCTCATCCTTTTCATGATGTGGATACATTTGCGAATACAGTGGTTTCCTCTGGTTAAAGCAGTTATATGGTGTCAACATTGGTGTGATGATTTATCAATTCCTGATATTCCATAACTTTTTTTTTCTGATATAACCCATCTCCCCCCTGGCCCAGCAGGGGGCGCTGACCTTAACCCCTTGCTACATAAACCCCACTCCCCTTAACACTTTTGGAGGGTAAACCAACCTGTAGTTTGCAAAACAACGCCACTACTCCGTTGCTATGGCAACAGATATTAATACCACAATAAAATGCTGCCTTGTCAACTTGATTTAAAGATGACGTTTCACAGATTTATAAAAATTCAGAAAAAATATTCTTTGTTTGTAGGATTAAATATTCTTTAGATGATAAGGCTTGGAGTCCACATCATGTTCTTGTCCAATCAGATCTATTTATTCATACCTTTACCATGTACTGAGTACTACTACTGACCAGTATTTCGTTATATTGGATTGAGAAGGTATATTGCATTCCCCAAGTGGAGTCAGTGACTTTTAATTTGAGAATATAACAAATTGACGAAAAGCCATCCAATATGCAGTTTATTGGATTCAGAGAAGCTATTTAGAAATAATTTCAGAAAAAAGTCATCCATTAAGAGTTGATTAGAATATATTGTATTTAGAAAAGCTATATTGGAATCTGCCAACACCTCATGATTTCAATATAGATTTTCTTCATCCAGTAAAACTCTATTATGGACTCCTTGCGGGTGAAGTTGCCATACACTATTTGTATTGGGCTCTCAACTAAATTGACTTGGTGCATGCATTTGTGTATACATTACTAAAATGTTTAAGATTACTCTCCTAAATGGCCAAATATTTTGAAGGGTGTTGATACCACATGACCTTGACCTATATCAAAAGGTCATGACCTATATGGAAGGTCAGGTGGTTGACGATGACCAGTCTAAGAAAGTGACAGCAAGTGTCAGTATCAGTCGACCAGTCAGACCTCCATCCGGGTGACTGGGGGGGGGGTCCAATGTTTTGACTGGGCGAATGACACTTCACAACTAAAAGTGTTGGACTGGTCAATTCGTCCCCTCACAGACAAGTGCAATTGAAGTTCAAATTTAGCCTTGCAAGCTAAATAGTCCAATGAACAAAACGTCCAATTTTGGAGTAAAATGTTTTGTAAATGGTCGATTCGTCCCTTTGTCAAAATGGCCAAATAAATTTAAGAAACATGTCATATATTTAAGTCAATTTCAAATTTTAGGATTAATGTACATCATCTATGACAATATTAGAATAACCTTTGCAAATTAGTGTATCATTTAACAAATTAATGTTTTCGAGTTTTTAATAACGCATAACATGAGCCCAGCCTTTTCAAGCGTTGACAGTTGTATCACATGACGCAAGGACTTAATAACAGCTAAGAAAACGCCCCAGTTGGCTGCATACAATTGTGGGGCAATACATCAAGGGGTGTTCCATGTACCCCTCAGGCAGGAGGTATTCGAATAAGGGGCATTAATCAAAGAAAGGGGCAATTATGAGCTCGTGTCTGTGACTTTCTTTCATAACTGAAGTCTCCCAGGCCTCTCTTGTTCAGAGTACATAGCTGTTATGTGTGTGTGACTCGTTTTGGATTTTGGCAATTTTTAAATTTGGACCTTTTGACCAAGAAGCTAAAATGTATTGGCTAACTGCAGACTTCATTGACATTGTGGTGTCGACATACAGACAGACAGGTGTATACAACATGCAGAGATTGGTATTTTTAGATAGAAAGATAGATTTAATGTCTCATGCGATCGACACCCAGCTGGGATGTAGCTCATGAAGAATGCTCAGGCCTGGGATCAAACCTGGGACCTTCAGCGGAACTGGCCAATGTGAAATTGGTAAATGCCTTAACCATTTGGCCACCCAGCTTTGTGATAGATAGATAGATAGATAGATAGATAGATTGAACCAGCCATGGAGTCACTATACCAAGAACTGACAAACAGAAGCATAGACAGAGGGACATATGGGTAAAGAGACAATCTACACAGACAGACAAATGTGATGCAGATAGACAGGTATAAACAGAAACAGACTGAAAGAGATGAACAGAGAAGCAAGAAGTGAAGAGTGAAGATAGACTGAAGAGTGAAGACAGACACTAGTTCATTCCAAGTGCTAGTGGGAAACCCTTTTTTATTGGTGGGGGGGGGGGGGGGATGATTTTCCTTAAAAGAGTGTATTACCATGGATTTACTAGTCTAGTAAATCCATGGTATTACTTAGGGTTACCCTAAGTGGTTGTGAGAGGAATTCGTGAAAAAACACAAAAGCAAGCGACGAAGAACACACGTGAATGGATGGGGAACACTTGTCATCTGCAAAACACATGTCGGATGAGTCTTATTATCTATGGCTAAACATGGGCTGAACATCCTGGGTGCATGGGACCTCCTTGTATAACATCTTTCAGATAAATGGATGGCTTTATATCATATATAACTTCTTTGTTCCAGAAGTAAATATTTGTTGAATGTTAATACGCATTCATTCATAAATTCATTGGTTCGTTCATTCATTTTCTTGAGATAAATGCAGAAGAGTTTTGCACTCAACTCAATTGAACTCATGCTGCAGAAGAGAAGTGCAAAATTCTGGTTTATCACAAAAATATTCCTGGAAAAAAAGTCATAAATGTCAGGCGCTGGTGATGATATCATGATATGCTAGGCACCCTGGTGGAATATTAGGGTATTTATGATAAAAGGGTTGTGTATGAATTATGGGGCATATAGCATAACCCCAGTGGGTGGGGACTTTATTGTGGTGTGGAAGGGATTTTAGGAATATTTTGTGATCCCCCTCCAAGGGTGTAGGGGTGGAGAGAGGGGTAAGGGTTTGAAACTAACTGGTGGAGGGGGATTTTAAAGGAAAGTTATTACAATGTTAATTCAGTGATCTAAGTCTTGAGTTTATTTTTAAATGTGTTGGGCATATGATTCATCCATTCGTTGAATTTCTTTTGATTACTTTCTTCCCTTCATTCACTCGTTCATTTCTTCTGGTTAGACAATTGGAACTCCCAAGTATTATGACTCAAGTCTTGTGACATATCAGCCATAGCCACAGTTGCCATGACAACAGATTGGCAATTTTATCAACAGGTGTCGATGGATGGGCTGCATTAAAGGGGATGGCGCCATCTTTTGAAGTTTTTCTCTGATTCCTGCGCTCTGTGCTCGCTGACAGATTAGTGGGGTTATGAGACATATACTGCCCCCTGTCGGTGGAATTAGGCATCTATGGACCCTCAAACATCCGGGCCAACTGATACAGGGGTATCACGTGACGAGAAAAGGGCAAGGGGTGCAAAGACGTGAAATGAGGGCCTTGCAATACCCCTTGGTATAAGATTGACCCAATATGCGATGGATTAGCCAAATTGGTTTATCATGGTAATATCTGTGTTTATCAAAATGAATATCTGGTTCAGTGGATAGTTCAAATAAATACATGGATGGGGAGATAAGTATTAATGTGCATTTTAGATGGGTTATGGTGATTAGAATAAAGAAACGGAATATGATATGTCCCAATTGAGATATGAAATTATCTGAGAGACATTGGATTCATTAGAGACTGATAGCGAATATGACAGACGCACACACAAAGGTTGAACGACAGATAGATTGAGATAGATTAAGATAGAAACATACAGAGAGAGAAGAAATACGGACAAACAAATGCTATTGTTACAGTCCAACCTGCAAAATACACCCAGGATTGGTACAGAACAAACGCAAACAAATCAAGTAAAAAAACTTTTTTTTTCAGTAATTTAAGTTCATTAGTTACTCCATGTATATATAATTGTAGTAATGCAGTTTTATGGTACTAAGCATTTTCCTGTACCAGGATTTAATTTTGTGTAAAATATCTTAGTACTTAGTATTTCTTTAGTTGCCATGGCAATAGACTGGCGATCTTCGGAAGGGTTTAGCAAGAATTTAAGAGGCATTTGCCCCAAAGACATTTTACATGTCATAAATGCAGTTTCCTGATGAGGGCTTCTAACCCACCACCCCCCATGCTAAGAGGGTGACCCCCCTGGGTCTAGACCCCTCTTGAGAAGATAGCTCAGCCAATCAGGGGGTCATTATGAGGTCATTGGGGTCCTGCAAGATAGGTGGCAGCACTGGAGGGGGATTCTCATTCACCCCTCAACCCCCTCCCTTCCCATGTTTTAGGTTTGCAGAGTTGCAATGTTCGGGTGGTATATATCATGGTATATCAGAGACAAAGATTCCCCTTGAGGTATTCCCTGACAAACAGGGAAACCCCTCGGGATACCCCAAGGATATTCCGTGTTGATGGGCTTCCCCAGGGATCCCCCCTCTGGCCCTGCTTTATGTGAATGCACAATGGTGACTCTGGCATTTCATCTATGCTTGATGTATGGCCGAGTATTTTGCACATAATTCCTTACAAGTTTGGGATAAACATTTTGTATTATTTATGACTGTTGTAAGGATGGTTTTTATGTTTAACCTTTACATTAATTTGAAGTGTGACAAACTAGCTGAACAGTGATCGTTTGCAACACGTTATTTCGAAGTCTCGATCTACCAAATGCCCAGTCTGTCTGTTTTCTCTGTCTGTCTGTATGTCTGTCCATGGAGACGTCTGTCTGCAGCAGTTGTTCCATTTATTCAGTCTACGTAACCTTGTTGTGACTTGAGTTGCCCAAGGTAAACATTATCGGCATGTTGTTTTGCTTGGCGTGACGACCGCCATGTTTGACAGCTGCAGACGATCAAGAATACTTTGCTGCCCTCTGGTGGAGAGATGGTTAATTAGATTTCTTTTTAAGAGCAATCGATTTCTAATTGTCAACTGAGTAAATTTATAAATATGACGTCAAGATCAAGTCTCAGAAAGATATCATATGATATCATATATCATAAAGTGTATGATGATCATTCATTTGTTCTTGGTCCGAGCTTCTTGAAATCTTGTCCATTCATTCATTCATTCCAAGTCCTTGTTGGTTTATTCATTCATTCATTTTCCCTCCGAAAAAGGTGCCATTTGAGTTAGTTAAAACTAGTGTCTCCAATACTCTCCATGCATGATAAAAACCAACCAACTGGTGTGTTAGTTTGCAACACCTTTCGGGTCATAGGCCACAGCTAAAAGGGTCTAAAAATCCCCCCAAATAGAATTTCTGGATAAAACCTGTCATTAGCTGCTTGAAGTTACAAACATTTTGCGAGATTTATGAAAAGCGATTACTTAACGGACGACCTTTTTAAGCTCTTTTAGGACAGGTTTATTGCGCCAGATGTCGCTGAGGAACGTTCGACTCTTGACCTCATTAACTTAAGTAGGTCAGGGGTCAAATGAGATCAGAGGTCGTAAGACTTTCGTCGTCTGCTTGTAAGACGTGTGTGGGCTGCATGAGACGTTTTTGGAGAAATGTTGTTGTTTTAGTGGTGTTTGTTTACAAGTGCCTTATTTTGCAACAAATAAACGAAGTGAAAGCTTTTTATTTTGAGCATGGATCCATAGAACTAAGGGTACAATAGAGCTAAGGGTAATGATCTTTGCTTCATGTTTTGAGTCAAATTTGAAGACTTCCAAAGTTTTCGGGGTGCTACCAAGCTGTTGTCTTACTGGATATTAAAACAAATAAATCAATAAATTACATTTGATAACTATATAAAATAACCATAATGGGGGGGGGGGGGGGACTTGAAGAATTAAACCAAATAATTTTTCCCCCGCAACAATGCTCCTGGCCGATTTGTTGAGGTGAATAGTTTGGTACTCATCAACAGGGAGCACATTTTCATACCTGTCTGTCTGTCTGGGCTGTCTGTCTGTCTGGGCTGTCTTTCTGTCTGTCTGGCCTATCTGAGAAGTTTGTGACAAACCCCATCTGTCTGCAACCAACAGCTGAGTTGCTGAAGGGGTAAAACCTCTGATGATAGAAAACAGAAAGGAGGGGAGGGGTGAACTTCGCAAATCTTGTGAGGGCAGGGTGTAGACCTCACTGAAGGGGTGAGGCATTTGGCAGATCGTGAAAAAAAGGGGAAATGTTGAAAAAGGGAATTTATGAAGGTATTAGGCTCCATTAGCTAATAGGCCACTTCTAGGGGGTCAAGTTGTGAAGGCTTGCAATTCTATCTATCTATCTATCTATCTATCTGTCTGTCTATCTATCTGTCTATCTATCTATCTATCTATCTATCTATCTATTTGTGCCACATGACTCAATCTATGCAGTTCATAGAATCATCCATCAAGTTGATTGCATAACGTGTCCCAACTTGGCACCGCAGACATTTAGACCAATCAGGCGAGGTGTAAATCAGGGGGACCCACTTCCAAGGCTAATATAGTGGACGGAACTCTTTCTCTTATTAGGGGGTTGGGTGACGGGGTTACATAACATACGAATGACTCATTTTATGAACTTGACATTGGATACAAGAGAATAGAACTTATTTGACATTTTGAAAAGCAGCACAATTCGAAAGAATGGAATAGAATCAATCTCTGTATAAGATTGGTTCCAAGCAGTACAGTGGACCATGACGTCATGAATTGAGTTCATTATGACGTCATATTACATCAAAATGAATGATGTGGCAGCTTCGTACCCTGTGTACATAGCATACAAATTCATTGTTATTGCAACTCTTTAATGGAGGAAAAATTCTGTATTGTGGTATAAATCTATTGTGACTATGTTCAGGCATTATTTGCAGGGTATGCAGGGTTTGATAAGATAGGAGTTTCTTTATTGGCTCCAGTTTCCTATTCTGAGTTCCTGGCATCATTGCAGGCAATTAGCCCTGTCAGCCATCTCGCGTTGACCTTCAGCCAATGTCAGGGGTCACGTGCAAGGTCAGAGGTCGCATATTGGCCCTCTGGCGGTGGTTTCGGGTATCAATGGGATGATTGAACGGTCGGTTACATGTACAGAACGAAGGACAAATTCTGCTCAGGGGGCAAGAAAAACGCCTTGGAAATTGTGAGACGTGAAATAAACAAGTAGAAGTGTGAAAGCTGATGTTAAAGAAACTCATTTTAACTTCAGTAAAAGAAAAATAAATTGGTATATTAATATGGAATTAGTCTTGAGCAACAAAAAGCTTTTAAAACAATGAGTTTATTGTATACAAGTTGTTTTATTGTATTACCAATAGAATGTTCTATTACAATTAGCCCTAAATTTACAGTTAATATCAATATCACATTTACAGTAATACAGTTACTATTACTGTACTATTGCTTATAATATAGCATTATTACTATTACGAACTCTTACTATTGATATTTGACTATCTTTGCTTTATGATAAATATATGAAAGTATTAATATAAATTTTGTTACCACTACTGTTTACTATTACTGTTACTATTGGAATGATTACTTTAATCTTTTCTATTACTTTTACCATTACTTTCCTATACCTATTAGGCTATTACAATATATTATTTTCCTTTTTAAATATTACCAGCAATCCAGGTGCATCTGCTTGGGGCTGTAGTACACCATTGATATGATGATGAAATATGGAAATGTTGAGGGTGCATAATAAGATGGGGGGTATTTAGCCCGGGGTGATAGATATGGTGGATATGCTTGATATGGTGGTAGGGGGTTAAACAAGCTATGGGGTGAAGTGATGACATGACAGGGGGTAAATTAAATTAATGATAGTGTGAGATTGTTACCCTGGGTGTGGGGCAAACTTGCAATGTGATAAGGTGTGAAAATAAGCACAGAACAGGTGCTGGCAAATATTGGCTGTTTTTCCAAAATATTTTTGGTGTATTTTTTTGTAATATTTTGTTAACCGGTGACTGACAGAAGTGGGTTTTTTGTATTTATGAAGTGTTGTCCATGATAAGGCAAGTAACCCCCCCCCCCCCCCCACTCTTTAGGGATAATGAATAATAAGGAATACTCATAGAGTTAAGATAATCGTAGTATTATAGGGTTGGGTCAAGTTTAAATAGCATGCCATCATTACGTGTGCCCTTATACTCATTATTGATTGAGACATTAGGATGGCAGCACTGTAGCAATAGTGGATTTTCTCGGAAGGTACTCTGTATTTCCACCAGGTGGCTGAAACAAAATACTGCAATTCTATTGGCTGAAGAAGTTCCGCCCATGGCTGTAATTGGCTGAAACAAAGTGCATCCTAGCTGCAGTATTTTTTATGTATATTTGACACTTTATCATTCAGTTGATGTTTGTTATTTTTCTGAGAAAGTTATATTTATGGAACCAGTTAGTTATTACCTACTGTGTCTGAAAAGCAAAATGAGTAATAAGAGGAGAGGAAAGACTTATGTCCTGTTGAATTCAGGGCTGTTCAGTGAAAACACTCTTATTTCAACGATAAGTCGGCCATTGTCAGTTATATAATTAGTCGTAAGTGACTAATGTCTAAGAAACATCACATGATATAACACTTGGCTGAGTGAGGTTGTGTAAAACCTGACTGACTGACTGACTGACTGACTGACTGAGAGTTAGTCACTCCAGATAACCTAACTCTAATTAGTCAGAAAGGATTTGGGTGTATAAGGATGACAAGATGACTTTCGGCTAATGGCGGAATTTCAACCTTTTTGTTTGCAGTTTGTACACGAATGAGAAAGCTTAAGATTATGAAATTGGTTTATGGTCCTTTGTTGCTCTGCATCTGTTGATCTCAGATAGCAGGTTGTAGCCCTGGAGAATGTCCATTTCAGAATGCAGATGAATGCATTTGGAGCTGCATTTGTCTTGCACTATGCATTTGTCTCGCACTATGCATTTGTCTTGCACTGTATGCAGTTGGTATGATTGTAGATATGCCTGGAGCTGCTGACATAGTGCAACTTCTTGCAAAGAAATAAGAGAAGTGTAGAATGACGATTGGACTGCGAGGAATTCTCATCCTAGATTAACCTCCTTCATTACCGTATTTGATTAATCATTGGTTGCAAACAACGGTGTTAGATAGAATAGAATAGAATGGAAGAATAGAATAGAATGGAAGAATAGAACAATACTTTATTAATCCTTACAGTCAGCATATCACAGGACGAAACTCATTTAAGACTCTGATATGCTAGAACCCCGGAGTCTTTTCGAACTAATACGGTATCGGACAATGCGGATTCAAGATTTTAGAAATATATATTTTTTTTACCGTATTTGATTGATAACTTGTTGCAAACCATGGTGTTTTGTATAGCTCGGTGTGCCAGCGATGTCTGAACGATTGATACAATGTGGTATGGGAAATAGGGATTACAATTTGAAAAAAGGTTTTTTGTAGTTATTGTAAAGACTAGATTGTGGCTGTAAAAGACCATATACCAAGTGCCAGACCATATTTGAAGACCATAGAAAGAGATCTATGATAATCCATTTTAATTTTATTTCAACAGTGTGATTGAATATCTTTACTTTCTTGTTTCAGTTGTACCAGGACAGCCTTCCATCCCCCCATCAGCACCCCTGACAGAGGGGGACACCCTCGTTCTGACATGCACCTCCAGTGGGGGAAACCCCCCTCCTGCTTTCACCTGGAAGAGGAATGACGTCACAGTTAGTGATGGTATTGTGACGTCACCACCCCAAGAACCCTTCGGGGAGACATCTAGTGTTTTGACGACAGTCGTCTCTCGACTGGATCATCGAAGTAATTTCAGCTGCAGCGTCGAAAATGATGCGAATTTGGGATCACCCGTCAGGGCCTCATCTACAATTGCCGTTCAGTGTAAGTACATGTTCTACCTCTTTATTAGCTCTCTTAGGATTAGCGCTTATAGTAACACCAGTTTTTGTGTTATAAACGTCAATAAATCTGCCAGAATATCCGCAATAACTGGCTATCTTGTTATACATGCGGAAAGTTGTTCAATTCCTCATCCTTTAGATTTTCCACACATTTCCACTAGGTGGCTACTGGCAGCATGGTGCAGCCCTATTGGTTGCACAGCTTCCCGCTCTAAATTCTGATTGGTTGAAGCAAGGGGACCCGAGCAGCAGTATTTCTAGTGCATTTTAATGTACATTTGATGCCTTACGTTTTAATTAATTTTGTTTCGAAAGGCAACGCTAATCTTGCACTGTGAAGTAAATTGAGTAATAACAGATGAAAGCAGACTTATGAAGTGTACCAGTTTGAGGTGTTCTGTGAAAAAGTATTGGTTTTATGGCTTTTCGGTTGGTCAGGTTCATTAGTAAATCCTTTGTTCGGCTTTATCTTGAGCTAGTTACTTTCTGTGCGTTTTACCAAGTTGGCAGTGCTTGTCTGCCTCTCTTTTAGGAATTTGTTAACTATCGCTTTTTACTTCTAGTTTGGCAAGAATGCCGATAGCTTAAGGGGAATCTGTGACTTGTAATTAAGTCCTTACATGACATTTATCACACGGGGAAAAAACAGTCACCAAAAACGGTCGAGTATTTTGAAGATTTTTGTGATTTAGCGTTCTAGGAGGAGAAAATGTTGTTTATTTCTGGGGGCTTTAAAACTTTTCCTTTTTTAATTACAAGATTTATTGCGAGAATAGATGAGCACTGAAAGACTAGAAAATAAAGGAAATAAAGGCAATAAATCTACCAAGAGATATTTATACTCGAACGTGTGGACAATTATATTCGCTGGGGAATTGTAAGCGAGTGAAAATAGTGGTCAAAATTTAACAAGATTTACTCTTAGGTTTATATTTTAGTAACCATGCTTTTGATATTGAGAAATAAGAAGAAATTGGCCCGTTTCAGAATACCTCTGGTTTGTAATAGGGTCATTACGGTATTTCACTCTGTACTTGAATTACCGCTTCAGTCCGGTTTCTACCACATACATTTATCTTCATTACAGCGGTGGCATAACTACCCAGGCCTCTATTTGAGACATGAAATTACATCTACATGGCCAAATGTGCCACATGCGTTTTCCATGAGAAGGATAAACGCATGGAAAACGCATGGTTTTTACCTAATTAAAATGAGGTGAAAACCATGCGTTTGGATACACGCATGGAAAACGCATGTGGCACATTTGGCCATGTAGGCCTATGTACAAAAAATCTAAAGTGGGATATTGCTAGTCAAAATATTTAATCATTACCATTGAATTGAAGTTAAATGTTAGTATTTAGTACATTACCTTTAAATGACCTATAGTAAGTGATTCGTGAAAATAAGGGTTTGAATAAATCGTCACACATGTAAGAGTGTTTGATATTTATAGGGTTAACCATGCTCCAGTAATTTTATCTATATTTCAACATGTTCCACTGTGTATTCAAAACTGTCTAAATTTTATGAGAGCAAATTAAGATAAATGCAAAAGATGGAGTTAGAAAAATTCCATAAATTTAACACATTTTTTTCTTCGTTTTAATTATGACCTTTGTCCCGTAGAAGCATTTTTCACTAAATTAGATGTAAACAGATATGGTTGCCATGGATACTGTTACAGCTTTACTTTGCTGATGGGTCCATAGCAACAGCCCTTAGTAAAATGTCCTGACATGATCAATGATGTGCTGTTCTGAAGTTCTGAAGAAAAATGAGAAAAAAAATTAGAAGCAAAATTAGGAAACTTTACACTTTAATTGTTGAATTATGTTTTAGAAATACACCAGACAGCTAGATAGACAGACATAGACAAATTCCTATGTACATACAGACAGACAAGCTTGTATGTCTTTGATTAATTTACTCAGTTACCTGTTGAGTTACCTTCCTCAACACTCATTGCCTAATCTTATCTGACAATATAAGCCTCGTTCTGGAACAATGTACTGAACAATCGGCATTGTCTGGCATTGTCTGGCATTATCTAGCATTGTTTGGATGTCATTTCCCAGGATATACCCAGCGATTTCTATAAGTAGGCTGGTTAGGGAATAATGAAATGTTTGTTTGGACTTAGACAAAGATTTTTGGCAAATGTCAGCCACCTTGCCCCGTCTAGATTTAACACCGTAGTGTGATGGGTTCAATGGATGCTGGGATTAGTTCAAAAGTAAACATTTCTTTCTTTGATTCTAACTTTCAATTCTTTTCTTTGTCTTGTTTTCTTTGCTTATCTTTTCATTATTTAAATCTTCCTTCCTTCCTTCCTTCCTTCCTTCCTTCCTTCCTTCCTTCCTTCCTTCCTTCCTTCCTTCCTTCCTTCCTTCCTTCCTTCCTTCCTTCCTTCCTTCCTTCCTTCCTTCCTTCCTTCCTTCCTTCCTTCCTTCGTACTGGGTAAATACATTTTGTTCTTGTCAAGATAAGACCTTTTTCCTATGAATAATTCCTGAGGAGGAGGACAACATGTCTGTTTTGTTTGTTGCTCTTGGCGTTTTCCTGAGGCCAAATTATCACCTTGTCTCGGTATGCTACAAAATTCTATTGATATTCTGCCAATTGACAGAGTACTGCTTTGTCCAATAATAAATCTTTTTGATAAACTTCTTCAAATAAACACATGCCCCAAGATGGCACTCTTGCTGCGGGCCTTCTCTTGTCATGGCAACCACTGCCCCGCAGCAAAAATGGAACGTTCGAAAGATTATTGATAAAGTTGCAGGTTTTGTAGCCTTTGAAGTAACTAATTCAGGATTAAATCTCCAATTTGTCTAAAAGTGAATTGATTTTAATTTTGTCAGTGAAAAGAAAAGTTTGTACATTTCATGCTTGGAGACAGTATAGCGAATGCCGATTGATTGGTAAACCGATTGATTGATGATGATTCTGATTATCGGCTTTATGTCGATGTTTTAGTCAATCTGTAAACCAGTGAATCATTGTTGGGATGAACATGTTATATGCTTATTAATTTGTTAGTCTATTTTCTTTTCTTCCAAAAAAGTATTATTTTCTTTCTTAGTCTTTTAATTCATGAACAATCTCATCCCAGGTCGAGACTGGATTGTTCCAATTGTTCCTGAGGCCACAAACAATCACTCTGTGTGCAGACAGGGAACAATCGCCTCCAACAATGGGCAGTGAGGAATCATGGGAGCAGCTCATTTGCATAATTATAGCCAACAGGGTCTTGTAAGAATTTTTTGAGGGGACGAGGGGGGGGGGGGGGTAAAATGGGTAGTATTGATAGTGAGGTGGTTTTATTATTGAGATGGTGTTGAATAGTAAGGTGGTCTTTTATAAATGAGGTGGTTTTGATAGTGAGGTGGTCTTAATAGCGAGGTGGTATTAATGGTGATGTGGCCTTAATAGTGAGGTGGTCTTATTAGTGAGGTGTTCTTAATAGTGAAGTGGTCTTAATAGTGAGGTCGTCTTGAAGTTGGGCTCCATTGTATTTCATTGTAAACAACCTCTCTAATAAGACCACCTCGCTTTACCCATGGGTGGTCTTAGAAGAGAAGTTATTGTGTACTCGGGGTTATTACACATTGCCCTGCAAGATGTGTTTGTTCTGCACACACTTACACCCTGTCCTTGCTTAGCTCCAGAGAAGTTCTTGTCATTTTAGAGAGGCTTTTTCATGTCTCGCAGCACACGAGAATACATGAGAATACACGAGAACTACAAGAAAACGCTCCACCAAATGTTTGCTCCTTACTACAAGTGTTTGTTTTTGGTCTCTTATCCCACACAATTCATCTTGTTCTAAAATATTTACTCCTGAAACGGATACCAAACTATCATCTCTCGCTAGGACATGTGTGGTAATGTCAAATTGTTAAAATTACTTCGAATAGATACATTAATAATAATGTTGGTTTTTGTACTTTTTGGTCTTTGTTTGTTCAGTGTGTAGTTTTTGCTAATATTTCCATTTTTTAAGGCTTTGCTTGGAGCTTTCTGTTTTTTAAATGTTTTTTAAATGTTTTTTAACTGTACTTTGTGTGTGAGTTAGTAGGATTATTGAAACTTCGCCAAAGTAATTCTAGTATTTTACTACCACCCTAGAGTTTACTGATCAACTGCCTCGAATATAGGCCTGGGCTTAATGGATGATCATAAAAAAGAGTTTCTGGATATGTTTCAACTTAATTGGCCACTTGCAGGCTGACGTAATGATGAGATCATGCAAGTGCTTGGAGTCCACACCATCATACACATTAACCTCTTTTGGTGGGGTCTTTTACTTGCCCCAGCGTAGTATATATTTATAGTGACATCTATCTATCTATCTATCTATCTATCTATCTATCAGGTGTCATAGTTTCTAATGGTATTATTTAACTAATTTAAAATGCTCATAATTGATATTTACCATGGCTGTTGACAACATAACACATTTGAACTCAACTCAACTTAGCCTTAGAACTGGTGTTTGAGCAAAATGAAGCTTAACAAAGGCCTTGTGTTGTAACTTTGTTTAACTGACAAGACAATATAGTTTTTTAGCCAAGGGACAAAAGACAAGACGAATTTGTCGGTTGTGACCCCCTCTCCCTTAATATGATTGATGGGGAATTCCCTCGAGAAATATGAGGCCATTGACCCCAGGCATTTTGCTAATATGGTTTGTTGTTTGGGTTCGAAAGAAAATATTGAAATCACCTCTGACTATGAGGCAATTGTTGGAGATATTTAAGATAATGCTTTCAAATCACCAGCTGCAGCATGCAACTGTTGAAGATATTGAAATCACCTCTGACTATAAGGGAGCTGTT
The DNA here is from genome assembly GCA_932294295.1 of Alitta virens. Lineage (NCBI taxonomy): Eukaryota > Metazoa > Annelida > Polychaeta > Phyllodocida > Nereididae > Alitta > Alitta virens. Next base: position 49,273,633 of record OW028576.1, on the reverse strand, counting down.
GGTGGGTATTAACATCTCTCTATACTATAATCATTTGTTATTATTATAGTAAAGAGAATGCATTAAAATCATCAGTGCCTACACACCTGCAGCATGCAACTGTTGAAGATATTGAAATCACCTCTGACTATAAGGCAACCGTTGGTGGGTATTGAAATCACCCCTAACTAGTATCATTGATTATGGAACTAAAGAAAATGCAGTCAAGTCATCAGTGACTTCAGCTGCACCATGATACGAAAGAAAATTGTTTTGTTATTTCCAATGACATCAAGATATGAAATCAGATAAATCTGTATAGTTCAGTATAAAAGCAAAAAGGAGTCCTTACTCACATGTAGTTTAGTTGATTTTGCAGAAAATTACATAACTGTGCAGAAAGACAGCCAGACATGTAGACATTCGTAGGATAACGTAGGGATATTTAGAGCTCTAAAAGTCTCCCTAATATTCCAAGAAATAACAATAATATATTGACTGCGTTTATTTGATGTGTACATCAATTGGTAATAAAAAGTCTTTTGCAATTGCCTGTCTGTTGGAGGTCTCCCATATTAAACCATGTACATATTTGAGATTTATTCGCATTATTTGCCCCATTTTCCAGTCTCTATTTTAACTATTTAGACCGAGCGGAAGCCTCTGACAACCTGTGATGTATAAATGCATCTTTGCATCTTTATCATCTCCACAGGATCTAAGGCTTGTGGCTTGTCCAATATCTTGTGCATCACACAGGACAATAGTTGTGCTCAGTCAGGACAATTGTCCGGACAAAAGGGGTTTATTGCTGCAATCTAGACACCCCAGTGCGTGCTGGGAAGGGTGTCATGACATCAAAAGGGGTGACAAAGATGCCCTCTGATACCTGAACTATGAATAGAGCTAAATAGGGTTTTTGTTGCACTGGTTGGGCTAGTTTTAGTAGAGAACACTTTGGTCCCAAAGTCTTTATTTGTGTTATGTCTTTGTTTATTGATAAATATTATGCAACAGCCGTATTAATTAGCCTCACTTTCAAGTTAATCAATTGTTCATTGTCTGGTGGTACTGAGATAATTGCAATAGAATTTAACCTATAATAATCTGCATAAAGTTTTTTTTCGAAAATTAAGATAGAATATGAAACTTAAGCAAGGTTTGCCAGCTAGGGGTATGGTTCAAAGTAATCTGGCACACTATACCTCCTTTTACAACAAGAAACCACCAAACTTGTATACCTAACATTATCTTTCGAAGTTAGTAACTGTGACTAACCTTTGAGGTCGTGAAATTCTAAGTTTAGCCTCGTAACATTTGAGTTGCTGATATTCTAAATTGTGGAAGGATTTTAGACCATGATCAAGCATCTGACTGTTGACTGGGTTGGCTTGAAATCAGATCCACTGTCAAAAGCTTCACAGATATCTATAACCAGTGAATGCATTCAATGCAGAGGACTGTCAAACGACACTTGGAAATATAAATCTGAAATTGTGAAGTAGCAATGAAAGATATTCTGAGCTAAACTTACTGTGACTGTGGGAAAGCTGCGTGGTGTCAAATGCTCTAATAAATCTGGCAATTCTCTTCCAAAATGGCCCACCAGATTTATTCAGGAACTCTACTAGGTGAGATTTTGAGATATGTCAACCGCTGTTTAATTTATCATTGATTTGATTTAGACAGAGAAGATTTTGCTGGAATTTGAAGAAGTGTTGAGTTGCATTGCACCTTTAGTAGAAGTCACTTTATTCGAATGAACTGGTCAGATTGTCTGAAAGATAATGTTTTATTCGGGACAATAAGTGAGAATTTACTGTTTAGTGAAAAGTGTTTGTAATGTAAATATTTTGTTACATTGTAGCTTATGGAGCACATTTCCTTTCATTATAGCCACATAAAACTAGAATACCTCTCAAGGTACACTTCATAAATAAATGAATAAAAAGATGCATATACAATGTATAATGATAATCTTTATTCATGCAAAAGCCACATATAATGATGCAATGTTTATAATATTTACAAGAGTGAGTTAAAGGCAGGATATATATAAAAAAATAAAAATAATTGAAACTTAAGTCAAAATTCTTGGAAGTCTCGTTCTTCTCTCATGAAGTGTCTTATCTTAATTGTATAAATAATTCTGGAAGCTGCTTATATATAAATGCTAAGATTATTCTTATATCAGTGGTCTGAATTGCTGTCTACTTGCCTTGTGTCTGTCAGTCCTGTCTTTGTATTAACTACCCTCTCAGGCAACTATTGGGGCTTACATTATATCTCAGCAAAGAAAGAAGTGAAACATGCAAGCGGACTTTTTTCTATTGATACTAATTGGCTTTTAATGCAGCCACCTAGGTCTGTCAGGAGAACTACAGACTGAGATATACCATAAACATCAGCTGTATAGACCAGCATATGCATTGATGCATTGAATGACTCGCATTGAAATCCCCATTGACATTAAGCTGCCCTTCTGACATGACACATGGACATTTCTGGCAGGCAGCATCCACTTGACATGCCAAAAGGAGCTCACACCATCCAACTGACAGAAGGAAAGCAGAATGCAATTGTATTAAGTTGGCACAAGGACTGGTGAATGTTACACAGGACAGGAATACTATTATAGACTTCAATTGCAATCAGTAGAGTCGGTTAGATGCAATACATAAGATGCTGTGACAAATGCAAGGACAGCTCTGATAAATGCAGCTGGGGCCAATGGATAGACTACCACAACAAATGCACAGACCAGTCTGACAAATACATAGACCACTCAAGCATGAATCTAGACTACTCTGGCAAATGCATAGACCACTCTTAAAAGTGCATGGACTTTTCTTTTAGCCCAGACTTGTCTCTGGCAAATGCTGTCAACTATAACATGCTTAAATGTTACAAATGTACTGTGGTGACCTGCATCCCCTTAAAATTCGAAATGTTAAACCGTTGACCTAGAATGCGGAGCATGTCGCTGCCACAGCATGGACCCCACGTGACGGGGGTTGCTGGCGCTAGGAGGCGTCATCTCGAGTAGTTAGATCTTTGTAGGGCTAGAGATAGGACGTGTGTGTTGGGGCAGGGCGTAATAAAACATGTGAACTTGAATCCTTGTCTTGGTCTGAGTCCATTCCAGAGGGACCCTACAAATTGGCGCCCGATGTGGGACCCGACTCAGTCCAAGAAGAGCTTCTGTTCAGCAAGGATTACTCACTCTCGCACTGAGAAAGAATTATCTTCGAAGATAAAGATTAGGATTATATTTTGGCAAAAGGAACATTGATAAGGAACTCTAACGCACAAAACAAAGGAACTTTCGTAATTGATAAGGATATAAGGAACTCTAATACACAAGGGAATTCCTCCTGCATTACTCACCACGCAGAGGAGGCAGCTAAGTGTTTCCACTTCTTTGCAAGTGCTAGCTCTTTTGACTTAGTGGCCCTGCCCTGGCCACGTTTGTACGTCTGTACATTAGTAGTTGACTAATTATTGCCGATAGGCCGGTTTCACTTGTTATTGACTGATTTCTGTGGGGAACTCAACTCGCCTTCAGCCATGCCAGGTGCTTCGGGATTGAGGCCCAAATCAACAAGGGGAGTGCGTCAGCCAGCTGACAGCCAAGACGTGGCTGGGCTGACGACTGATCCAACACGTGGCATTCAGCCAGCCAGTCAAGAGGCTGATGTCGCTATTGATGAGCCAATGGGGGGGGACACTAGCCTTGTAAATAGGGACTCGCCTCTGCCAGGATCCTCGAAAAATAAGGGTCTTGGTAAGAAAACAGGCAAGTCCCAGGTTCAGCCCCGGGCCCAAAGTGAACGCAGGGTGTTGGACCACTCAGACAAGGAGTCGTCAGACGACTCCTCGGCATCTACACCCCCTTCCTCTCCAGAGTACAGGACTAGAATAGGGCGAGAACCTGTGGGGGCAAGCGGAGCCGCTGGGGCCGTAATGGCCGGCGAAGCTGCCCCAAAAGGTCGTGCCCTTCCTAAACGGCGTAGGAGGCGCCGGGAAGCCCTTCCTCCACTATATGATGGGCAAGGGGTCGCTTTTACCGATTATTTGCTAGAGTTCAGAAGGGTGGCCGACTTTAATGGGTGGACTGATGAAGAGCGCTGTTTTCACTTGTGGACCAGCATTGATGGCCCAGCCCGTTTGAAAATAGTGTCCCTGCCCTACGAGAAATCTTGGACTAGAATGGTTGATCAATTAAGGTCTCTATTTTGTTCCACTAGGGCCCTGGACGCCTACCGAAATAAATGGTTCAATGCAAAGAGGGGCCCGGATATGGACCTGGAGTCTTATGGCCTGTTCCTTCTGGATTTGTCCAGGAAGGCCAATCCAGCGTCCACAGGGGAAGAACAAGAAAGGTTTGCCAAAGAAAGGTTTATGGAAACCTCCGGGTCCACCCAGATGAGATTTTGGTTGGGGGCTCTGAAACCAGCCACACTTCAAGATGCTATTGACCTGGCCACCCAGTATGAGGCTGCCTATGAGGCAGCCAAGCCCCATAAGCCTGACATGGGCCCTCCAGGGGCTGTGGCCATGGTTCATGCGGATGAAGTGGAGCCCTCTCCCATTCCCCGGCCAGCCAGGGAGTCCCAATATAGTGCCCCAGTGACCGAGGAACAAATGAAAAGGATGTTCTACTCCTTCATGAGGGACATGTTGGCAGGCCGAGACGGTGCCCACCCCACGGGGGACCGCACCGCCGAGCCAGGCCCCCCCGACTATAAAGACCGAAAATGTTACACTTGTCATGAATACGGCCATATTAGGCGGAATTGCCCTAGACCACAAAGGGAGAGAAGAAAAGGCCCTGGCCGTTCAAACCAAAAGTCGGGGGAGGGGTCACGAAGGGCCAGAGAAACTGGCAGGGATGAGAGAAAAACTAGGCCCTCAAGGCCCTCCAAGGGACCCCGACCAACCTCTGGTGAAAGGAAGCAAAAAGGTCGAACAGATTCGCCAAAAGAGTGAGGGTGGAGGAGGACCTGGCCCCAGGCCCTCCACCCTCGAAATCAACGTCACCAGAACGTTGGACAGGGGTTTCCGTGGGACAGTATAGGCCTCCATGCCCTCTGGGCCCCGAGGCCGTAACCGCCTGGTATATGTCAATTAGAATGGGGTCCACTGACTTAGACATGTTGGTAGACACAGGAGCCCAAGTATCTTTGCTCAATAAATCGGTGTATGACGAAGTCCCTAGTGTGAGTGGGACTCCCCTCCGCCCGGTGGACAGACAAATAGCGGCTGCCAATGGCGGCCTGATCAAGGTTTATGGTATGTTAGAGATGACCTTTGTAATAGAGAGAATTCCCTATGTGTGTGATTTTTTGGTAGCAGATATGGGCCATCTCTCTGGCCTATTAGGGATGGATTTCTTAAAAAGACACAAAGCCACTTTAATGTGTTCCACAGGGACAGTGAGGTTAGGGGGGGTGGAGATCAATTGCCGAGAGGGCCCGACTGGGCAGGGTGGTAGAGCTATTGTCAATGAGCCCATCTGCCTCCCAGCCAGACACACAACATTGGTTGCCATTAATTTGGTGACCTGGGGGCAGAATAAAGGTCAGGACATGGTGCTCGAAGCCCTGCCCCAGGTATGTCAGAATAATCATGTCATGATCCCAAGGGGAGTATTGGACACGAGTAGTCCCGCCCCCGCAGTATGGGTGACTAATCCCACCCAGAAAGAAATTTGTTTGTCAAAAGGTCAATTGCTAGGGGAGTTGCATGAGATCCTTTCCTGTGGGGACCTTCCTAGTGAGAAGCAAAGGGTGGCCTCGGTCACCCCAACAGGAGGGGCCTCACGGGAGAAATTACCTGGGCATCTGCAATCCCTGATAGACCAAGCTGATCACCTGACCTCCGACCAGGAGGCCCAGCTGTCTTCTGTCTTGGCCAAATATGAGAGTTGTTTCGAGGGTGGCTCTAATGGGCTGGGGCGCACTGACCTGGCCAAGCATTCCATTGACACCGGTGACCACAGGCCCTTTAAGTTGCCAGCAAGGAGACTGGGCTGGGCCCAGAATCGTGCCCTCGGGGAAGAGATAGATAGAATGATGGAGTTAGGAGTGATTGAGCCCAGTAGTAGCCCTTGGTCCAGCCCCCCTGTTCTCGTCCGGAAGAAGGATGGCTCCTTCCGGTTCTGTGTTGACTATAGACGGCTGAATTCTTGCACTAAGAAGGATGCGTATCCTTTGCCTCGGATAGAGGACTGTCTGGATACTTTAGCAGGGGCGAAATGGTTCTGCACATTAGATTTGTCTGCAGGATATTGGCAGATAGCAATGGAGGATAGAGATAAAGAGAAAACTGCTTTTACAACGCCTAGAGGTCATTACCATTTCACTGTCATGCCCTTCGGGGTGACTAATGGTCCAGCTACTTTAGAGAGATTAATGGAGTTAGTTTTAGGTGGTTTAGATTTGAATACTTGTCTGTGCTACATGGACGACATAGTGGTCCAGGGTTCAACGTTTAAGCAATGCCTGTCCAACCTAATTGTAGTATTAGATAGAATGGGACAGGCTGGCCTGAGGTTGAAGCCCAGCAAGTGTGAACTGTTCAAGAAAAAGGTGTCCTTTCTAGGCCATGTTGTGAGTGAAAAAGGGGTGGCCCCAGACCCCCGCAAAATAGAGGCCGTGCGAAATTGGCCTGTGCCCCAGTCAGTACATGAGGTCAGGAGTTTTGTGGGGTTTGCTTCTTATTATAGAAAGTATGTGCCCAATTTCGCTTCTCTAGCTACGCCCTTGCATGCACTTATGACTCCCAAACTCGATTTTAAATGGACTAGGGAGTGCCAAAGGTCCTTTGAGGCCCTTATCTTGGCTCTCACGACGGCCCCTGTTTTGGCGCTGCCTCGTGAGGGCTGCCCAGTAATTTTGGACACTGATGCATCCGATATGGCTATTGGTGGTGTCCTGTCCCAGGTGATAGACGGGAAAGAACGAGTAGTGGCCTATGCGTCCCAGGCTTTGTCAGCCTCCCAGAGAAATTATTGCACGACGTACAGGGAATTATTAGCAGTTGTCAAAATGGCCAAAGTCTTCAGGCCATATATATATGGGCAAGAATCGGTGCTTTTACGCACTGATCATCGTGCCCTGCTGTGGTTACAGAACTTTAAAGATGCTGAGGGGATGCTGGCCCGATGGCTAGCCTCATTGGCTGAATATGATTTCAAAATAGAGTACAGGGAGGGCAAGAGGCATGGAAACGCCGATGGCTGCTCTAGAATTCCTGTCAGGAAGTGCCCACGGGGCGATTGCCCTGACCCTGGGCATGGAGATTCTGAGGTCAAGGTAGCTTTAGTCCAGTGGAACTCAGATCGGACTCACACTTTTGTGAGGCCCTGGGAAAGGTCCACCAAGATGCCCCCACACCCGCCGCCTGGAGAGACCAAAAGGGTGGTCGCAGTGGCCACCCCTTTTCCCCCTCCTTTCAGAGAGTCCCTCACCATTGGGACTTCGGAGGACGGGGATGAAGCCATAGATGAAGTCTTACAGGGGATTAGCAACTTGTTTGCTGAAAAGATTGAGGGGTCCAGTGGTAAAGGGGTTTCGCAGGTCCTGGGTCCGAACTGGATGAGCTCTTGGTCAGTTGATGAAATAGTAGTAGCGCAGCAGGGCGACGCAGCCATAGGGTTAATGATGAGTTGGGTGAAGGAAGGAAAGAGGCCCTCTTATGCAGAGATGGCCGGAAGGGCAGGCTTAGTTCGAGATTTATGGGCTCAATATTACCATATGCGTTTAATACAGGGCCAGCTGTACAGGGATCACAAATTGCCCACCGGAGAAAAAGTTGAGCAACTAGTAGTGCCTACGAAATTACGAAGAGAGATTTTTCAGCACATACATGAGAAGGGACTAGGGGCTCACATGGGAATTAACAGCACAGTGGCCAAGGTACGCAAGAGGTTCTACTGGCCCGGGTACAAAGAGGATATTGTCCGTTGGGTGGGATGGTGTGACAAGTGTCAGAGGCGTAGGCCCATAGGGCGCTCAAGAGCGCCCCTGAGGCAGCTGCCAGTGGGAATGCCTATGGAAAGAATGGCTGTGGATATTATGGGCCCTCTCCCTGTCACCAAATTAGGAAATAAATACATAGTCGTCATCGCTGATTATTTCACAAAATGGACAGAGGCTTTTGCCCTGCCGAACCAAGAGGCATTAACAGTAGCCGATTGCTTAGTTACCCAAGTTGTCCTTCGTTTTGGGGCCCCTTACCAACTACACAGTGATCAGGGAACGAATTTTGAGTCGAAGTTGTTCAAGAGCATGTGTGAGTTATTGGGCGTAGCCAAGACCCGGACTACAGCCTATCACCCTCAAAGCGATGGGCTGGTGGAGAGATTCAACAGGTCCTTACAGGATATGTTGGCCAAATTAGTGAATGATTATCGAGATAATTGGGACGATGTGCTGCCCTATGTGATGTGTGCTTACAGGGCCACCCCGCAACATTCAACTGGCGTTACGCCCAATAAGTTGATGTTGGGGAGAGAGGCCCTCTTGCCAATTGATTTATTGTATGGCCACGTTCTGCAGGATCGGCCCACCTGTCCTGTGGAATACGTGGAATGGATGAGGGAGGCAATGGATGCCTCCTTTGCGAATTGTCGTGCCCAGCTGCAGAAAGCTGCGCTGAGGCAAGCCAAGCACTACAACCGATTGTCAACTGATCAATTTTATCAGACTGGTGATTGGGTATTGCTCTTTTATCCGCCCCTGGCCAAGCAGAAATTGGGTCTGAAATTTTTGGGTCCCTATAGAATAGTACGAAAAATAGGGGAAGTCAATTATGAGATTGAATCCCCGGCCTCAGGAAAATCTCGAGTGGTTCATGTCAATCAATTGAAACCATATTTATCCGAGGTAAAAGATGGGGATCTAGCTCAGATCCCGGATCCGCCACTGACTGACCCGTATACGGACCCCTGCTTGTACGGTGGTGACAGCCAGGCTGCCCCCTTGCCTGGATGTGAAGATCCGCCCCTGACTCAGAGGCGCGGAGTTTCACAGGCCACGCCTCCTGAAGCTGGGGAGCCAGAGGTGGCCCCCACAGGCCACGTGGAGCTGGAAGGGGTGGAGGAATGTTCAGACCACGTGGCGCCCCAGGATGGCCCCCCTGCTAGTAGCAAACAGACTGATCACGAGGCCGTGGACGCTAGAGGGGACAGGGTCCAAAGAACAAGGAACCCTCCTTTGGATCCTGAGGCTGCTCCCTATGTCCCAACCAGACATAGGCAGCCTCCAAAACGATATGGTCACAATGTGGGGTTCGATTAAGAACCCCTGTTCGTCTGTTTTGTCATGTAAAACAAGATGGTGCTTTAAGTGAAAGTAGGACAACAGTATCTTTGGGAAACAGGGCCCTCTCTTACTGTCGTATTAATTTATGGCAGTGAAGTTGCTTCCTTTAAATACTGGGTAATTCGCGAAGTGAATGAAAAGGAGTGAGCTGGTCCCTGATGTATTTATCAGTGAATATATATATACATATGGAAGTGGCCAAGCATGTACCTATTGTGGGGAAATACTAAAAATGATGCTATTGTGACCATAGGTCATTTTGTAGGTTTAGGTTCACTCGCCCGAGAATAATAGTAAGTCCAGCTATTAGGGAATGCAAAGTGATTGTAAAAAAACATGCGGTTGGAGTGACTTTGATTCATGAGAAGAATGAAGTGGCTAGAAAAAAATGGGAAGTGATTAATAGCGCTTCTTGGGTTTCACAGGGTTGCGATAGCCACCCGGGTGTAATTGAAAGATATGGGAGTAATGTGAGTTAGACAAATGTTCGTCATGTGGTCATGTCCTTTCGTCAGGTTGTTATTATGGGAATGGTGACAAATGGAAACGCCTAAGAAGCAGATAGTGTTGAGTTTATCGTACACTAATGACTTTAGCAAGTGTAACTTGGCTGTCATCCCACGAGACAACAAAAGGGGGGGGGAAAGAGAAACACGTGGTATTGGCACTTAACACTAGCAAATTTGACGGTGCCCTTTTGACCCCTGGTCGGTCTCAGCCAAGTCTCTAATTGGGGGACAAAGGGCCAGTGTCTCCTCCAAAGTGTCAAACCCCCCGGTTACAGATCACCCCCACTGGTAGGAGGTAGATTTTGGAGGGAAAATGCATTTTATGACTGTCATAATGCCAAAAAGGGGGGGGGAAACGTCTGGGTGACACAGCGTCTCCCTGCCTCACTCCGACTTGGACCTTTGATTAAGAAGGACATACCAAAGACGACCAGTGAATTGAAGAATATTATTTAATCAAGAACCTAAAAAAAAAATGGAATCGCAGCAGAACATTGGGGCCCCTGAGCCCCCGACTCTCCGTGACCCTGTCCAAGAAGCCATGGCCACGGCTGGGATCACAGACCTGGATTTGTCGGTTAATGAGGACGAGGTAGAGGTGCTATGTGGCGAGGCCTATTGGGAGTCTGATAGACTCTCTGAGACCCAGGATCGAATTTGGTCTTACATGGGGTCTCGAGAGTATTTCATGGACTCCCCTGAAGCCATCACGGAGGCCGATCTTAACAGGATGAGCCCCCAAGAGGTGCTGATCTACACCTCCCCCTGCATGGCCAAGTTTAGGAGGTACCTTCGAGTGCCCCCTCTTAGGGCTGACGTGCCCATCCTGCTGGACAGCATATTGGAGGAAATGGGGCCAGAGATTAAAATGGAAGGTGTGTTGCGGGTGGTGAGAGAAAAGCCATGGTACAAGGAATCCGTGGTCTCCCAAGCACCCCGCTCTGCCCTGGCCGCTCCACGAGGGGACACCCCACCTGGGGTAGTCCGGCCATTCAGCCCCATCACACCAGTGTCCAGCCCCAGGCGCCCAGAAGATGAGCCAGAGGACGTGGACTTGGGTGAGCCTGCCACTTCACGTGGGCCGTGCCCCCCTAGGCCACTGGCCCCGATGACTCCCCTGCCTATGGAAACTGTGGCATGTGTGGGGTGCCCCCCTCAGGGGCCCCAAATACCACCCTTTCCCCTGGAGAGACTACAACCGGCAGAGGACAAGAACCAGACGCCCAAGGAAGGACCAGCCCCAAGGCCCAAGCCAGCCCAGATGGAGACGCCTACAAAGGAGAATCGGGAGCCCCTTAAAGAGGCCTCTTCAGGCGTTTTTCGATGCTCCCAGTGCGGGAAAGGGGTGACAACCAGGAAAGCTCTAATGAGGCATCAGGCTGTCACCCACAGCAGCAGCTTTCGGGGCTTCCAATGCCCAAAGTGCCCAGCTGCTTTCCTGTTCGATCGGAAAGGGAACTTCGAGAGGCACCTGAGGCTGACACATGGCCTGAGGGGGGGCGAGGCTGCAGGGATAGCAGCCGCCACCCCAATCCGGGTGGTCAGTGGGGCGAATTCTGACAGCTCCCTGCCACCTAGCCCCTTGCAGCCAGTTCGCTCCGCCCCTGCCAGTGGAGACACGCCAAGGAGGCCCCCAGTGACTGTTACGCCAACAAGGACTGAGCCCCAGAGACAGGTGCCTTCCCTCATGGATTTGCCCCTTACCTGGGCCGAAGCAACCACCCGAGGAACAGGGATCATCACTGTGGTGAACCCCGGCCTCCCTATCGGGAGGGGAAAAGCCCTGGAAACGAGAGCTGTACGACCAGGAGGTCCCCTCGTACCTGTCCTCCCCGGCTCCGCCCCTGCCCCTGCACCTCTGCAGATGTCGGCCAGATCCACGCCCGGCAATTGGGAGGCCAAGTATCACGATTTGGTCAGAGACACTCAACAGCGAATCCGAGCCCAGACAGCTGAAAACCAGCAATTGCTCGAGGCGACAAGGAAAGAGCTGAGGGCTGAGCGGGAGAAACGGGCGGGAGCCGAGTCTCAGGTGGACGCCCTCCTAGCAGAAGTCCAGAGACTCACCTGTGAACGAGTGAAGTTTTGGGAGGAGATGAAGCGGGAGAGAGGCCCCCCCAGCTAGGCTGGCCGCCTGGTCGCCATAGGGGCCTCCCCAGCTTCCTCCCCAGACAACGTGATGACGACCCCAGCACGCCCTTCAACATGGAACTGGACTAGAGCAGACGTAATGATGACGACCCCAGCACGCCCTTCAACATGGAACTGGACTAGAGCAGACGTAAAGGAATGGACCCCAGTGGATACGCCCCTGAAATGGATTATAAATTGGATTGGGTCTGACTATAATGGACCCCCAGTGGATACGTCCCTGAAATGGATTATAAATGGGATTGTGTCTGACTATAAACTATCATGAGTTGTAGGCGAACACAACACCCGAAATCTGGATATTTTGGTAACAATAACACTGTAGCTGTCAGTTTGACAGCTGGCCCAGGATACGGGGCCAAACGTCACAACGCAATGGCAAGGAATAGTGAACTTTATTGTGAACTCTATAGTGACCCTTATTGTGAATTTTATTTGTGTTCAGACTGAGATTGTGCTCGCCCATGGCGAGAGAACTAGTGAGTATTAACGTTATGTCGATTTAAAATGGGATGTGGATGTCCATTCCTCTCCTAGTTAAACATGTTGATTGGGTGGGTCACACCAGCGTGCGCATAATTAATTGGGATTGTCCTTATTGTTGTCTGTTATTTGTGTCTTAATTGTTTGATTGTTGTTGCTCTGATCGCCAGCCACACGTCCTCCATATTGTTAGATTAGAAATGAGACTCTTGTTTATGCACCAGAAATGTCGGATGTATTTTGTGAAAACCCATGTAACCGTAATGATACATTTGGGTGTCGTAAGGTCTCCATCACTCTTCCCCAAGGCATGAGGACATGCCTTCTCATTGGGAGGGTGTGATGTGGTGACCTGCATCCCCTTAAAATTCGAAATGTTAAACCGTTGACCTAGAATGCGGAGCATGTCGCTGCCACAGCATGGACCCCACGTGACGGGGGTTGCTGGCGCTAGGAGGCGTCATCTCGAGTAGTTAGATCTTTGTAGGGCTAGAGATAGGACGTGTGTGTTGGGGCAGGGCGTAATAAAACATGTGAACTTGAATCCTTGTCTTGGTCTGAGTCCATTCCAGAGGGACCCTACAGTACCAATCACTACATGGCCAAATGTCCCAACTGCGTTTTCCATGAGAAGGATAAATGCATGGAAATGCACGTGGCACATTTGGCCATGTATAGTCTATTCTTTTGGTTTCATGCACAGATGTTCAATTTTTAATGCAAGGAGTTGGTCGCTGTGTTTCTTTTGGAGTGCCTTATCCGAGGCAACAAACTCCCAACATGGAAACTTCCTGCATTTGCTCGTGTCACTTTCTCATGTCTTGATGTGCATGGAGAGATATTTACGTTATTGCAAGAGGGACTTCTACCTGTTTATGTTTAGTTTTTGCTAGAGTATTTGTGATGAGATTATGTATCGATTCTTGTAGCTTAAACACGAAGACCTGAAAAGATGATCATCTTAAGATGATGCACCTTTGTTCATAGTGAACCCTTGAAATGGATTACAGTATTCTAGTTCATGTGCTACAAGAACTGGCTGCAATATGATACCTATTGAAATGTACTGTATAAGTTTGAGTGACCCATGGTCTTTGTCAGGTGACTACCAGTATTTGACCTTATGCATGATGTACCATGCAATGTACATGTAATATGATTTGACAGTTGTCATCTGACCATTCATTGTGCATTATTGAGCATTCATTGAGCATTCATGGTGTATCCAACCTCGTTTTCATTGACCATTCAGCCTCTTTTCGAACTCCGCTCCGACTGAACGTTGTAAGCAGTTGAACTTAACAATCGAAAGCTTTGCCGGGGTCTACGGAGTGTCAAACCACATCAGACGCATAAACACGAATACATTGAAGTGTTTAGGTCTTACAGCGGCTTGAAATAATCTTACTTCGATGAAGTGGGAGATTTGAATGGATGAGGATACATCGCATGACGCGCTGTCACATGAGATACTACTCACTCAAAAGCTTTGATGAAATCTATAAGGCGAGAATCGAAAAGATTTCATGGTCATTACAAGCGATTTAAATGCCTTTAACTCAACTGTCATGATGTGAAAAGATACTGCAGATCACTTGCTATGAACTATGTAGCCAGGGTGAATAGCATTTGGCTGTCAAATACTTTGCTATGGTCTACAAACATCCAAATATCAGGTTGCAATACATATGAGACTTAGAAATAGCATGGCAAAGTTTGAGTAGAGGAGAGGAGAATAAAACGGATAGGATAGGATAAAATCACTTTATAAACAAAATGATATTATAGCTAGAAACAGTTTTACAGATACCTTTATACACATATTACTGCCTATTTTATAAGATAAGATAATATAATGTAAGATAAAGTTTATTTACAGTCGGTGGTGATGTACTGTTGAGTCCTGTTAGTAAGACAGTGCACTGATACTTGTATATTTGTGTGTACTTAGTAGATTGAAATAATCCCTTGATCTTGTTTGTAGAGGATTCCTTTGATGTCAGCATCTTGCATTGAAATCCCCACAGATCTCAACTGTCCCAGTCTGCTTGTACTCTTGTATGTGAGGATGCATGACTTGGGATAATTAAGCACTGACAAAGTACAATGCCCTAATGCCTCTCTAATATGCACGGCAGCATGCCCTTGAAATGGTGGGTCTATGCTGTTGCATGGTCAGTCACCCACCCGTTCCTAGAACATGTTGATGTAGTCAGCCAGCCAGCCAGGCAGTCAGCCAGTCAGTCAGTCAGTCAGCCAGTCAGCCAGTCAGTCACAGTCAGTCAGTCAGCCATTCAGTCAGTCATTTTGCAAATAGATTTTAGCAGTGCCTGTGATTTGCCATTGTTGATTCTGCCAGAGCATTTGATCAATGTCAATTTGTGGTTTTTTTTTTGAGAGACTATGATTTTCCATTCATCCGCAATGGACACAGCCACATCATTCTGGAAACGACAATAAATAGAAAGAAAGAAAAAAGGATAATAGTCGTAGGTTGCCATGGTAACCCTATACACGTACAAACAGGAATCTAAATATGGCTGACAAACACAAGATTTTATGAATTATTCAATCAGCGAGTGTTGTTGTGTACCCGGTCACGTGATAGGCATATGTACACATGTTGCTATGGGAATGGCGTCTGGTTGCTATGGAGATGACCACAGGATGACAATGGAGGCCAATAGGGGGACACAGGTGCAAATGGAGGGTAAATACAAATGGAATAGAATTCTGGGAGGGGTGAAATATGTAACCAGCATGGGAGATGACCTTTGAACCAGGGAGGGGGGGAGGGGGGCATGTCCAAATATGGGCAGAAGGGGGGATTGAGGGCAAATAGTGATGAGACTTATCAACAGAAAGTACTAGTTTAGTACATTGTATTTGCAGTAGTAAAATAACTTAAATGTGGGGTTTATTTATTCAGTATATTTTTTAGCTATAGAAATTAGCTTTACTAGTTAACTTTTTCTGATGTATATCATCTATAAATATATAATTAATGAATAATTAAATAAATAAATAAACATTTATACTTAATAATGATAGAGAACATTGGACATTTATAGACATCTATAGTATACACTAAATATATACAAACCATATAAATTATATATGAATAATATATTTCCCTTTCCTGTCAACTATGAGCTATGACCTTGACGTTTTCACTGAGTCTTACTTCTCTGAATGGTTGAGTTATTCGTATCAAGGTCACAGATCTGGGAGAGAATATTTCTAAAGATATATTTCTTAACTTGTCATATAAATGCTTGTAGTGTCATTTTTCACCCTCTACAGCTCTAATACTTCAGTGGGGTTTTTGTGAATGATTTTTTTCTTCTTGAGATTATCTCGTAACAGAAACCGTTCGTGTAGTGATTATGAAAGATTACAGGAACAAGGGTCTCTGCTTGAATGAAACTTGTGCTCTGAAGATGAAACTTGAGACTGGAGTGGAGAAAAAATACAGAGAAAGTGGGAGTCAAATTGGGGTCCACTTAAGGAGTTAGTGATATGAGTGGCTGCTAGGGGGCGTATCTAGGGAAAAAGGGGTTATGGACAGACAGAGAGAGAGGCCCACATAGATTATATCATGGACGTAAAATGATTATATCTACAAATTGGCAGTATTAACTGTAAATATTGTGCTACCAGAGTTCATGTGTTACTACTACTACTACTGCTACTACTACTACCACCACTACTACTACCACCACTACTACTACTACTACTATGATTCTTCCCCCCCCCCCCTTTGGAATATATCTCCGCCCCTGGATAACTCTTGCAGCACAGACTTGAACAATGTTGAAGGGATAAGCGGATAAGCTGGTTATTAAATGTCTCCCAGTGGCCATGTTCTCCCAGTGGCCATGTTCATATTGTGCAGTATTTGTCTGATGTTATCCTAGACACAGTTACTTTATTGTCAAGGTATTATGCTGGGCTTATTTACTGTGAAATTGAGCTTTGGATTAGCATTTTTCTCCAGAAATGCATTTCGTAATGGTCTGACAATGTTATTGTATCGTATTAACCAGATTTCAAGCGCAGATATTTCTTACTTTTTAGGCGTTTCGACAAGACTAGCATCTGTTCGGGCAGAAACTGAGATATTTTTTGATAGATTGTAAGCGTAAAAGATCATTTTTGATATCTATCTCCAGCTGCTAAGCGATAATTTTTATACCCAGTTTGTAATGGCAACCTTACGGCAATTCTGTAGTTACTCCTGTGTATTGAAATCTCCCATCAAAATTATACAATCAAATCAGTGGCCATGATAAACTATTCCATTTCATTTTCCCAGCAGGGTAGGTGAATTTACCCTCCTTTGTTTGCTAACCAGAAATTCTTTTTACCCTCGTATTCATTTTACCCCCTTTTTTCTATTCTTTTTTTCTTTATTTAATCTTTTTTTCTGTCCGATTTATTTAAATTTCTGATGTTTGTTTTCGGATCACGTTCCAAACCAACAGTGTCTCACTTGAGAAAAGTGTATCCCTTGAATATTTTTTTCAGATTTTCTCTTTTTGATTTTACTCGAAATTTTGTCCAAACACTCGCAAGTATTGTCAGAGTGAATTGTCCAAACACTCGTCCGTGTATCTTTTGCTGTCCTGGGCAGTCTTTGTATGTGCACGAAAGTTGTGGAGTACACTGTAAACAACTTTTTCAACCATCTTCAATAGTCTTTTGCATCTAAACTAAAGTCAGAGTATTCCTTCAGTAGCTTGGAAAAAACTTGCAGAATATCTATCAATTCTGTGAAATATTTCTGATTTTAATTATCGAGTACATATATCTAGTACGACAATTACTGCAGCGAAATATTCATTAGATCCACTTTTATGAAAATTAAAGTTACTACTTATATAATTATGTGTCAGTCGTGAAACTTGAATGATCATATATAGTTGCTGTATGAAATTGTGTGTTTTTTTCTCGACACTGTATTCAGTCAATGTCATTGTTGGCAGTGTTATGAAAATTAAACTAATTTGCGGGATAATGTATTAATCATGAAACCAAAATTCATAAATGCCACATGATTTTTTGCTTGACAATGTTCTTGAGTCAATGTCACTATATATTGACAAATTTGAAAATTGAATTAATTTGTGTTCAGCCAAAAATACACTTGAAAATTCCTGAAATACTGAAACTGTCGACATATTCCCTCTTCAAAAGAGTTGCATGTGAAGAGGGTGCACTGCGTCAATGGAATGTCCTCCAATGTACTCCAATGTACTCTAATATACTCGAGTACTCTCTATTTATCATGATTGTCCAATTGTTTATTTGTCAAGAGCTCTCCCTAACTCAACAACCCTTCAATTTGACAATTCTCACAATTGACTTGTCACAATTAAGTCCCAGAACGAGGCTCAATGCCATTGTGCTGACTCCATTGTTTACCAGACAGGTGCTGCCACTCTGGGACAATTGGAGTCCACACCTATTATTTCTACTATCGTGTATTGATCAATATTATTCACTGAAGAGAAATTGAAGGAATTTTAAGCCTTTGCAAGTGTCATTGATAAATCATAATATTATGTTGCATAGTTCGTCTGTGCTTTGTTGTTGAATTATGACGTCACAAAGGTACAGCAATTGTGAAGTAACCCCAGTTCCTCACTCTTCAGAGTGACGTCACAGTCTGAGATTCTTTTGACGTCATGCATAATAAAGTGTTCTCAAAGAATTTTTCCCCCTGGAAAATGACTTAAAGTCAAACACACGTAGTCGTATTATTTTATTTTCTTACTTTAGGTTGTGTTACAGTAAAATTGGCAGTGGCTTTTCAAGAAGACAGGATGCCTGGCCGCCTATAACTGTGTCTCCCTATGGTATAAACAGCAACTAAACTATTCTCAAGTACCTTACCATATTCTTCTTGTTCTTTCAGATTCACCTGTTATCTCATTTGGACCTTACAATCCGTTAACCGTGATCGAAGAAGAGCAGACGACTCTAACGTGTGTCATCGATTCGAATCCACTTCCCACCGATGTTCGATGGATTAAGGATGAGTCCGTCATTGGTGAGTCTTTTATTTCCTTTATTTCTCTCATTGGTCAGTCTTCTAATTCCATTAATTTCATCAATCTTATTTTATGGAGGGTATTTTCTTTAATGGAGAGAATGAATAACAGATTATAGCAGTGATTAGTCAGGTGGACCAATGAATTATGTTATAAACCATGGATTACATCTCGATAAAGAGGAATATAAGTTGGGCTGAGGGTTGCTGCCGTGAAGCGGTATTTTTTATGTGACTTGCTTAAAGAAGTCATACACTGTTTCTAGTTTGAGTAGAGAGATTGATTGCATGGAGACATAAAATAGTATCTATGATAAATGCAAGAAAGTTTTATTGAAAAGTGATGGATTGTTTTGACCATGGGTTCAGCTGAGGGTTGCTGCCACAATGCAATATATTTGTAATATATATTACTCGTTTATATTTCATTTGCCACAAGTCACAAGTATTATGTATGAGAAGCAATACAAAGATGTATATTTGTGGCATTTGAAGCAAAAATAAAGTTCTGCTACAAGACATGCAAAAAGCACTTTCAAGAGTGAGTTGATCCCAGTTGAGTGATGTAATGGGGTGATTTGGATCATAGATCATGTTCTGCGGTTGATCCTGTTAATTCGCCCTGCAGCTGGGGTTATTGAGTCCGTCTTTTGTGTCATTTCACCCCCTTATACCCTTGGATCATGCAATTCTGATATAGAATGGGCAAAATGCATGCTAAGTGTTGGCAGAAGTTGCCTAGTGTATCAAGAGCTTTGCTAAAGTCAACAAACGCCGGTTCTATCATGCAATGTTATGTC
This sequence comes from Alitta virens, assembly GCA_932294295.1. Taxonomy (NCBI): domain Eukaryota; kingdom Metazoa; phylum Annelida; class Polychaeta; order Phyllodocida; family Nereididae; genus Alitta; species Alitta virens. The sequence goes on along the minus strand of OW028576.1, from coordinate 49,254,333 downwards.
ATGGAGGTGCCAAGACTGGTTCTCCCCTCCCATAAACACTAGTGATATTCTTTCAGTTTTCTTTTCTCTGTTATGTGAACAAGAAAAGACCCAGCTAATTTAGCTGGCCCGGGAGTTTTTCTCAAAAGCAAATGTGGACATAGAAGCATGTGCGAGTCTGGCTGTCAGTGGCTGTCAGTGGCTGATGATCTGCAGCATGCAAGATGTCAATTGTGAGTGACACTGTTGTGGATGAAAAATAAAAGTATTTGATATAACATGGAAGAGTAATGGCAGACAGACAGACTTGGCAGACAGCTAGACTGGCAGACAGCTAGACAGACAGACTTGACAGACAGCTAGACAGACAGACTTGGCAGACAGCTAGACAGACAGACTTGGCAGACAGCTAGACAGACAGACTTGGCAGACAGCTAGACAGACAGACTTGGCAGACAGCTAGACAGACAGACTTGGCAGACAGCTAGACAGACAGACTTGGCAGACAGCTAGACAGACAGACTTGGCAGACAGCTAGACAGACAGACTTGGCAGACAGCTAGACAGACAGACTTGGCAGACAGCTAGACAGACAGAAGACACAAACTTGTTTGCAATACTTCCGTAAAATACAATTTAACTCATGAAAAATGGTTTTGATACCAATGTTCAATGTCTCAATGCTACTGGGTCCGAAGCTTAGTCAGCTTACATGACCAGCTGGAATACAAAGGCAGATGTAATGATGAGATGTGACTTTGAGTCCACCTCATGGGTGGGGTCTTTTGCTTGTCCCTGCACAGACATCGAGTACAAGGCACCTCCAATTTAACGCCTCTCTATTGCAACCACTTCCCCATTAATTAAACAATTCGGATTGAGGTTTATTGTAATAGCGAAGTTCTACTGCATAACTATTTTCTTATAATAATTTTTCTGTATTTTTTGGCTTTACTACTACTGAGTCCTTAATGCTTGACTTGGGTTCAAATAAACTTAAAAGAAACAAAATCTATTATGAAGAAGAGAACAATTCAGAAGGCGGCAGGAATAGACACTGCGTGAACGCGTTAAGAAAGAATGTTAGATTTATGTCGGGAGAAGGTTAGCAGAATGTTGAAAGAATGCGAGTCATGTGATACAATAAAGGGGTATTTTGTGAGCATGTAAATTGTAAAATATGGTTACAGGAAGTCGCTAGGATACGGCAGTCTATGAAAATGAGGTTGAATAGGGTCTCTCTCAGGCTTTTTTCCTGACTTGTCACTCGGTGAGATTTATCATTCGCGAGTGACATTGAAGTCGCTTGTGAGTCGAATGCTCTATACCAAGGATTAGCAAGGAAGCCATGAAAACAGATGTTATCAAGGCTTGAAGAATATACACGAGACGGAATACTTACTGCTTTGTATTTAGGAAGAAATGTATAATATTTTATAATTTATTTAATATTTTAAATAGCAAAACAAGAATACTCTGATAGGTTACTATACAATAACAATATTTTGTATGTTTATAAAGTTATATGGAAGCTTATAAAAAATGGCTTGCCATTGAATACCATTCAAGAATTTATTATAATATAACAATTACACAATATTTTAAAACGTATATGAAATGGCTAAGAATGACCTACAATGTCTTTTTTTTTTGTTAAAGGATATTAAAGATTTATTAAAAAATGTTCAATGGTTGTACTGCTAGTTAGTAACTTATATTTGTAAATAATTTCAGTATTTCAAATATCGCTCAATTCTGATATCTGTAATAAACTGGCAGAATTCTACAACGATTTCTGAATACATGCAATGTCTTTTGCTTTTAGTTATGGATTGTACTGACTAATGCAGTTGTAGATTGTGTATTTTGTACTCTGCATTTCTTCACAATGCCAAATGTTTTATCAGTAAATTCATCTCGCTCTGTGCATTTCAAGTAATTCTAGACAGCCTGTCAACAAAAGGAAAAAATGCTTTGACAGAAATTAGCCACAAAGGCCTATTATTAGGCATAAGAGAGGTCTATTATCATTTGATTATAATATAGGAGTACACATGTTTTGATGTAGCCTTGCATAAGCCCTCTAATGTGGAATATTGCATTACCCGTTGAGCAAGACTTGTATGGGAATATCCCTCGTGGTTTTGTTCATTTCCAGCAGTTTTTGACACTTGATGGTTGACCTTCCAAAAACCTTTGACAGCCATGACTGGGTGGAGCTGCACTCTGTCCAAAACTTTCCCAAAGTCTCTCTGCAATACATGCTTCACGTCAGCCATGACAGTCAACAGATCACAGGGGTTAAAAGTAGCCTCATAATCAGCTTATAATACGCTATTCACCCTGAGGGTAATACGTGTACCCCGATTGAATTAATCGCCTATTATTATCACTCATCAACTGCCAAACCATGGTGTGTCTAATACATCATAGCTGATGTATTGTATTTTATCTTTATTTTGCTTTAATTGAGCTTATGTGACCAGCAGCTGTCATAGGCAGGTGTAATGATGAGATGATGAGACTTGGGAGTCCACAGACTCCACACCATGTTTCATTTTTTTATGAATGAAGTTTATTCTTACACATTTACCCCATGGGTGGGGTCTGTCACTTGCCTTAGCATAGGTGATATGTAGACAGGTGACATACAATGTAAAAAAGATGAATCAAAACCAATGTTTTATATATTTTAGCCTAATGTTAGACTGACTTCGAAAGAACTGTTGCGTTTAATCGACACTTATTCCGTTTTGATAATTCCTGCTTTGAGCATGTTGAGAGAAGCGTCTGAAGTAGACTGATGTTACAAATGTACTTGTATTGTCATGGAACAACTACGGTGTTTTCCTTTCAGTCTTCAGCCTACTCTCTTCCCCCTCAACTGACTTTATCTGTGTTTTCCATCAAAAGACAAATTCCTCAGATAATAATCAGGCGTGTTGAAAGCCCAGGACAAGCCCAGTTGGCAGAGAAAAGATGTTCTTGGCTCAGACTGAGGCTTTGACATTACTGTCACATGACTGTCACATGATTGTCACATGGTCAGATAATCAGAAGATCCTCTTCAACATAACATTTTGGCTTTCTCCCAGCTAGAAGAAGATTGTTGGTCATATCGGGTGATTTCAATGTTTATACTCCAAAGGGTTGTGATAACTTATGATAAGGAGATATAATTTCATAAGTAGCCAGTCTGGAAATATTTTCATGGGTAGTGTTGTGATTAAAATGGAAAACAATATGAAAACCTAGATATCATGACTGGCTATTAAGACATTCATTTATTTCACTTAGGCTATTTTTACTAGCGAGATTTTTCTGTACAACAACTTCAACGAGTGCATTTCATGCAGGAGTCTTGTACCACTATAATCATTGTGGGGGATTTCAATGCCCTGATATTTCACCCTCAACATTTGCCCTCAAATAACAGGAAAATGGCTCATTACGGGGTATTTATAGCTATTACGATTATAGTTATGATTATGCCAATAAAGATGGTGCCTCGATAGTGCCACCATGCATTGCGATTTCAGGAATTTCTGCTGCAAGAAATGAAATGATATATGGAGGGAGAGCTTTAGGTTACTTTACTCTGAAGATACTCACTGCCAAAGGCTTTCTGTGGATCTAAACAAAAGGACATTGAAGACCTGAATGATTCTGTCATTGTGACGTCACAATTCCAGGTGATTCTAGAATGATTATCCAATTATTCAGGCATTATCATATCAGCCTCGTTATCTATGTGTTATATTTGTGGGTGATTTCAATGTCGAATGCATTGGACTGGGGATGTTTATAAACGACTTAAATGCAAAGCTAATTAAAAGCTGTTAGATTGTGAATGCAATGCAACAATGAACAAAGGAATGCAACAATTGAACAATGAGATCAGCTGACCTATTGTTATGCTATATTGTTGAACTAATGGTGCTGCCATCTAGCAGCGGTTGTATTGTTAACCTCACAATGATATAAGAACAATTAATGAGGTGGGGGAGATAGGGGCGACACCTAACAATTAGCAAACAATGAAAACAACAGGAGACAATGATAATTGTGCCTCGCTTTGAGAAGAGGCCCCAGGTGGGATATTCTAATAATACCTTCAGATCTACCTAGGGTAGCTGCCCTCATATCTCTTGGTCATTTTCATCTCCCCCACTGCTATGATAGGGCTGGGTAGTTGGTCAGTTTAATCATCTCTCTTAAATGTATTTGTATTTGCAGCATTAGAATACAGTGTACCAGTGTCTTGAGACCACCTCACTGTTAGGACCACCTCACTGTTAGGATCACCTTTCTATTAAGACCGCTTCACTATGAAGACCACCTCACTGTTAGGACCACCTTTCTATTAAGACCACCTCACTATGAAGGCAATCCCACTGTTAGAACCACCTTTCTATTAAGACCACCTCACTGTTAGGACCACCTTTCTATTAAGACCACCTCACTATGAAGGCAATCCCACTGTTAGAACCACCTTTCTATTAAGACCACCTCACTGTTAGGACAACCTTTCTATTAAGACCACCTCACTATGAAGGCAATCTCACTGTTAGAACCACCTTTCTATTAAGACCACCTCACTGTTAGGACCACCTTTCTATTAAGACCACCTCACTATGAAGGCAATCTCACCGCGGACTTCAGCTTTAGTGATAGTGACCTGTGTCTATAGACCCAAGCTGTAAGTCGAAGGACTGTTGTCAAATCGCTTTATAATTCACTATGAAGTGTGGCTGTATTTCTGCTTGTCTATCTATGCCCTAGGCATTATTATAACAGTACCTTACCCTCCTAACAACCCCCCCCCCCCAGTCCATGTCGAGAGTGACCAGGGGTCATTTTCCAGGTGGACAATCAGCATAACTGCCCCGTGGACCTCACGTGAAGTTAATTTCTACCTCCAACGCAGGAGAGTTCCAACAATAGCACTCGTGTCTGTGTGTATGTTGTGTCTGTTGGTCTGTGTCCAAAACGAGGCTCAATTGGCCCCCAATTGTCCTTGTGCAATTGTTGTGGCATTTTTCACTGTCATGTTCAGATTAAGGGGAGTTATGATTGCATGTGTTGGGGGTACATGTGCTACAACTGTCATCCTCAATGACACTTAGACATTTGCTAGGTCTGCTTAAGTTGACAGTTGCTTATGACACATCTGATAGCTGTCACGGTTCCACAAATGAAATCTGTGAAATTGCATGAAATAGAAATAAAGTGCCCTCTTGTACTCATGAAATATGTCAATTAAACGATAAAAACGTGCAATAAAATACAGTGTATTGAAACATCCCGGAAAAACTTCACTGTAAAGGCACTGACGTTGAGCTCTCCTATCTCTGTTATTTCCAATTTATTATATGATGAACAATTATGAATGTTATACTATTTTAATATGATTGGTGACTTCAATGTAATGCAATAGAAATATCATCAAAATACGTTTCATATATCCATTACATGCACTTGGTTCTACAGGGTTGATATCATGGGTGATGTCAATGTCTTGCAATGGGAATGATTTCTTGAGTGATTTACTTGTCTGTGTAAGCAGTGGTAAGCTGACTGAAGTTAATTTTACATAGAACTATATGTGGTATTGGATACATTAGATTGGGTGTTTTGGTTTATTGTTTTGCTGGTTGGTTGGTTGAGTGGTTGTTTGCTTGGTTGCTTGCTTGCCTGGTTGTAGATGGTTGGGTGACCCTAACACCCCCAGGAAGACTGGTGCCATGATAATCAATCATGGTTTGACAGGTCACTTGATGCTGGAGTGCATCCTAAACAGATCAGAGCAAAGGCAGTCAAGGTGTATTGAGGTCTCCTATGAGAATAGAATGAGCTCTTTCAGTCATCTGCGAAAGACTGGAAAAGATAGTCAGAAGACTGTCAAAAGCCTCTCGATGGTCTATAAGACACTTCAACGCAAAGTCAAAACTACCCTTAATGGCATTAATATTGACCTACTGTGCTTAGAAATTCATAAATTCCTCTCAGGTGAATTTATTGCTATTAAAACCGGTAAACATTTCATTAAAGTCAGTCTTCAGACACCACAATTGAGCTCTTGACACCTCCACAGACTCGAATGCCTTCGGAAAGTCAATGAGTAATTGCATTGAAGTCACCGGTAATTCCTTGGCTTTCAAAGGGAAGTATTGGTCTCGAAGCCTCGTCTCAAATATTGGATCAGCTGATTGGACAATGGATAGATTAAAGATTTGTAAAAGGGCAAAATCTCGAGCCAAAGTGTGAAGTAAATGAAATGACCCCGGCCCAGGAAGGGTGCCAACTGACCATTGTCCCTCTGGTCAAAGAGGTCTTCACCTTTCGCCCCATTTCAATCTAGCGGATTCCTAATTATGCAAAGTCCAGGCGAAGTCGAATGCTTTGGAATAACAGTCACGAAATGTGAAGAATGGCTGGAAAGAGGTCTGCACTGACTCAATGCACTGACTCAATGCATATTAGCATCAACTCTGTCAAAGGCTTTTGGAGTGTCTGGCTTATTGGCAAAGAGATGAGATGGTAGACAGACACCCAGATGGCCAAGACAGACAAAGTCAGTGGGGAATTTTAAGGTAGTGAGACTTTAAATGAATGACACAGGTAGATAGACAAACCAAGAGAAGATAGATATAACTGCATTTTGCTGTATTTGGGGAATTATATTGTAGTCCACACTCAATGTATTATGCACATGTCTGCATGACAGTGCATGTCTGTATTCTTTATGTACTCGATAACTGAATACTTTAGAGATGTTTTCGAATGCAGCTAAGTTATGCCAAAATATATTAACATATTTCTGTTTATCTCTAATTATTGACTTTTCAATTTTTATGTTAATCTCAAATTTTTTACTTTTCAATTTCTGTAAATATTATTTTCATCATATGTCTGCACTGTACACAGCAAGTACAATGTATATCAATAGTAGAATAAAGATACTGCTACTGCTACTATGGCGTATCACGATATCTGATTGTGTTATTAAGAAAATGATGATAAAGATTGATGAAAAAAAATAAAATAAATGAATACATCTCTATCTATTATGAAAAATTTAAAGATTGCATGAGCCACATCATTTTCACTTGCAGGTTTGTTATTAGACTAACAAAGACCAGAGTGTATTCAAGATGTCTTTAGAGTTCATTTGAGCTTATTTTACCTCTGATAACTGATAGATTAAAGCAGAAGTTTCTATTGATGAGAGGAAATGAAGGCAGCGGGCAATGACATGTCTTGTCTGGTCCCCTGACAGCCTGATGCTTCCACTGGTCACAGGTGTTGACAGGTCTGCTGTTTGACTGGTCTTTGAACTTATTGTGGCTGCTTGGAACCTTTGAAGTGGCCTCGGGTTAATTAGAAACCTCATTATGGCTATTATGCCATTGTCAGGCAGTTTTCTTATTGTCAACTCTTGTTATTTTCAAACTGACTGGCTTTTTATCTGGGCAGGATGTGTATTTTTGTATTCTTTATCGGAGTCATCGAGTCTTGTGTACAAAACAAATAGTGACGTCACTGTAGATAAGGTGTGACGTCATAATGGAGGCAGTCGTTGCATAAGGTCGTTATTAGTGCCGATGCATTAGGTGCTTATAATGGGGGATCTAAATGACAAAAACCTTGAGGAGCATCAAAGGTCTTGATAAGGTCTATGAAGAGGGAATCCTATTTAGGCAAAGAATGGGAGAATTTTGCCTCAGGCTGCCTGGCAAGATTGTTGCATTTTCTGATAAGGATCCAAGACTTTTTCAAAAAGTCAGTGTTTGGTTTATATTCTAAATAAGGGTCAAAGACTTGTTAGTGTTATTCTAGATAAGGGCCAAGACTTTTTTCAAAGTTGGTATTTTTGGTGTATATTCTAGACATTTTCTGTGTACAGTAAAACCTAAGGATTAAGACTATTTGAGGTACAGAATGTGGTGGTCTTTGGTGCTTACACTGTAGTGAAGGGTCATAATATTCTTAAGTTGGTCCTGCTAGTAAGGCTTTTGTAGTGAGGCAAATCTTGCTGGTGAGGTGGGGTGGGCTTAGTAGTGAGGTGAGGCAGTCTTAATAGTGAGGTGAGGCAGTCTTGAAAGTGAGGTGGGGTGGTCTTAATAGTGAGGTGAGGCGGTCTTAATAGTGAGGTGACGCTGTCTTAATAGTGAGGTGAGGCAGTCTTAATAGTGAGGTGAGGCAGTCTTAATAGTGAGGTTAGGCGGTCTTAATAGTGAGGTGAGGCGGTCTTAATAGTGAGGTGAGGTGGTCTTAATAGTGAGGTGAGGCGGTCTTAATAGTGAGGTGAGGCGGTCTTAATAGTGAGGTGAGGCGGTCTTAATAGTGAGGTGAGGCAGTCTTGAAAGTGAGGTGGGGTGGTCTTAATAGTGAGGTGAGGCGGTCTTAATAGTGAGGTGAGGCAGTCTTAATAGTGAGGTGAGGCGGTCTTAATAGTGAGGTGAGGCAGTCTTAAAGGTGAGGTGGTCTTAAAACAGGCTTAACAGTTCATATTGAGTATTTTGTGAAAATAATATCACCAACCAAACTGTTGACTACCGTTCAGTAAGGATTTGTATTTTGAAACCCTATACCCTTGTCAACCTTTCACATATTTTTTTCTGGGTGAACCGCTTGACCAAAGAGTAAACCATGAATAGCCAACGAAGCGGAAATGATAAACGACCGAAGGATCTGCAGATTGTGTCAATCAAGACTCGTGTAATCTGCAGATGTGTTTGGTTGAAAGAAAAATGTCACTGCTCTTGACTGGAGTCATTAATTTTCACTTAATTGGGGTTAGGGGCAGATAGCTGAAACATCAATCTTGTATAAGTGACTGGGGCTTCTGATGCAACAATGGCCATTGTTATTCTAGTGTCATGTGACGTCATCATCCATTGTGACGTTGCTAGGTTACGTCATAGATGTCATTCTGGGCTGCGTTGTCAACAATAAGGATGAATTGAAGAGGAAGATTTCGAATCCGAAGACAGACAAGACAGGCCAAAGACAGACAAAGACACAAGTCTCAAGACAGACACAACAGACTTGTAAGACAGACAAAACAAATATGATGATAGACAAGATAAATAAGATATAATCTAAGAGACAAAGCTTGAAAAAATAGAGATATAGACGAAAAGTCTCCAAAATGAACTTTTCTAGTATAAGCTTGCCAAAAATATTGGGATATTTGATATTTTTTGTAAGATTAACTTTTTTCCCCCAGAATTTCTTTGTAGATTTAAGCAACTTGTGCTCTTGTAAAATATTTAGAGATTTCAAAGACGTCTTTAAATTTTTCCTTTCTTAGTTTCTATGAAGGGGGAAGTAGAAAAATAGTTTTGTCACAAATGTGAATTGCAATGCGGACATTTTCATTTTTCAGAGAATTTCCTTGACTAATCCGAAAGCCTAACATTAGAATCATGAACAATGTTTTATTCTTGCAAAACTTCCTAAAAACCCCATTGTTAGAATTTCCACAATGTATGCCAAGTTGTATTGTATTCTGAAGAAGATCGAAAAACATGGTTTTTAGGCAAAAGTAAATTTCACTGCTGGCTGAGAAATACAGAAAGTCAATATTTGTGAAATATATTTGATATTTTGTCTGCTGGTTTAGACATTGTATGTAGATATTTGGAGACATTTCTTTATCAAAGAACTTAGTGAGATAAATACTTCATCATATATCAAATGCCATTATTTGTTATTTCACCAAATATTATTCTGCAATGGTTTTTGGAAGATATGAAGGAACTCCACCTATATGCAGTACACCTCACTATAAAGACCACCTCACCATTCACATCACTTCATTACTAAGTCCACCTCACTATAAAGAAAACCTCATATATAGTTTGGTCAATATTCTGACCTCACAATTAAGGGCATTTTGAAATATCATAGTTTAACCGAAATTTTTGAATCAAGAATATTTTTAAGAGTGAAGTTTTTCTGTAGATATTAGTATATTTGAGGTTTTCTCATACAGTCTACTCTAGTTTGCTGTTTAGGATAGCATTATTATCAGCAGTCATGTTTCTGTGTGCTGCTAAAATCTTGTCAAATAAATCGAAAGCATTCTACATTGATCTCTTCAAGCGGCGACCGTTCCTGCAGTGAGACACAATGGTGTCGCGCTTCTTGTGAAGGTGCCAAAAGTTTTTTTAGCCGGTCAAGCGGAAAGGGTACAATATAAAAAGGAAGGGTTTTAGAGGAATAAATAGGGTGCAGAAAGTTGAATAAAGGGTGGATTCCATTACCCTACAAAGCTACAACCCCGAAATGGTAGAGGGATGTTTGGCGAGCTAAGTATAGGGTCTTGTGGCCGATTTGACTTTACCTTTGATCTTCTGCTGGAGGTGCAAATGGCCTGTCCGATCACACTGCTTCGCTCTCATATACATTGTAGGGTGTATTAGAGGGTGTCATTTGGGAGTAGCCTCACTTTCTTAATGTTTTGGGAGTGTTTTGGGAGTGCTTTGACTCCCTTCAGCAAATCTGACTCGGAACAAAACGGCCATGTGCCATCGACCATTGAAATATATCACTATAGGCCTACTTACTACCATTGAAATATTACTACTTAATTACTATCTGTAGGTCAAGGGTAGTTGGATGTTAAAAGGCTTTGAAACAGAATTTATAGTGTAGTACTTATGGGATGTGGCCAGAAAGTATGCATTTTATGTATGCTAAAAATATAGCTGTGAACTCGATTTTTTTAGGAGATATTTAGCAGTTTAGATGAATATGCTGTACATGCAATTACATTTTCACTCTTTAAGAAGATATCACTTGTATATAAACACTCATTGAATAAAACCCGAGATATTAAAAATGTTGAGTCAATTTGAGGTTTAGTGCAGTACAGCGGACCCAAATTATTGACCATATTTGGCATCCATGAAACTTGAAAATAATGTGAATTTTTGACAAAATTTCGTTCTGGCACACAATAAAAATACATTTGTGTAGAGTAGCTGGGGTTTGGGGACAGCAGCCCTCGAGAAAAAGGAAAATAAACTATGATAAACTTGCGTTCTTGCCTCAGCGCAGCCGTTAGTTTGTGACGTCACTCATTGAATTCAAGCATTTTACGTCATAGGCATGGCAACGAGGCTCGCTAAATATGGTCAATAATTTGGGTCTGCCATACTGCTTTTTCCTCAGTTTGTAAATTGATAACACTGTAATCAGTTTTTGGACCCAACAAATTTTGAAAATGGTCTTAATAGTGAGGTGGTCCTTAAATGAGATGGCCTTAATATTGAGGTGGTGCTAATGATATTGAGTGGTCATAGTACTGAGGTGGCCTTAATTGTGAGGTGGTCTTTATAGTAGGGTACACGTTTAATGAAACATGCTGGTGCATTGTCCCCTAATTGTCAGGTATTGATGGCGTCCATCCATGATAAGATGAATCTCTCCTCTTATCTTTTAATATCTGACTCCGAGTGGGAATTTTCGAGATACTGCTATTTGTAGGTGACATGTTAAATGATAGGCTAAAATGCCCTTGCCTTAATTGAATTAAATTGATAGGGGTGCCCAGGTTGGGGAGTATTGAGCACCGCTGAGACTTCGAATGTTAGAAGCAGATATAGGCAAAGTCATGTTATTGTTTGATTTATTCAACGATAAATCTGTTTTGTTGAATTTTGTTGAAGAAATAATTTGTGTAACTGTCCATTAATAGTCAATTAAATGTCCTTTATTGAAATATTTTCCATTACATATGTGATTGTTTGAAAATATTTTGTAACTATATTGTGATGTCATTTCCAAAGTTGTCATAGTTCCATTTTACAGCTCATTGAGCTCACAGACTTCAAACTGTCAATGGAACACATTTAAGCGCTCCAATGTTCAGAAATGGAATTGATGAAATCACTTTGGTTGTAATTAAAGAGGGTCACGTGAGGACAACGGACATTGTCAAAACGAGGCACAAAAAACAATTGTGTTGCCGTGGAAACGAGGCAATGTGTCGAATCAGCAATAAAAGGTCCCACAATGCATTTCACACATTTCACAATGGAAGACTATAATAATAAAAGTTTTACTTTAAAATTTTACTGCCTTGAAAGTGGTAGGTTCGGTAAATGTTTAGTCTAAATGGCTTTTTCTGATTTAATGGTATCTTCAATTCTGTAAGTGACCTTACACAGTAGAACCTGCTTTAAGACCACCTCACTATTAAGAACACCTCCCTAAGAACACCTCACTATTAAGACCACCTCACTATTAAGTCCACCTCACTATTAAGACCACCTCACTATTTAGACCACCTCACTATTTAGACCACCTCACTGTTAAGTCCACCTCACTATTAAGACCACCTCACTATTAAGTCCACCTCACTATTTAGACCACCTCACTATTAAGTCCACCTCACTATTAAGACCAATAAATATTACATCAAAGTGTTCCTGAACTGTGAAGGTCCACTGTACTTTGATTTATGGAAATTTTTTAATTACTGGAATAGTCAAGTTTTTCTTTATTTCTCGTACAAAGTACAACGGCTTATATTATGTATCAAAATAGTGTGCATATATTTGCATATCTTTGCATATCTTTGCAATATGTCTTGATTTAGATCCTTCACTAACGGATAGACCTTTTGTCAAAAAGAGACGAAAAATTTGAAGAGGTATAATATCAATTTAAAAATCTCTTTTATGACACAATAAAGTCCTTTTTAAAACTTGCAAAATGTGAAATAACAAAGGGCGTTATTTGTCGAGACTTGGCTGGAAATCTTCAGTTTTTGTCCATTAGTGATGATGTATTGTATTTCTTTAGTTACAGTATACTGCATAAGTGAGTACACACCCCTTGCAAGGTGGGTTATTCAGCCTCAGCTCACAAAATATTAGAAATACAGGGAATTTGCTGCAACAAAATCTTTGTCTGGCAACATATAACTGTTTCGCAAAGAATGATCACAATTGCTTATATCAACAGTTCATATTATGTAATAGTTTATAATACAGTCAGTGCAAAACTGAGTACATACCAAAAATAACAATTTATCATGTTGCTATTTAACCAGATTAAAGTTTACAGTTTATCAAATACTTAATAAGAGATGTTTGATGAAGCGTTCCACCCAATTAATCTGAATTAAGATACCCTTAAGTTGTATAATAGGTCAAATTACCTTAAACAGTCATCTTCAAAGTGATATGACAACAATGGCACCACATGGGACTGAGATTTCTTGTCAAATAAGGAAAAGAATAGTCACACTGCATAAGAAGAGGCACAGTTACCAGAAAATAAGCAATGCTTTGGAAATAAGCCGAAACACAGTGGCTAAAGTGATTCAGAGATTCAAGAAAAATGGAGAGGTGCTAAACATGAAGCGGTCAGGTCGTCCCAGGAAGTTGACTCCAAGGGATGAGCGACATCTGGGGAGATCCTTGGAAAAAAAACAGAAAAGCAAGTACTGTGGAGCTTGCAAAAGCTCTTGAAAGTCAAGTTGGGGTGACTGTGTCCACTGATACGATAAGGCGCACAGTGCATAGAATGGGACTGTATGGCTACCGACCTCGAAGGAAGCCCTTGCTCCAGCCAAGACACAAGCAGGATCGCATGGCTTTTGCTACAACAAACCAGAGCAAGGATGTAAACTTTTGGAATAAAGTCCTGTGGTCTGATGAGACCAAAATCAACCAGTTTGAGTCTGATGGCATCCAGTGGGTTTGGAGACGTCCAAGTGATGAGTACAATGAAAAGTGCATGGTACCCACAGTGAAACACGGTGGTGGCAGTGTCCTCTTCTGGGGTTGTATGAGCTCTGCAGGTGTTGGAGAACTCCATTTCATTGATGGCATTATGGATTCTAATATGTATTGCCATATTCTCAAGGAAAAGATGCTACCTTCTCTCCATGCCCTTGGTCGTGGGGCCATATTTCAACAAGACAATGACCCAAAACATACTTCAAAGTTCACCACTGAGTTCCTGACAAAACACAAGGTGAAGAAACTGGATTGGCCTAGCATGTCTCCAGATCTGAACCCAATAGAGCACCTGTGGGGTGTTTTGAAAAGGAAAGTGGAGCAACACAGGCCCAAAAGTATCAATGCCTTGAAAGAGGTCATCCTTGAGGAATGGAGGAAAATTGATGCTTCAGTATGCCTTGAACTTGTCCATTCAATGCCTAGGAGGATTGATGCAGTGCTGAGAAACAAGGGTGGACACACTAAATACTAAGACACTATACTTACCTTTACTTTATGTTACAGTGTACTCATTTTTGCTTTGTCTTTATTTTAAACCATTTATATAATATGAACTGTTGATCTAACCAATTGTGATTATAATTTGTGAAATGGTATTTTGTTGTTAGATAAAGGTTTTGTTGCAGCAAATTCCTTGTATCTCTTATATTTTCTGAGCTGAGGCTGAAAAACCAACCTTGCAAGAGGTGTGTACTCACTTATGCAGTATACTGTATCATTATAACAAATCTTTTGAATTGTACATTTCTTTAAATGTTAGATCCAACTCTGGTCTTTTAGAGTACTTGGATTGAAAAAAGAAGATAGAATGTCATTATACAAAATAACTCGGTGTATGGTGTTTTTACTGTTTTATAAATAAACCATTTCTTGTCCTTGATATTTGATTATTTTCTGAAGAAAAAACTAGATGTACCAGGAATGTAATATATATATTTTGCGAAATAAGTAAGATATTGAAAGAAAATTCTGCTTTGTTTTTCTGTTACATTTGTTGCTTTATCGGACTAAGTCAAGCATTTGATTCAGTGCATTTCAAAAGTGTATGTGACAATCTTGGAAGTCTTTGACAGTGTTAAATGCAGTCATATTTAATTTACTTTGTATTTCAAGTGTAGAGACAAATTTAATACTGTTTATTTTAAGGGTAGAGACAAATTTAATACTGTGTATTTTAAGGGTAGAGACCACCTCTATAAGTTCAGTGATAACTCAGCCAAGAATTTCAGTATAATGGTATAATTTCAGTATAAAATTAGCTTATCTGCCAATTAATTTGAATTTCAAATGTAGCTGTGGTTTGCTCCCATCATTGAGATCCCCAATTAGACTAACATTATGCAATATTAGTTGGTGTTATGTAACTATGTAGCTGTGCTCATTATCATTGATTAAATAACCATCTTAGAGCTTGGGTATTGTTATCACTTGATCAGCCCTGTTATCAGTGATTGTTATCAGCCATTTTGTAGGAATAGTCCTTTATTATTATAATGATCACCCTACCCCTTATTTTCACCCCTTTCAGAGCGTAACACTACGTTAAAGGGTATTTATAGAGTATTTTACCCTACCTGCAGGGTATTCTATTTTACCCCTTTTGGAATAAGGAGTTGTAACACTACTAGCCCTACCCTGGGGCCTACCCATTGACAGCACAAGGGGTGTAATGATGGCTGCGTTTTTGGTCACTAGACAAACCTGCCTAATGTCTTCTCTTACAAAGAAACTGTTTCTGACCCTTAAAAAGTGCAAGATAACAAATCGTTTGAAGTCAGAAATGCCCCAGAGATCAGCACAAGGACTGGGTTAGGGTTTCAAGATCAGTAGGAAAAGTGTGGAGTGTGGAAGATGATTTATTCTGTCAACCACACAACTGCAGAAAATACCACAACTTGTCCAGTACTTGCCTGATCTTCACACTGCTGTGGTTTTACAAACTGTTTTGAAATGTACTGGAGTTTGACTGAGACAAACTGAAAGTGAGTAATTCTTGGTATTCACAGCTCATAGATGTTGTGTGAAGCTGTGATATTGAAATCACCAATGAAAATTTGATATTGAAGTCACCACAAATTAATCTATTATTACCAACCTTTAAAAATAAGATATTCCAGTCACTTATATATGAAGTCACCACTTGAAATAGATGTGAAGTCATCATTTAAAAACGTGCACTGAAGTCACCACTAAAAGATAGATATTGAAGTCACCACTAAAAGATAGATATTGAGGTTACTAGTAAGAGTATAAGATAGTTCAAGTCATCAAAGGTACATGTATTGAAATCGCCACTGAAAATACAGACACTTAAAAAGAAACAATGTGATATTATATTATATGATATGAGTTTGATGTGATGGAATGAGACCACTTGTGTACAAACATTGCTACATCAGTAGATCCTTTTAAGGCAGGTAGCTATTGTACAGGTTGTCGGCACCAGAGGGCAGTGTTGAATAGGGTTGCATTTGGGGTCAAAGGTCAGGGGAGTCAGGGTTGACATATGCTCCCTTGCATGGTGTGGGGTGCAGTTGAGAGGGTTTTGTGGGGGGAGGGGTAATAAGGAATGTTTGATCCGGGTGACCTGCGAAAGGGGTTGTGGCTCAGGTGTTGATGTCTTGTTATATGTAGAAAAAAGGATGGGACGATTTTTTACGACTGACTGACTGACTGACTGACTGACTGACTGACTGACTGACTGGCTGGCTGGCTAACTGACTGACCAATCTCTTCTTAGTTTTTGTTTTGCTCACTTTAATTAGTTTTCAGGGGCAGATATGATGATATGAATTTTCCAATATTGTTGGAGCACAGGGTATGCCTATTTTGTTTTAGACATATCTGACCATATTTTTAGTTTCGAAAAGGGGGAATTGAATTCCTGGAGAGGACCTTGTAACTGTCTTCACCACTGGACCATCCTAGTCTCAATCCTGATGTGTGTGTTTTGGAACATTTTAGAATAAGGAGCCAAAAAAAAATCACCTTGCCAAGAAACCAAAATCCTCAAATAACTTCTGTGGCCAGGAAAACACTAACGCTTGCAGATCACGTGATGTCTGATTGTTCGATTGTCATGACGTCACGTGTCAGTGATTGTTTGACCTCTTTGTGAAATTCTAACTCAGATCGAGGCTGGATGTTGCACTGTTCTTGCTGTGATGTCACATTAGACGGGCAACGTGATACTAAACCAAATTTGTTCTTTTTGACTGGTCTCCCTTGCAGGAAATTCGAAACTGAATGTGCAAATTTGACTGGCTCTGCTTTGGGTTGTTTTTCGAAACTAAAGTGGCCTAGCTCTATTTATTTATTTATTCTTTTTATTTCGTAGAAGTGATGAATAATATTTCCGAGTTCATTTGGAATCATTTTTATTGGGGTGAAAGTTTGGTTTAATGAAAAAAAGTCTTTGAGCAATGAAATTTGAGTGTAAATCTACTCTTGTCTCCATGATTTGACTCTGGATGAAACAATTTTTGGATATTTTTAGAGTGAACACCCAGCTTATGTAGGTTACCCAAGCCTATTTGTATTTTATGTTAAGAGTTCCACAATGTCCAATTATGTTTTATTCCTGAATAATCGTTGGCTCATTACAAACAGTCTTATTCTAACATTACGCTGACCATATATTATTTTAATGCCCATTGTGTTGGCATGGTGAAAGGGAGAGGGACTGGGCTAAGTGGGGTTTACCCCATGACCTCAATTTACCCTCAGGGGGTCACGATGAGAGGAATTAAAGCAAGCCTGATTTCACCTCCTCTAGATAGATAGATAGATAGATAGATGGATTTGTTTGTATGTAGGTGCCTAATAATTGCCAGTGCACTATAGCCCATTTTCATATGTCAGGTGCCTATTAATTGCAGTGTAATAGTACTTGAAGTGTCTCTGTGGATGGTAGCATTTTCACTCTGGGTTGAACACCTCGGGGTCAATGGTGGACCATTAGGAGTCCACACTGGGCCAATAAATTAGGCAGAGAAAGGAGAAGGTTTGTGGAATCGGATTGCAATCAAGATAAGAAACAAAGTAGACTATGAGAAATCTAAGCAGGTGTAAGCCGAGACAACTACAAGAGCATTAAAGGCTGAACAACTTGAAATGCCAAAAGATGTCGTGGATGGGGACACTGCCAATGACACAGGCAATGACACTGACCCACACACACTTGATGGCTGCCATGGGGAAAGTTAATGGCGGACAATGCACTTGGAGGAAGATCAAGTTGCTAATGTGCTTGTGGGAGGGACAGACAGAGATGAAGATAGACAGATATTAGACGACAGACAGACAGAAAGATACAAAAATGTAAAGATAGACAGAAGAGCTGCCAAGTAAAACATAAATACTAAAAGACTATATTGGAATAATACTAAGAAAGATAGATTAATTTGGGGTGACTTCAATGCAGCTCTTTTTGTTGTTATGACTTGTAAGAAACTAAGTACAGATGCACGTTTAACTCGAGGCAATATATTTCTAGTTGAGGCTAGTGTTGTTTACCCGCTGGATCCATAGAATGACCAGCTCAGGGAATCACGGAATCCTTTGATGCTGAATTGATTGTTCCTTAGAACACAGCAGGGAGGTCAGTTGGGCGACAATTGCAATTGTGTGAGCTCTCCTTAATGAGATATTGAGAGAGCCTTGGAGTGCGTATATTTTCAATTATGCTTAGAACTGTCAAAGGCTTCATTCAAGTCAAGCCACAAGTTCCCCAGAGTGGAAAAAGGGAATACTTGTGAGAGCTGCTTGAATTGAGGCTGAAAAGAGGTCTGCAGAGGCTGAAGTGAGGCTCAATTGAGGCTGAATAGAGGCTCAAGGGCCTCCCTCTGACAAAGGACCTCTGTACCCTGCCAAGTAAAGACCTTTTAGGCCCTTTTGAGGCCAGCAGTCTGTGGTCAAGGGCCCAGCCACATGACTTCACCCTAGGCCAATGTTATGTGACTATCCACTAGAGAACTGCACCATATGGAGGGGCATAATACCCCATAACAGGGCTTAATGTTGTGTGTGAATATGTCAGTTGTTAAGTGTTTAACTGGCTCTCTAGTGCAGGGTGTCCATGCTGGGGCAGCTAGATGTTAAGTGGCAAGATCTTACACTAGAGGACTGCACTGGGAATATATACATGCAGTGTCATTGTATTACCTTGGTTAATGTATTAGAGAAGTCTTATGCTGCATATACCAATCTACACCTAACAGCCTTTTTGCACATTGTCAAATGCTTTGCTCTGGTCTATTTTATATCACTTAGTCATGGAGGGCTGATCTTTTTCATGAATTCACCTGGCAGTATATTAAGCAGTGTGATTATTGCATCGTAATGCTGCATAGCAATTAGGCATAAATGGCCCTCAATTTGTAAGAAAGATTGCATTTCTTGTCTATGGGAATTATGTTGTGCATTTCATAGGGACCAGAGCATAGGGCAACAGCACAGGGCCACAGCACAGGGCCACATGTGTTGACATGTACGATAAACGCAGTTCATGCTTGGTGACTTCACTTATAAAGAGACTCGAAGCCTTTTATGGATCTCTAATGAATTTTTCTCTATTCAGAGTTTGGCTGAATTATGGATTCCCACGCTTGCTAAATGTGCAGTCCTGTGTCTCTTTTAGTTGGTAAATGGTAGTCAGTCAGTCAGTCAGTCAGTCAGTTAGTCAGCCAGCCAGTAATTCAGTAATTCAGTGAGTCAGTCAGTAAGCCAGGCAGTCTGTCAGTCAGTCAGCAAGTCAGCCAGCCAGTCAGCCAGGCAGCTTTCCAGTATTGACAAGTTTTGTTACAATTCATAACTTAAAATTGTGAATAACAGTGACGATAAATAAGGAAACCCATAGCTGAGAACTGTCAATTTAACCAATTTTTGAATGACAGTTGAGAATCTGATTACATTTTTTCTCGAAGTTAATCAAATTCTGAGTTAAGCATCGTAAAAGACTTACAACGTTAATGCTTTTTGGCCTGGCTGTATGTATTTGCAATGTTAAACCTATTTGTAATATAGTTATCTGTATTCTGTAACTCATGTGTTGTTGTAGTTGTGGGTGACTTCAACCCCTCCTTCTCCATAGTTCTTGCAGTATCTGCAGCCTTGTCAGGGTCCACAACACTCCATATGCAGTGCATTATGCACATAGAGATGAAGTCCCAGCAAAAGGCCCGGCTGAAGACATTGTTATGTTGAAGAGAGCAAACATCAGAGGTGCACATGCACACTGCTGGATCTGTCTGTCGAGTGACGTGATTAGATTGACTTCGTGGTGATTTCAATACTCGACTCTGCTCAGAATAGCTGGCTAGACTCCGCTAGGGCCTTCGAAGGGCTGGTGTTCATAGGATTATGGATCAGTTTGTTTGTAAGAAGTATCAGTTGACTGACATATTGTAAGTCAAGTGTATTTTGAAGGGCATTTTGCATTTTGGCAGCATAATTCAATGTTGTAACAGTCATTGCATTTGAGATTAGACAACTTTCGTAATATTTTAGTCCGATAATGTACAATATGGAACAAGTTATGCGTATTTCATATCGTTTATTTTCTTGACTTTAAAAGCCGACAACTTCAAAATGTTTGTTATAATAAACTGGTTATTCCTTTTCTCAGATCTGGACATTGAGTACTTTCAAACTTGTAGTCAATTCGAGTATGGCATGTACTTTGAATCCTACAGTCCCTTGTGAGTATTTCTTGCATGTAATTAGAGACACTCTTGACCAGCTCCTTGAGATCCCATCAATTGTCATTTATGGCCCTTCCACTCATGCATGACGGATCTATGGGGAGATTTTCACACCTCAACTGACTCCATTTCACGCTTGAGTGGATTAACTTTGAGAGGACCAAGATCGTTGCTTATATTGAAGAAAACTTTCCTGTACATTAGACTTAATCATGGCTGAATTGATACTCGTCAATTTCAAAATTAGTTTGTAGGGTCAAAACGGTTGACATTGAAATCACCCATAAGTTCACAATGTGCCAGATTGAGAATGCATAAGTTGAGATCAGGCAACGTTTTTATCTGATATAAATAATAATGTTGCTAATGTATTAATGCTTGTTACCTGTGTGCAAAGTGCTCGCTTTGATATTTCTGAAGCGTATCCACTACATCTTCAAAATGGAGAGTGACAAAGAAGGGCAAATTGAATATTTGTAGATCTTGCGAGTGACCCAGCAAGTTGTTTTGTTGTCGCAGTCGCTTGTGAATCTCTCGAACATGATTGTATCAAAAGAACTTTTGCAAGAGACTTCGCAAGTCCAACTTAGCCGGCTGAGTGTGAAATGTTAGACGGTTTAAATTTGAGGTGGTGTCGCTTTCATCTATTCTGCTTCATATCTATTCACACCTCGGCTAAAAGTCAGTTGAATACTCTATAAAATAAGTCAGTTGGATGCTCTATGAAATGACGTTCGGTGTCAGAATGTGATTGACGGTAGACCTAGACAAAGCCTTGGATCCTGTGCTCCTTACTCGGTTACTTGATCTTGCCAAGGCCTTCGACTGTGTCCTGTTGAATGTCACTCTGTGCTGCCAACTGCTGGGCAATTTGTGAAGGAGTCTGAAAGGAGTCTGAAAAGGAGTGAAGGTGAGAGGATCTTGACACCTGCAGATGAGGGTGGGGAGAACTAAGCGCAAGAAGATAACGAAAGAAAAAGAAAGAGGAAAAGGTTGTCGCAAGAAGGCGGCCGTGTTACGAGTGACACCTAACATTGAAGTCACCCATGATTTGCATGGCACTTTCAAAGTTTCAATGCAAGTCTAACATCGAATATTAGACAACCAAAAATGACTGACAATGCTGTGATATTGCATGATTTGATATTTTTTGTATGTAATTAGTTGAACCTATGTACCGATATATACTGTCCAAAACAATTTGTTAACGAAAGTTCAGGATATCGCAGCTCGAAACCAATAGTGTTTGTCCGTGATCCATCCATAACTGTTTAACATATCTAGTTGAACCAGATTTAAATGAAGTAACTTTTGGGTTAACAATCTATTTGCTACTTCTTACTGAAGTTCGAAAAATGCAGTCTCTCAGATCACTGTATATTTGTAAGAAAGGGGTATACCGCCCGCCCTGTGGTGACTCCTAGTGTTGCCCAAGGGTGAAATTGCACCAGAGACCCCTGCTGGGTGATACAGGTGATAGGGGAAAGGGGTGAATTGACAAACAAATTTCAAAGAGAGAAAAAAAAAGGATGAAGGAAAAAAAAGTGAAGAAGAAGCCTGAAGCTGGGACAATAGATAAGAATGTGGATTGTCCATGAGGGCTGAGGGCAGGATATTGGATTTTAGGTGATAGCAGAATATTATTATTCCTAGTGATAGAAATATCTTCACTTTTTTTTTAAATTCATGATTCTCTTTCTGCCCAGTCATTCATCTGTCTGTCTCTGTTTCTATCTTTGAAGCTGTATTCCCCATCATATAAGGGTATTTCATAATAATAATAATAATATTCTAAATGGCGTTGAAGTCTCCCATCACAACATACTCACCTGTGGCCTTTAAGGCCGACTCCTTGGGGGAAACCGTTCACATAATAACAGAGCTGAGAAATGGCTCCATGAGAGGCAACTGATACTCTCTCTTTATCAAAGGTTATGTCATGGCATGATGGATGGTAGTCAATTGGGGAGACTTCAATGTCACATTGCGCAGGGAAACTTATGGGTGAGGTTGTATGGACAGAGGTATTAAGTAGAACTCCACATTTAAGCCAATACAGGTGCATATGACAGTGGATTCAGTAATCATTGGCTCTATGCTGGGTCGAAATTCATTGTCTGTAAAGGTGTTCTTGCAAATAAATTCTGCACGCAAAGAAGCAAACTAGTCTAAATACTACCACAGCTGTCAATGGGTAGTTTCCTCTTCAGTCTAGGATCTATATATTCTCTGTTGAGAATTGCCACAATATTTCAAACATCAAAAGTATTGAGTTGAGGCTGTTGAGCATTGACTTGTGTTGTTAATTGACAGCTGGGTATTATAATAAGACCCAATGGTTATGTGGTATTTTTTTATATTCCCCACGAGTGGACAGATTGGCCAGGATTCACGAGTGGCGTTAGCCACGAGTGAATTCTGAAGCCAATCTGTCCACAAGTGAGGGAATATAAAAATATACCACATATCCACTTGGGTCTTATTTATACCCCACAATTTTCACTTGTAGTTGAGCTGCCTGGCTATGCATTCATGTAGTATAGAAAAAATTCATGAATATTAATTTTTGCCATTGACCAATCAGAGCATTGCATAACTGTCAACAACGTCATCACCTCAAAACTTTCTGGGCCATTTTCACATTAATAAAAAAAATTACGAAATGATATTTACAAACCAGTTGTTAAATATTTCTTGCCAGAATTGTTTTTTATACTAGATTTGGATAGAAAATGTTTTATTGTTCAGTATTACTAGATTGTATTACTGAAGCGATGACGCTCCTGTGGTGTTGCCCATAGCAACACAGCCACACAATAGCTTGTATCTGTGGACTGAAAAGACCATTGACTTTCTGTTATGTTTTTTGGTCCTGGAATCATTAATTCTTGTCCGATTTCAAAAATTCAATCTTTTTTCAGGGAGCTGACAATTTTATCTTTTGAATGGTGGTGAAATTGTGACTCCTAATATTGTTTTAAAGCGGCGGCGCTAGTTTAAACGGCGAAGCGCTTAGCTGCAAAAAGTGATTTTTTTTGTCATTGGCCTGCCATACATAGAAGTATGTGGTATACATTTCCCATCCTTGTAAGGTAAGCCATGTAGTATACACATGTATACCACATAGGCTATACCACATGGCTTTTCTATGTGGTATACAACTGATTGTGTATTGGGTATTGACTTGTAGGTGTTAATTGACAGTTAGTCGTTGCTTGCCAAATGAAGTGAAGGCAGCCAATCCATGCATGGAGTCACTAGAGACTCCATGATCCATGTAGCATGACACCATTAAGAGTTTAATGATAAGAAGCTGTTGTTTTGCAGCATTTGATCAATGTGAGAACTTTCTCATAAGACTTGTGGCGGCATTGAAGTCCCATGTGGAGATCACACAATACGACAAGAATCCAGCAACAAAACAATAACAAAAGGCAGGCAGAAAAAGCAAGTTTTGTTGGTCATCAGGGGGTATTAAGGAGCCCATTTGGGTCACCCATTAGCATGGCAAGTGTCAGCACCTACTGGGGAACCTGGTACCCCGTTGAGGGCCCCTTTGAAGCATCTGTTGGAGACCCAGCGGGGCCCCCAATAGCCAGGTATAGGACAGCTACAGGACAGCTACAGGACACTGTCAAATGCCTTTAGGGTTCCCACAAAGTACAAGAACAGTGGAATACTTGTTGTGGCCATACAAGGGCAAGAGACATGGCCGAGTACCTTGGGGGGAAACCACTGAGAAATGAGGTTAATGATTCTCCTTGAATCCCTTCTATACCCGATGCAAGTTTCTCTGGTATGCTGATAACTTCTTGCTGTGTTAGGGCAGTCGACTTTGTTAAATGCGTTATCGGTATGAATTCATATTGTATTTCATATACTTTTCAGCATTTCGGTATTCAATGTTAAGCCTTTAAATTGTTACTTTAATTGAAGAAATTAATCATTTTGAATTTTGATGATAGAATGAAATTCACTTTTTCATAGTAAAATTAATATCTTTGTGTATAATTAAAATACAAATAGTTTTGAGTCATCTCAAATTATCGGTCATAATTGAAAAGTCATTGAATTATGCACAATTTAGCAATTTCAATAAGTTTACAAACTGTGTGCTTGTATATTTAGTTAATATCTTCAGAACTTTTAACCGTAATATGACAGTACATTTGTATTTCCAAACATTTAGGTGTTGAGTTTCATTACAGTCAACATAGCCTAGGCTGAACTGGGGAATTCATCTTCATGAAAGTTCAATTAGGAATGGAAATTACTCAGTAATTCAAACAATGAACTAACCTCAGTGTATTCCTTGTGGTTGTTTAAAATCCTCTCTTTTATTTGATCCGTGGGAGCCTTACTTTAAATTCAGAGCAGAGACTCGGTGAAAATAATTATGAGGGGGGAAAATAAGTGAAGAGAAATTTCTGAGCGATTAAACTCTTTGCAAGACAAGAACTAGCTGAGGGCTCGAAAAAGTTTGTCAAAAGTAAAGAATACTTTACAGCCATTTTTCCTTATTTTACTCATAGCCAAACAGCAGTTTAAGTCAGACATGTAGCGACTTGACATTTTCAAAGCGGACATGTAAAACTTTATGGATTTAGCTGAACTTACGTGTCACTTTAAGTCTAAACCTCCTTTTTTCTGACAGATAAGTTTTAAAATGTACTTGAGTTTGGGATTTAAATATAGTTTCCGCTGCCTTGAACTCTCCTGACAAAGAGGCAAACAACAGTGGTGTCATTCAGGAGAATGTGCGCCGCTTGAAGCTTTTTTTATTTTTTCTCTCTTTTGTAAGATTTTAATTTTAAGCGCAAAGCAAAAAACACCCAACTCGTCCTTGGAACTATTTTACTAATAACAGGTTGCCATGGTAATAAACTTAGCGTCATGTATAATAGGCATGTTACTAGGCAACCAGTGTGTAATTAGTGCAGACAGGTTAAGAATATAGAGGGAATCGTTTAAGAAAGAACTTAATTGTCTCTTAAAAAATGGACAAGAAAATCGCTAAGATTTATGAATGAAAATAGTGGACACAACTTTGATTGTTTTTGGGGTCTTTAAGAAGATGAATATGAGACTGACTGATTGATTGACTGATTGACTGACTGATTGATTGATTGACTGATCGACTGATTGACTGCTGATTGACTGACTGTATACGTGGAATGTGAAAAATTTGACTAATATCAAACGATATATTGGTCAGATATTCTAAACACAGCGAAATGTCTAGAAAGACTTGTTAATGTGTGGACTCCAAGCAGGCTAACCATCTCATCATTACGTCTGCCTCTGGCAGCTGGTCATATAAGCTGACTAAGCTTCAGACCCAGTAGCATTGAGACACTGACATTAAGGCATGCATTTATACATGTTCACATTTGGCAGCATTTTCATGTACAGTAATGTCCCTGTCATGTCCATGTATCTCTTCCACTAGAACGACCCTTCATGTCAATATTTCCATGCTTCACGGTGAAGTCTGACCAGATATCACATGTCAGAATTATCGACATGATCTTGTTCATTTTTCAAACATGTCATTTCCACTTTCGTGTCCCGCTGGTTGATTCGCTGGTTCGGGCCTGCAATCAACGGAGATCGATGATAAAAGTGAAATTTGTAGAGTTGCCTCTGAATTTCCATAGATTTCGAGTGGAATATTCGCTATATTTGCATTGAGGGCATGAAGATTACATGAAGATTTCATGAGCCATTGATTTCTGCTTTGGAGGGGTGAAATGCTCTTGCCGACAGTGGCGCCCCCATGAACACGTGATTCCTTAATTCCCCGTATGTTGTCACATGACTAGAGTTCTGGAAAATCTTTAAATATGTGTTTTATTCGGCATGAGTTTCTGTCATGTTTAGAAGCAAAGTCAAGAAGACAGAAATTGTATTTCTCATGCAACTTCATTCTTTGGGGAGACTTCAATGCACTTTTTCAAAATTTATCTCTTTTTTTTTCTGCTGGAATTTCGACATCATTTTTTCAGGCACCTGCTCATGTTTAATAATTTACACTTCGGTTGAACTGAAGCAAAAATGTGCAATCATAGACATACACGTCTGACATGATATACAAAACTGAAGGAGTATTTTGATCATGTAGTGTTTTCATAAATGTCCTCATTTGGATGGCTTGTATATGGTATCGATATTGTTCTCATCTCATATCATCTCATGTATTGTATGGTATTGTATTGTACCATCTTCTTTATCATTTTTGATAGCATAAAGCAAACAAACATGGAAGATGACGTCATAGTTTCGATTGTTCCATGTATCCCATAATGCTCTAGTAGGTCCAGATGAGCTGTGATTGGTTGTAATGATAGAGTTTGACGCGTGATGTTTTTTGTCGCTTGTTATTTCTGTCGATAAAAGTGCATGTGACGTGACAGGTTTTCTCGGTGAATTTGTCATGAATGTTCAAAAACGAAACATGGAGGAAAAAATGCTTAGAATTACAGCCACCAGTCAATGTCAAAGTCACCGATGAGATTCTTATCGCTGTTTGCTAAATGCTAGAAATTCTTAATTTTTCATGCCAAATACATACAAACTATATCCTTGAGAATTAGGCTACTTGACCTTGATTATTTCAGAGATCAAGCAGTTTCCTGAAGAAATATCAACTATTATGAGTTTGATCTGGGGTAAAATATAAACCCCACCCACAATTTATGAAATTGTAGTGAAGGAAAAACGAAAAAGGTGCATGGAATGGGGTATTATAGCTTGCCTAGCTGTGATTCCATGATAGAAAGTTGTTATAGAATTATGGCGTCCCCTGGTTCGGAGCAGGTCGTCATGGTGACATGCTGCAGCTTCATCACGTGACTAATTGCCATAGCAACAAAGGACGCGTGTATGTTGGCACGATGGTGGCATGCATGGTTCTTTTGGAGGCATTTATGTTGCATTAGAGGGATTTTACCCCACTGGTCTACCTCATAATCTGGTGCTGATGAGTTTATGCAGTGGGGTACCATAGTTATTGCACCGTGGCGCCCTCTATCAAGGACTGGGTTACTAGGGGAGTGAAATATTGTTATGACTCAGGCGAACTCGTGAATCTTGGCCTAAAAGTGATGATGTAAGGTATCGCTGAGGGTTCGTTGCATCTTCTAGTGTATGTTTCATTTGGTAAGAAATTTTGAAGAAACCTTATTCTAGTATGCACTATTTACTCTCATGTGTTGTAACTAATTTACTAGTATATACACATGATATTTAAGGAACTTTTAACATATTTAAGTAATAGTATAGGCTGGTGCAGTCCTCTTAAGGCAAGTACTCGTTGCTCTCTGGTGTTTTGATAGTAATTGATAAGAGAATTTCTAATAAAAATTCAGCATGATAATAAATTTGCTTCTTTAAGTATGAGATTAGTATTTATATGAATACGTTTTCCTCGTATTTCAAAGTTAAAGGCCTTTGACCCAGTAATTGTTGAATGACCCAGGTGCAGACCCAGTAGATGATGACAGGTCACCCAGTATATGACAAACGACCCGAGTTTTCAAGTCCAACCCTTTTCAGATGCTATCTCGGCCATAACAGTTAGCCTAGATCTTTATTGCTTACTTTGAACATAATATTTTTGCAGATAAAATCAAAAGACTGTCATATTTCTCAGATGTTATCTAGCAGCCTTCTGTTGCTAAGGAACAGGCGTCTCGTTGCTACGCACAACATAATGAGAATATGATTTGATTTTGACACGCGATGGTTCTTCCTATGTTATGACAAAGTACTAGATGTTGGCAAAACTCGTATCTGTTTGAGCTGGACAAACATTAACTGCAAAAAAAGTTTTTGGAAATATGCGTGTTCCAATAAAAAGGGGAGTGAAATACATAAAATTAAATTAAACGTTCGTAAATGCACCTGAGTCATGTTTGCCTAACCAAAGAAATGCTTTGATAAATGTAAGAATTATTTGTTCAACAAATTGCGGTTTATTTTTCATTTCAAATAACATGAAATGTCTAAATTAAGGGAAATATTTGAAGAATTCTGAAAAATTCTGATCTTGTTTTGCTGTACGAATTCCAAAGAAAAGAAAAAAATATAATGCAATTTGAGCAGAAAGGATAGATAGATAGATAGACATACAGACAGACAGACAGACAGATAGATAGATAGATAGACAGATAGATAGATAGATAGATAGATAGATAGATAGGTAGGTAGGCAGATAGATAGACAGATAGACAGATAGATAGATAGACAGATAGACAGATAGATAGATGAACAGATAGACAGATAGATAGACAGATAGGTGTCATTTATCATTAGAGTTGCCTGGAGGTCCTTCTCTCTCACTGACATGTAAGTGCTTGTGTTGTGCCTAATTGTCCTTAAGAGGTCATTTTGTCCATTCCGGTGTCACTTTTGTCCTTGCAAGGTCCACCAGAGGTCTCCAAATGGCTTCTTTTTATCCTGAGGTCATTTTCGCAATCTGTGAGTAAACAAAAGCCCTCTCATGTCCTTCTCTCGTCCCTTCCTGTCAATTCCAAGGTCATCCTTGTTTCTCCCAAGGTCATTGCCCTTGAGCTAGCTCTTCCATCTGACCTTGACCTTGTGGACGACCCTGACATTGTGACTCGAGAAGTCACGTGCCCTTGGGATGGAATCACAGATGTTGAGGTTCTTAAGAAGTTCTCAAGAAGTGGGCATTGGAGTCCCCAGTGGAGATTATAACGATAGTGGATGGTGAGGAGTCCAACATGGAGCTTTGTGGGATGGGGAAAATTCCCATCAGCCAATACAATTTTGCAGAATCACGCAAAACTCTTACTTCTTACCATCCACTGTCGTTATGATCTCCACCAATTTTTATATTCCCCGCAAAAGCTTTGAGTGGAGAATATTAATACACAGCACCACTGCCACAATGCTGTATTGACTGTTGAGACTTGGACATAGTGCATGTGTCTTCAGTGCATGTATGAGACATGATAGCTATGTATTGTTCAATATCCGTGATATGTATTGGTCGGTTGCCATGGAAATGCCATGGAAATGCATGTGGTTAGATATGTGTCTTATGCCAAAATATAAGTAACTGATAAATACCCAAATACCGAGTGGTTTTACTTAGGTAGTTGAACTGGCTTACACGGCTGATCGAAGTTACTTTTTGATAATGCCAGGTCATGTATTGGGGAAATTTTTATGGCAGAAGTTGGCGAGAAGAAAACATGCCTTTGATTTGTGTTCATGTCACCCCCATTGAAGTAACAGGCACCAAAAACAAATTGGTCTTTTTGAGGGCGAAAGGGCTAATGTACCCTGATGACCTCTTGACCTTGAGGTCACAGCCAAGGTCATTCATAGATTGCACGTGGGGACCTCATGAAGGGTAGCAGGAGGGCAGGTAACATTAGAAGAGGGCATTTAGACCCCTTTAGACCCCGTCATCATGTTTAAAGGGCATTTCTGTTTTACCCCCTCGTGACCTACTTTTGTAGCAAGGAAATTGTTTTAATGTCAAACTTTTGATTTATTTGTCTGTGGAGACATTGTGATTGATTGATTGATTGATTGATTGATTGATTCTCAAAAGTGGTCAATCCATACGACCCTCTTAATTCTAATTGGTGGCTGAGTGAAGACGTCACAATTGAAGAGCAGGATGACGTCACAATATTATGTTTACGCAGTATCCTATTGCTAGGCAACCGACCAGCATTAGTGCTAATTGTTAGGGGGAATTTGAGAGAAAGTGGGAATTCCTAGTGGACAAATTTGCTTTTGAATTTTTTGAAAAGGTGTGTCAATACAAGGTAGTGGTCAGTGGGGGAGTATGGACATTAGAGTGGACACAGAGTGGACATTAGAGTGGACATAGGCTACCTGGGGCAAATAGAAGACAGGAGTGGGGAGATAGGGTTACCCTGAGATGTTTGCAACCCCGAAGAGTCTGAATCAGCCCCAACAGAAGCATGTAGAAGGATAGAAGGGTGAAAGGGGTGTCACTTTACCCCACAATACACATCACAAGAGCACCACCTGGTGGAGGTCTCATCACACTGCAAAGTAACCCCCTCACAAGTCAAACTGCTGTCATAACAACTGTCACAGTCCTGTCATAACTCCTGTCACAAATGTTGTCATCACAGTGTGACAATTGTGTATGACATTTGACACATGTTGTCAACTGTTGTCAAACACATTGTTGCGTGTGTCGGGAAAGATAAATGTGTTTCCTGCTAGTTTTATGGGATGTTTCAACTCTTTCATGGTCTGTGTTTTGACAATGAAAATGGCAAAAAGAAATTTTTTGTCAAACCATGGAGGTCACTAGTGTCTTCATGGTCAAAATGATACAAGTTTATTCAATTTCGTTAATACAACAATGCGAGTCAGAGATTTCTTTTTCTAAAAAAATTACTGTTTTGGGGTTTTTTGAAACATGAAACTTCTTGTTTTCATTTAAAAATTAACTCAGTATGTTAAGTAGAAGTTGTGTAGCATATATGAATTTACTAATCTTAAAAGACCTTTTTCTTATAATATGTTCTTTTTTAAATCATACTCATCACTTGACACGTGACATTGATAACAGACAGCAGTTGTCATGGTGATGGATTTCTTAAAGAAGTTTTCAAAAGGCAAATGCTGGTCCTTCATTTGTCAATTGTTTCCCCTTTTTGTCCTGTTTTGTCGTTAATGGAGATGTTTCAATTAGTAGATTTCCTAAAAGATTCAACAATTTGTATTTAAGATTTGTGAATAAATTACTTAGTGGGGAGAAATACTAATTTTTTCTGTAAACAAAAGATAGGTTTCAAAAGTTGGTGTATAATTTTTATAGAATTATGTCAAATAATAGTATTATTCCAGATTAAAGAGCTCATAAGCTGTACTTCTGGTATATTTGAAAAAGTACCAACCACTAAAAACTTCCTTTTTTAAAAAAATTTGATAAGTATTAAACAACTTAGGCTCAGCTTAAAATCTAACGAATTTTATATTTACGAAATATTTAGGTGTTAAATTGAAGAAAATTCCATAAATATTCTCATTTCCACCCCAAACCTTTGATGCACATTTTCTATATTGTCTGTTGACACATCCATTATGAAGCTTTGACTTCGCTAGTGCTCGAATATTGTCATCTCCCAGGGTGATTAATGACCCTTCAATCAAATCCCTGACTCCAAAGTGACTCCAGGGTGACTCCCCAATGCAGGAGGATTCTCTTTCTGAAGCCCAGAATCCTCAAAGTGTCAACCTGTCTCTCAATACACCCCTTTAGGATAATATGCTAATGTACCAGTGATATGCAAGAAATATTTCACCAAAAGTATTCGTAATTTCACTAGAAACGCTTGCATGTGACTTGCATTGTGTGTATTCTGTAGATAGCAGTTGTTTTGGACTGCGTTGAACCAGGATTTGGAGGGTAAATACAAGAAATTGCTCATAGTACGAGGAAGGAATCTGAAAATTGTATCCATCCATCAAAATTAGTGACAATGAAGGAAAAAATAATTACATTTTCAAGTCTGTATTTAACGGGGAATTTTCAAGATAGGATGTGATAGGATAGGATAGGATAGAACAGGATAGGATAGGACAGGATACGATAGGATAGGATAGGATAGGATAGGATAGGATACATTGAAATCTCCTGTGATGACTATGAGTATGGTATGCTATTAATTGTATTTGCATATTCTATTCTATTATATTATATTAAGCATTTTATATATAGATAGACAGCTAGACAGACAACAGAAAGATGACCTTTAAGTGCCTTAAGCCAAGGACCTTATGCCCCTCTGGCGGGCCCTTCTGGAACTACTCATCTCATACTAGGTCCATTTCACTAAACAGTTCACCTCACAAAAGAATGGTAGATTACTGAATGTGCCTAGTTGTCAATGTGAGGCTGATCAAACAAGAGATAGAGCTGAGATAGAGCTGAGATAGAACTGAGATAGAAGGAGAGATAGCACAGGAGGCATCTCAGGTGTCAGTTTACTTGAGGATAGAATCCCCTTGCTCAAGTGACCAACATGACTTGCCTCATAGAGTTACGTATGAAGGACATAATATATTATGAAGGACATATGAAGGACATATAAAGGACATTAGCTCCCAAACGCTACCTCATTATTACTCAGGTTTGCAAGGGATTCAATTTCAGTTTATGTGTTCAATTGATGTAATGTGCCCTGTGTGTATAAACTGATAAAGGAGTTTTAAAGTTGAATAGGCAAGAACTGGAGGAATTTGTTGATAAGATCTCTAACAAGTTTGGGGGTGGTCCCCAAGGCACTATGTACTCAGCACATAGCCATAAAATGCATTTAGTAATTTTTTCTTCCATTATTTATTCTAATTTTGTACTGCACGAATAAAGTTTCAAAATAGGAGCGTTTAAAAAAGATTTTTAAAAAATCTAATAAAAAAAGAAGCTGTTGATCAGGGCTATTGAGATCACCCAATATGATGACCACTTCGTTACAGAGAATAGCCTGAAGCTACACAGGAATTAGAATATGAGGAAATTTCAGAATTACGAGCACCTCGCTATTACGGTGGTCTTCTTCCTTGTGGGGGTGTACACTGTACTGCACTTGTGTGGTTTTGTGGGTTTTATAGTGGTATTGTGGGTTTACTGAAGTAAAATTAAATACAGTTGGTTACCATGGTGATTAATATACGTTCGTGAGTTTGCTATTAGTTTTTTTTTAATTTTTTTAACATACCCTTTGTGTTTACCATACCAGGGTTAGGGTTAGGTTCCTAACCACAAGTTTATTTTCGATGACTGGTTTGAATCTCAGTGGACAGCATGACCAAGTACTAGGGATAACATAATGATGAGATGATAATGCTAAGAGTCCACACCATGTATATAATTAGCACTTTACATAGTGGGGTGTTTTTTTGTACTTGCCTCAGCATAGAAATCGTGTGCTAGACACCGTTAAAGAACTTAAAAGCTTAGAAGCGTCATCTACATGAACTTATCCGCCCAGCAATTTGTAGAAGTGAAGACTTATTGTTTGCTGTATTTAAAAGAGATTCCTTTAAAAGGACCAGAAAATTTACTGGTAATTTTTTTGGGCCATTTCAACAAGTAATTAAAGTATTAACTTTCTGTTTGCTCAGGACCAAGTATCAAATAGCCTCGTTTACTTTGCAGATGGTGGGGTCACTCCGAGTGTAAAGTATAAATAAGATTTTTGGATTAAATGAAAAAGAGGGGTGAAAAAAGGGGGATAAAAATAGAGGGTGAAAAAAAAAGGTTAGCAAAGAAAATGATCTGATTCAATGCAAAGCAAACACAAGGGGGCGCTGTCAGGTGCACTGGGTCAGAAAAACAAAAAACTGGGGGAAAAGCAGACATCTCCTTGAAAAACAAGTCAACCATTGCCATGGCAACCATAAACTTGCATTTAAAAGGGAAAAATTGAACAAAAAGTGTCTGAATTTGCGATTTATGTAAGTGTGAACAAGTTGCTGGGTTCATCTTACAGAAGAAGTTTGTTACTTTAAATGGAATTGAGATAATAAGTGCAGTTTCTCATTTTGCTAGGTGTAAGCGCTTCCACCGGAGTAGTTAGATAAACAGCTCTTCATAATATATTAACAAATGATCTGATTGGCCAATGATCTCTCACAGAAGATCTGATTGGCCAATGATCTCAAACAGATGATCTGATTTACTGGTGATCTCTAATAAGAGGTGATCTGATTGACTGATGATCTTTAACAGATGATCTGATTGGCTGATGATCTCTAACAGATTATCTGATTGGCTGATGATCGTTAACAGGTGATCTGATTGGCTGAGGATCTTTAACAGATGATCTGATTGGCTGATGATCTTTAACAGGTGATCTGATTGGCTGAGGATCTTTAACAGATGATCTGATTGGCTGATGATCTTAAACAGGTGATCTGATTGGCTGAGGATCTTTGACAGATGATCTGATTGGCTGATGATCTTTAACAGGTGATCTGATTGGCTGAGGATCTTTAACAGATGATCTGATTGGGTTGTGTCAGTTCAAGTGCTATGTTCTATTAAGAACACAGGGAAAAATTGGAGTATAGCGGGCCCAGATTTATGACTATATTGGTTGGTCGTCTCTAACAGATGATCTGATTGGCTGATGATCTTTAACATGATTTGATTGGCTGGTGATCTCAAACAGATGATCTGATTGGCTGGTGATCTCAAACAGATGATCTGATTGACTAGTCTCTAGTGATCTCTATCAGATGATCTGATTGGCTGGTGATCTCTCAGATGATCTGATTAGCTATTGATCTTTAACATGATCTGACTGTCTGCTGTTCTGTAACATATAATCTGATTGGGTTGTGTTAGTTCGAGAGCTATGTCCAATTAAGAACACAGGGAAAAAGTGGAGTATATCGGGCCCAGATTTATGACCATATTTAGTCAGCATCATTGCTATACATATGACGTCAAAAGCCTGAATTCAATAATGACGTCACAAACAAATAACGGCGGTTTTTATTTTTAACGGCAAGACCGCTGTTTTGTTTCTGCACCATAGGTTATTCTACTTATGCTAGAAATTCAAACTTGACAAAAATAATATATAAAATTTCATATTTCATGGACGCCAAATATGGGCATAAATTTTGGTCTGCTATACTGCACTAAAACCGAACACAGTACTATGTCAGCAGACAAAATTTTAGAAATTAATATGAATGTTGATTATTTTGATAAACTAAGTCATTCTTAAAGAAAATATATTGTTTTATGATGATTGTAATGTTTTTCTTTGTTTCTTTTCCGCAGGAACTGGGGTGGAGTACATGTTCCCATCTATAAGAAAAGAAAATTCCGGGACATATTCCTGCCAAGCGGGCAATTCCGTTGGAACAACACAAGAGAATGTCACCCTACATGTGCAATGTGAGTTTCATTATTGGAAAAAGATTTATTTTGTGGCACTTCATAAAATATGAAAATTTATTTATGAGTGTGAATGAGTGTAGGGGGGGGGGGGGGGGGTGTCACTATTTTCATTGATTTTGCGGTATATTAAATTATTTTAAAAATGCACTAAACAAATTAGATTTTTTTTTTGTAAAGTAGTGAAAATTTACTATCACCTCAATATTTGACATATTTCTACCTGATTTAAGAGTTATATTTCAGATTTTGTATCATTTATTGTGTTTTTTTTAAATATAGTTTTCTTCTTAATTAACCGTATTATGAAATGCTGTATTCCTAACCCTATAAACTGGGTCATTTGGAATATGTTTATAAATAAATTAAAATCATAAATTCTATATTATAATTAATAAATGTATTTATTTGTTGCAGATGCTCCCAAGGTGGCCATGCGCATGTCGAACTCAGTGATAAGTTCAAGGTCGTTGACCATTAACGAAGGTCAGAGGATTAACTTGACCTGTGTAGTGGACGCTAATCCCAAAATATCAGGAGACATAGAATGGATTTACAATAACGGTCCGGCTGTAAAGTATGGCCCTTCGTATGTGATAGATTACGTCAGTCGAATTAACGCGGGAAATTACACGTGCAGGGCGAGGAATACGCTAACGCCATCTGGCAGACCCCAAGAACAACACACGGGTAGTGCTACGCTCGAGATTCTTGTACAATGTGAGTAAATTTAATAATATTTGCGTTAGATATTATATTTTCAGATTTCAGGGTAATTTGATTGACATGAAATTTTGATGGGTTTGTAAGTTAAACATTCATGTTTTGACTAGATTTGTTGCTTTTATAACAACTATTTTGAGCAATTCTATCCCATTTATTACCTCTTGGCCTATATTATGTGTTGATTCATGAGGAACTAGAATGTAATTTGAATACATTAATTAATTAAATGTGTTATATAAGTTGTATGTGACCATTAAATCAGATGAAATAGTAAAACATTTATGAATACTTAACAATTTAAAAAAAAGGACCTTTCTGTTAAATTTGAATTTAAAATGTGATATTTGAATTTTGTTTATTTCTTATAAGAGCCGTCATAAAACTATTGCTGGTCAATGTGGGAGAGTTTAGAAATTGTGAAATTTAACTTTAAATTTAAAATTGAAGCCATGGAGTGAAAATGTCACAAGCCCATAATATTGCATGTATTTACATTGGGGTAGCGTTATGACTTTAGTGGCATGTAGAACATGATGTAGTTTGAAAGGAAAAATGTTAGGATCGCCTCCTTGTTAAGTGAAGCCTTAAAGGTCATTGGTGAAGGTCACGTGACTGGCTGGGTCCAAGGTCAATGTCATGACATGCACGCTAGTTGCTAGGCAGCACATACATATCAAAATGTAAGTATTGCATAAATTCAAATATCAGGGGAAAAACTAGTCAAGTTAGGTGGCAATAAACTGAACCATTTAAGAGCTATGAAATATCTTTGGAATCACTGTTGAAATTAATTAATTCGGTTTCTTTATCTGTACTT
Source organism: Alitta virens (assembly GCA_932294295.1). Classification (NCBI taxonomy): domain Eukaryota; kingdom Metazoa; phylum Annelida; class Polychaeta; order Phyllodocida; family Nereididae; genus Alitta; species Alitta virens. The sequence continues at coordinate 49,217,421 of OW028576.1, read as the reverse complement.
GGTAATGATTCAATAAATATATTGGCCTATATATGGAAATTATGGGAATATATATAAAGGCAATTGTGGAATTTCTATCTTAATTCTGTAATTTTAAATATTATATGCTAATTTAATTGCATGAAGTATAGTTTTACGACCCCCAGTGAGCAAAATTCACACCAGTGTATGATGCATGTGCGCATGTCAGGAGATAATTAACTCCCTCAACAACCGCCAGGTGGACGCGAGTAGACAATTGGAGCATTGTTGCGATTGTTCTCATTGCATTGTGGGTATTGTGAGTGAACATGCTATGAAATGCACCCAAAATATGAAAATAAAGGGTTTTGTTTAGATTTATAAAAATATGGGAAAAATGGAATTGTAAGATATATTAGATTCTACACATAATTTGATACTTAATTTTGTGAATTTTGAAAATGGTTACCATGGAGTACATGATGAGTTGTTACCATGGCGACGAGTAGGGCCTAAAATTTCGTCAGTTAAGGGTAATTTTAAGGAAGTGCTGAGAGAACTCCTTAAACAAAAACAGAAAACAAATAGAAAAACAGAAAACAAATAGAAAAACAAACAAAAAACAAATGAAAAAAACGAAGCATAATGACACACAGCAAGATGTTAGGAGCATCCATGGTAAGGAGCCCTGGGAAATTCATCTTCTTACTGGAAATAGTGAAAAAAGACAGTCCGGAAGCAGACGATATCCTTGTGCTGGGAGAATGACATGAGAATTAGGTCAGCGGAAGTCATATCTAGGTCAAAGGTCATTGCTCTCTACTTGCCCAAAATTCTTCACATGAGAAAGTTATCACAAAATCTCTCTTCAAACGTTGGAACAAGAGAAAAAATGGTTGCATAGCAACGATTTGAAAATAAAACAACCATTCATATGTAGGGTTTATCACACCAAAATTTAAAAGAAATGTGCTATGTAGACGTATGAATATATATAGCTTATGAAAAAAGGTTCAGATTATGAAATATGTGAATTTGTTTTATTGTGATGGGGTAAGATTTTTCTGATGAATATTTTATCCGAATTGATCAATATTTAGAAAATGAGCTGAAATTAGCATGAAAAGAGTGAACCAGTGCATTATGGGAATTTTGCATGTCTATTAAAGACAATGGGTGTGAAAGAGAGGCTCTATTATTCACACGGTTGGAACAATTAGTCACTGGGGAGCAGCAATTAGGGTCACGTGACAAATGGGGTAAATTGTTGCTCTCATGGAATTCGTATTTTGGGGGAGAAACCCAATTTTCCCTGAAATAACGAGTTTCATTAATTAGCCCTATGACATAATATCTGCCAATTAACAATATGGTAATTGCTCATTATGAGACTTCTCAATTTACAATTTATTGACAAAAAAGGAACACAAAAAGTGGTTGTCATGGTAATTTGGTTATTTGAACATCTTGTTAAATATTAGTTTATTCTCAGCTTGCAATTTGAATGCACATTTTAGTTGGCTTCATTAAATTAATGGAGTATCCAAAAATGTATAGGCCTAACGGGGTATCTCGAATGAAGAACTTTCAATAGAAGTGAGCATATATTGATAGATTTTAAATGGTAATTCAATTATAGGTTATAAGCCACTGCCAGGTATACATTAATAAAAAGCTGTTTACTAAAAGTTGTATATGTATATATATTGATTTAGTCATATCATCTCATCATTACGTCTGCCTCTGACAACTGGTTATAGGGTTATCTTAAATGTCAGCGACAATATGGCTGTCTTAGAAGGTTTTCCCAGATCTTGTATATTTTTATATATACTGTTCAATACAATACAATAAAATGCTAATGATGTAACCCATTCGAAGTATATTTAAAATAAATAACTATTGAAAAGTGACAGTTTCTCCCAGTTAAAAATTGTTACAATTGATTTATAAATGACCTTTGACCTTTAACGATGTAACCTTGCCCTTCCGTTCTGTAAATAAAGACGAAATGTCGATTTTGACAGAACTAGCTGCGCGGGTCACATTAAAAATGAAAGCCATTCCCTTGACAACCGATTGTCCCTGCATAGCAACCGATTGTTCATCGTGAGCAAGCGATTGTTGCATGATGTCATCACCTGGTGTCAATTGCACCTTCTTTATTGGAGAGCTCCAAGGCGTCAAAAGGTAACGTCAGAGGTCACATGACCCCCACGTGCATTCCAATTGGAACTGTTCTCCTGTGAAGGAGGCGAGAAATGCCTTTGTCCTTGATTGTGTGCAGATTACTATAGGGTATGAGGCAACAATGTGTAATGTAATCCATGTGGTATTTCTAATGATATATTTCATATTTTCGGCTGTCATTTCATGGTTTCTGTAATAGACATAGTGAAGGTTTTCTAAATATTGCTGAATTTCTGTTTACAAACAGAAGCCTAATTGAAATTTTTCGTAAAATGATCGAAATTTCCAAATTATATGTTGACACTTGAAAATGTTCGATTTTTCCAGAAATATAAATCTATAAATTTTTCTGTGTATTGCATATGCATTTATTTAACCCATTCTTGCCTTGATTATAACCCTATGCCCATATATCATGAAATGGCAATTTGTGGGCAGCTTCAGTCAGGGCCTTGTGCCTCTCCATAATGGGCCTAAGGCCTCCAGTTTTTCACTTGAAAGATTCAATCTCTCATAAAGCAATAAATCCCATTGTAACTGCCCTGAATAATTGCCCCACCTTTGATGTCCAGTTATTCATTATTCTCTTGTATTATTCTCTTGTATTATTCTCTTGTATTATTCTCTTGTATTATTCCTTCATATTATGCTGTATGGCTTCAAATTGGATTTTGGAAAATGGTGTGATGTTTTGGCTCAATAACTCTTTGTTCTGTCCGCTTGTCTGTTGATCTGTCTATGAGGTTGTCTGTCTGTCTATCTATGTCTGCCTGTAGTCTCTTGCTGTTTGTATGTGTTCGTACATCTAGCCATTTTTACCTGTTTTGATCAATTCAATGTCATTTATTCTTGTTTATTCAGCTTTATTTATTCCTCTTTTTTTCATTGTTCTTTATTCGTGTTCCACCTGATCAATATGAATAACATTGTATTTGTTTGTCTGAGCATGTTATTTACATAAACATGGCCTCATTTGCATAATTGCCATTGACGACCAGCAAGCAGCTTCCATTTCTCTCGTCTGCTTCGTCTGCTCAGCGCCATTTTCGAATGTTTACCCAGGTTGCTAAGCAACGCATGCATTAAGAGTTACATCACGGTCCTACGATATGGATTATGGGTTAAAACAAAGGAAGGAATTAAGGAAATTGAAATTAGGTCAGAGGTTAAAAAGACCAGGTCAAAGGTCAATGTCAGTGGTTTTAAAGTTACTAAAAGTTTGTGTCCATCAAGAATGGATAAATTCCTAAATTGTTTTGTTAGGAAAAAAAATCATTATGCCTATTAAGTGAAGCTTGCGCTATATCAATAATAAAGGCCTAAATTATTGTAATATTAAAAGATAAAAAATAAATAAAAGAAGTCACCTGTCATTTTGATTTCACCTTAATATGATATCTGTCATTTCTTCTTCCCAGTTAGTATATTAAAATCACCTGCCACTTTATCATGACCTTTTTGACAGGAAATAAATGAGCAAACCTGCAACTGTATGGCTGAGCAATGGCTGACCTTTTGACAATCTTGGATAAGTGACAAAAAATTACTGAAAATCCCTTCGACATGAGAAGGGTCCAAATTCCGCCCTAGGGGCTCTTGTTTTACCTCAGACAATGACATGACCCCACCCAAATATAGAAAAGGGCAAGAGAGACTTGGGTAGGGGTTGAACATGCTTATGGGCGAGGTTATTGACCTCTGGGGGTGCACAGTAATAATTATACACTACATAATACATTTCTGCAAAGATTTATAAAGAAATAATAGAAGAAGACTTGAAATAACCACAGCATGTTTAGATTACTGATGTTTAGAAAAATCACTATTGCAATTTTGTTTTTGATTTGCACTGGAGAAATCCAATTTGTAAGGTCTATGTCAAAATGTCAAAAGATACCTATGGGTGCAGATCGGAGTAGCCAAATTCAAATTATACTTTTATCAAGTATTGACCTCCTTATTCTGTGAGAATAAAACCACGACGATGTGCAACAGTCAGTTTTTTTTTTTACATTTTTTTTTAAATATAAAAATGTATTCAAATACAATCAATGCAACTGTGGCTCCACCTGGTGTGTTAAGCATTTGAGTTGGGAGGTGGAAATTGGTTCGAATGCATTTTTGGCGTGACGAATGACATAATCACCTTCAAAGGACCTGCCCATGTCCAGCATCAGTGATTTTAGTGAATTTCTCTCAAATATTTATGACTTGATTACATAATCAACGATGACCTTTGACCCTGGCTCGGTAGAACGACGTATGGTGTCTCGTGCGTGGAAATTGTTGTCACTCAAATAAAAGAAAGAAATTAAGGGGGGGGGGGGGGGTGAGAGAAAGGCAACGAAAGAAAAAAAGGACAAGAGATTAACGATAAATAAAAAATATCACAAACTTTCAACCTGTTTTCTGACCTTTTTTATGACTTTTTCCCCTAAACAAAGAGATATTTAAATTTTAATGAGAGATTTTTATCTGAAAGATTTAACGGTGTCTGTGACATGTTGTTCCCTTGATCATTTTTGCAGCAAAGGGCGCCCCCTGCTGTAATTTAGAGTCATTAAACCAATTTGCAGTTACCCCGTGATCATTGGAGGGTAAAGGATTGTACAGAGGGCAAAAATTAAACCCCCAGCAACAATTTGCATCAAATATGAATTGAAATTCATCAATAAGTGATGGAGTTCAAAAGCATCCTTGCATCCCAGCTGCTTTTTGCAAAATGAAAAGTTCTATCGTGACAGTGTCGTCTGCTTTTCGTGTTGGTAACCATTGGATTTTGTTCGTCAAGGCAGGAGTTTGGCCTGTCTGGGTTGGTTTTAAGTGAAAAACAATTTTTTTTTGTAGTTATTTGCTAATTTATTTCCAGTTATTTATAAAATTATTTCGATTAATTTCAGATTCTCCCGGGGCAGCCGAAGTGTCAGGCCCGGAGTACGGCTTGAAGGGGCAGTATTCTACCCTCGTATGCCGGATTAATGACCCCGGTAAGTAGCCCACACAACATAATAATGCATGGTCAAGCGTGAGCCTTTCTCAAATGCCAAAAAGCTTTCTAAGCAATGTAAGTCATTACATTCAGTGGGTTGAGTACTCCCAGATCTATGCTGAGGCAAGGATAAGACCCCACCCATGGGGTAAAAGTGTAACATGGCATGGACTTCAAGTCTTATCTCATCATTACGTCTGCCTGTGATAGCTGGTCGTCTCTGCTGACTTTGCTCCAGACCCATGTGAATCAATCTGCTTTCTTTTGATTGTTTATTTGTCTGACCAACTGACCTACAAGCAAACTGACCACATTGCATGATAACTGAGAACTGACCACGGATTAATAATTGAAGAGGGCATTCTAAAATTACCCTCTAATTAATGGGCTTGTTAGGAGAGTAACCTTGCAATGTGGTTCTGCTGACCTCAAGTCAACTTCTTGCAAATAATCAATTGATTAAAATGACATCAAATTATTGTTCCATTCTATTCTATTCTATTCTATTCTATTCGTTCCTAAATGCAATTTTAGTAATAAATTTATAATATATGAGGTGCTTTTTTAAATTCAGGTTTTTAAACTTTATCTTATCTTATATTCAATTATAATAATTTCAGGATCATGACATTTATTTTGCAGTTTTTGCCAGCATAATTGTGGTAGACCTAAGATCCTGAAAAATTAATATAATGTCCATTTTCGAAAATAATTATAATAGTAACATGAAATCATGAAACTTATTCTCTTTTTTCTTGTTTAAGTATAAGAGATATCAAACAATTGCATGTCCCAGACCAGGTAGATCTTCTTTAGGTATTGTGGTCAACCATGCATGACCATTGCTGTTTACCCCGACGTAGTGTATTGTCTACTCATGCATGACCAAGGCACTTTGCCTCTCCACGACTTTTACTCTTTGGGGCTGCCTACCCCACTGACCACAAGGCGACTCTGCAATTTATTCGGATACGTTTCTTTGCCAACCTTCTCATTGACACAACTAACAAATAAGAATAACTATTCATAAGAAATTATGACCTATTCATTAATTTAGTACTTAGTCAATAGATTTTTCGTAATTTTACTTTTTTTTCTTGTTCGTCTGCCACTTTACCAGGTCTGCCAACAGCGTCGCTGCAGTGGACTAAATTTGGATCAAACGAGGTCATCCGGGAGGGAGCGACCTTGACCTTTGACCCAATTACACTCAATGACAACGATGACTACATTTGCACCCCCAGGAATGAAGTTGGGGATGGGACGCCTGACACCTACAGGTTCATTGTCAATGGTAAGATGTGTATTGGTTTTTTCTCTCCCTTTTTTCTTTCTTTTAATGTTTAATAATGGCTGGATTGATCCAGGAATAGAACTCGACACCCTCTTCATAAACGACAGGCATTTTGACGCCCGAGTCAAAATAAATTTGAAACATCATTACGTGTTACTTTTGCCACTGGTAACTGGTCATGTAAGCGTTTGGGTTTTTGTGTTCTGTCAGAATGAGTGGTGCTTGTATTTTTAAGTTGTATTTTAATGGTACTTTTAATCAGATTTCTTGTGAGTTGTTTTGACCTTCCATGCCTGGTACTGCTCTTGTGTGCTAAAGAAATACATGAAGATTGCTCTATTTTTTGGAAACTGAGCTTCTGAAATTCATGCAACTTATGGTCCTATGACATTAGCTTTTTGCCCTAGTGACACTTGTATTTCAAAGAAGATACATTTTGTCAGTGAAGCATTTTACGTGCACTTGGTTAAGTTTTAAGTTACTAAGGTTACTGGTCGTTATGGAGACGAGATATATTTCACCTTGGCGCCCCCTGCTGGGAGGGTGCTTCTACAGAGAGCTGAATTATGGTTTACCTCTTGAATTATGACGTTGAAACTTGAGAAATTGTCCCAGTAAGGGTAAGTGCTAAGTTTCCATGGTAACTGGACAGTTGCAAGGTGTTTTTTGTGACTCGTCTGGCTGCCACCAGGGGGCCATTGTGCGCCCTCTGCAGGAGGTGAGGCAAATTAGCAGCCCCCTACTGGCAGACTGGGGAATATACTGACTTGTAGAAAAGTGTTCTATGGCTGAGAGTGACCTATGTCTCACCTGCTGCCCCATGGAATTGTGGGATAGGTGGGGTGTCTGGAGAATGGTGTCTCAAGGAAAAGTTGCCACTGGGTATTTTTAATGAACGTTCATCCTGTAAAGTTACACAGGAGCTATCATAAAATCAAGATTTATAATTCATATGGGTATGTTTTTTTTTTTTTTGGAGTCATGGAGAGATTTTAATGCATCATAAAAACATTAGAATAGAAAAAAAAAAGTGTATAAAAAGAGTAGCACATTTTATGAATGAGTATTTCTGTTGACAAGTTTATTGTGTGACTGCGGAGTGGTGAAGACATTTCATAGAACACTTTTATGGCCTAGTGTCAAAGCAGAACAGCAGGGGGCGCAACTTATAATAGATTTAATAAAGTCGCCGTCAAAAGCCTTGCCCTGCTCTAACAATACAATGGATGAAATGGCTGCATTCAAGTCACTTGTTATGCTGAAGTGACTCCGCTACACATGCCCGGGTATTCTGGTGCATTTTCATGTGGGTTTCAAGTGCTGCTTAAAATGTTACATTTTGTCAAATTGACACTTTTTATATTATAAGAGGAAAATGGCCATACATATGTTACATTTCATTCACAGATTTCTTCTGATATTAAAGCAATCAATTACAAAAGCCAAATACTGTCTGTTCAGAGCCTCAAAAATATATTGACAAAATTTTCCTTACATTCCTGGCTGTATAATGACTATATTGCTATTTTTTTTATTCAATTTTTAAAATTAATTTCCGCCATATTTCATTAGTTTTAATATGTTTGGGTAGCAATCTTGTACATGCTATCACAATTGAAAATCACAGGGAACTTTTGAACAACAATCACATTGCATGCATCATGCCTTTAGCAGTTTTGGGAATGTTTCTGTATTAGTCCGGCAGATGGCAGCGGTGTCCTTGCCCCTAGTGTTAAATCCCCTAAACCAGTTTGCAGGCCACTCTGGTCAATGTATTATGCTGGAGGGTGGCAGGTGGACCTTAATTGGGCCTATGGGGTGTTAGTTTGTACCTCACGTGAATATAATTGGCCTTTTCATTTGACAAGCTATTGGAATACAATCTGAATACTCTGGTGTACATTTCCATGATGCTTGAATTGTACCACCCGTGTGACAATTGATCGATGTATTGAGCTTATTAAATTACTTAGTAGCATGTCTAAAATGATGGAGTCTTTTACCTGCCTCTGCGTGGTGAATTAAGAATAGGATTAAAATCAATTTTATATTCTTTAAAAAATAGGTTGAATTCATGATACCGATTATATGTTTCTATGATGTTTCCTTTGTTCAGGAGGGGAGGACTTTAAACTTACTTAAGACTTCTCATGACTCATTATCATTTATGATCTGTGCTGTTATATCATACAATTACAATTGTTGATATTTCCTTTGTATATTTAATATGATCGAAGTCCATGTAATCTCTCTTATATACATAATTGTCATTTGGGTTGTTTAATTAACCTTTTTTTACTTTATTAATGAGAAGTATAATACTCTGTTAAAAAGTCTGAACAGCTATAGCAGGAATTTGCATAACCAATGATGTAGCTTTAAGGCTTGACTAATAAAGCTTTTGATTTTCTTAATAAGAAGTAAAATACTTTTGTCAAACTGATTCATCTATTGGAGGCATTTGCATCTTTGTAGAATGTCTACCTCTCACCCTGTCTGTTTGTCCTTCATACACCCCACCAGTTTGTATTTGCCTGTGCCATTTACCCCTCACCAGGCGGCGTGCCAGTCGTCTGTTTGTTGTCTTTTTTGTTTGTTCAATTCTTTTATCTTCCATTTTGGTGTTTACCTGAACTTTCTTTCTAAAAGGAGCTCCATGTGCCCATAATGTGCCTACAAAAGTCTGACCTTATTTCTTGTCCCCCCAAATGGTCACTTCTTAAGGTCATTTGCATATGGAAGGCAAGATGAAGTATTGTGGATAGCTGCACTGCCATCTAGCAGAGGTATGATATCTCTTTTAAAAGTCAAAATGAAGAAAGTTTATTCTGTCCCTATTCATGGTTTGTTTAGCAATGGGTAATTTCTAGGTTATCCAGGGTTTAGCAAATTGGTCATCTCAAGTGTGGTTCTAGTCTTGGTCAGCTCTTATTATGGAGGTTATTGGTTCGAATCCTGACCTGGGTACTTTGTAATGTGTTAGGTATTCGCGCAAGGCTATGTCAATCGCATTTTTGCTCAGCGTTCACATTTTTTGGTCAGTTTTTTTGGTTCTTTTAAAATAATTCTAACCCACACCAGTGGCTCCCCCTAGGCCCTTTTAGCAGCCAGATAACAAAGGTCACGTGATGAGGAAGAGGGAGAGATTTATGAATACCTTGGGGCGAGTGTTTGCTTACAAATTGAATTCACGTGGCCATCTTCCTCCTGGGGTGTCCATTCTCGTGATTTATGTCAACCTGGAGCTTTTTTGTTTTTAGATGCTGGAAGGAAATAAGAAAATGATAATACCTGACTTACTTACATAAGACAGAACATAGCTATTGTTAATTAAAGATGTGCAGCAAAATGTTGGGGTACTGTCATTAAATTGAGTGTGTCTTCAAGAGATGGGCTACCCTCAATTGTAAAGAACTTTATGTTGATTTCTCATTTCGATTGATCGGTCGGTGGTGATCATTTTTGTGGAATTTATGGTGTAAAAACTATGAAGTTTATTTAAAAACATTTTTCTTTGCAGAACTACCAGAATGGGTACCCACAGACTTCCCAGCCACCAAGACGGTACAGATCCACCAGAGGGGGTTAGTGCTGACCTGTCAAGCCAGGGGGCGCCCTGAACCACGGGTCACGTGGTATAAAGATGGCAGCGCCCTCACTGAGCTGGATGGATTCTATGAAATAGAGACAATTACTAGACCAGTTGAGACTCACAGCTGGAATGTGACAAGTACACTGTATTGGAAAGGTGAAGAATTTACAAGTGTATTTTTAATTCTGGTCTTGTCATGTCATCGTCATGTCTGCCTCTGGTTTGTTATAATGCAGAGCAGTGGCACTTTTATTTTTGTCATTCTTTGATAATTTAGTGCCATGTTATTTGATTCCTTCATTTAGCCCAATAGCACTTAGCTGTAGTTTTGTATTATTGTACATATCTAAATACTTTAAAATTACTCATGTCCTTGAAAATGTGTTCATCAAAGTTCAGATCCGAGAGGGCAGCACCAGTTGTTAGTTAACTCTTACTAAAAAACCCTCAGAAAATTCTGAAAAAATTTAGCAACTCATGCCAGTGATCTGTGGAGGACTATAACACAATGGCAGAAAAAATTGTCAGTTCTAAGATAATGAGATGGATCATTAGCTAAATTGAGTCCATTTCTTGTTTAATTTCAGGTCCATCCCGAACATCAGAATCCGATTCTTTGCGAATTGAGGATGCCGGGACGTACAGTTGCAGAGTGAGCAATGAGATAAGTCCGGATATATTACAGCAGGAGATGAAACTCAATATACAATGTAAGTTTAATAGTCAGATTTCTCTAATACCTTATAAGGTTAGGATTTGCTGCAATATTAAAATTTGTCAAATTTCAAGCAGCAAATCTTAATGTCAAGTGTAATTGTTATGTGATAATAAGTCTGTTGTTATTTAAAAGTGAACTAAGTTTATTTTTAACCACAGTGGATGAGATTGTTGCTTGATATAATGCCAGTCCTGGGTTTGATGGATCCAAGGTATTAGAAGAAACTGCAAATTTATTGGTGGATCCCATATAATTCATAGTATCAATTTTGTGTATAATAAAACTTAATCATGTTTTATAGATGCATTAAAATCTCTGCATGACTCTAAATCAACTGCAATAACTGGAAATAACTTTTAAGTTGTTTCATCATCATCATCATAATGAGTATGTGTGTCATCATAAGTATGTCAATCTTTGCCACTACATATATTATGTTTTTTTTTACTAATTGGCTAATTTTAATCGCAACAGATCCTCCAGTGATCAACATCAGCATGGCTAAAGTGGCCGTCGACATCAACCAGACGGCCATCTTGAACTGCCAAGCGCACAGCGTTCCGCCTGCCAACTTCACGTGGTACAGAGGGAGTCAAGTGCTGATCCCCGGGGGCCGATTGAGCATCACGGAGACCATGGTTCCGAGTGGTTTTCCCTACAGGACGACCCTGTCCATCCAAGATGTGGTTATGAATGATCTTGCGTCGTACAGATGTGAAGCTGTTAACGCGATTGGGAAGAATCGTTTCGGCATACAGCTTGTTGTTAGAAGTAAGTGGATTGTGTTCTATATCATGCAAAAAACAGTTTGAAGTATTGTGTATTTCAGATGTTGTAGAACTACTGTTGTTTTGTATTCTTGCTTTTTTTTTTTCAACCTTTATGATGGGTGCTTATTATATATCAGTATTACCAGTTGTGTTAATTGTACTTGGTGCTCAAAGATACATATATTTTTTTTATTAGTCATTACCTGGTGCTGTACATAGTTATTTATGTTTTAGAAAAAAAAAAATTCTTTATTTCATGCCTTTATTTTATTATATTTTCTTATTTATATGTATATATTATTATTTTCTTCTCTGCTTTTTTATGACACATGTATCTGCACTGATATTGTATTGTCAATAAAAGAATATATATATATGTAGAAGTTAAATTTTTGTGAATTATGTATTGGTACACACTATTGCACAAATGCAGTTTGAATTTGTAATCCATGTCTTGTTATTCTTACATCAAAATTTTTATTTACTTTAAATCACAATGACTTAGTGCTGTTGATTTTAAATAAAATCTGACCCGACAAGACTTCTAGACATTAAAATCACAACATAGATGCTAAGTGAAGATACTATTATTTTGCAGCCATCCCTGACCCACCCACCAACCTAAACATCCTCGGCAGAACGTGGGAATCAGTTGAACTGCAGTGGACCGCAGCGTTCGATGGAGGATACAGACAGTGGTTCATCGTAGCATTTGGGTCGTCCTTCCATTCAAAGAATCGAGTTCCAGTCAGACCTCCCCAAGCAACTGTCTTTAATGTCACAGGTTTGTTGGGTTTGATTGACACCTGATTTACATTTTGGGGTTTATATTGTGTTTAAGGCCAAATAAGGTGGGTTAACTTGAAGGCTGTAAAAGAATTGGCATGTTATTTTGGCATATTCCTGAAGCAAAAAAATTTAATAATTAAAAAAAACTATTTGCAATGCATCTGCATTTCATTAACTGTCAGTCGTTGTAAATTCATACAGCCTATATTTGAAAATAAAAGTGTAATTGACACAAATAGTAAAAAGAGTATAAATATGTCTGTGGTCCCACATTTTTGACCCGCTCAAATTAAATGTGAATTGTTTGTCACATGCTGCTAATTGTGATTTATATTGAATAATATATATTAATATTTCTTCTTTTTGCAGGACTGTACCCAGAGACCAACTACACCTTCCGAGTGTTTGGAGAAAATGAATTAGGAGGAGGGGATTATTCTAAAACAGTTACCATGACAACTGCTGGTGAGTTATGTTAAACACTGGATGTTGAACTTCCTTGTATTGCCACTAGGGGGATGCTATTGTAGATCAGCGCCATCTGGTGTAAAGAGAGTGTGTTACATACCATGATCACCAGGGGGCAGTATGGTCTAGTTTTATTGCAGCGCCCACTGGGCAGTGACAGTGATATTAAAGACAACTGGTTAAAAAAGAAAAAAAGGTTAATGTGGGTGGCTACCCTAAGTGACATCCAAGTTAATAAATAGTAATTTATGTACCATTTAGGTCCTAAAATGACTACCATCTCACAACATTACTATTGCTAGATGTAGTCATATTTGCAAAAGCTACAAAAATGTATATTTTTGTTGAAAATACAAGTCTAGTTCTGTACAGTCTAAACTTTTTCTGATAAAAGGAACAAGTAAAAAAGAAAATTAAAATGTATAAAGCATTTGCAAATTCCAGTGTTTTAAAATCCCTTTATATTTTATTTTTCAGCATTTTCAATAGATCCACCTCTGGATGTACTTTACCACAAGAGCGACAGGACGTTAACCTTTAAATCACCCAGTTCAAATTATTGCGGAAGAGTGGAGAACTTCGACGGCAGGCAATGGAGACTTTACGAACAATGTGCTAATTCTTCCGGGAGTAAAATCAAAATATCTGACCAGGTGCCAGTGAAGGAGATACGTGTGGCGTTGTGTTTACAAAGACGGCAGGAAATCTGCAGTGAAGCAGTCGTGGCCGATACTGGTAAGTGGACTCCATCGATAAAAAAAAGTTTAGAATCTTGATTGGGAGTATGGGCTTCGTCATCATGGCTTATGAGTGGTTCTTTTTGGCTTTCTTGATGAAAGGGGACAAGTGTTTGCAGGTGTTAATATGACAATATATAAATATAGCTTTATTTTATGTGCATGAAGTCTTTGCACATTCTTTGGAGGATTTCTTATTCAGATTTGAAACTTTTTGTATCTATTTGATTTTGACACCATCGTTTTGCTGGACCTAGAAGCCTATGTATTTAACTATTTTACCCACACCGCTAGCTTTTGAAAAAATTTCATAATTTATGTTTACAACCAGCTGGACAAAAGGCATTGTTGTGGTTGGACAATTGTACATTTTGTCTTGTGTGGTATCTTTTTACCCCAAGGGGAAACTGAGTTAAAGTGCAATAATTCGCCAGGGGGCGCTTCCGTTGCTTGTGGCGCCCTCTAGCAATAAGTCCGTAAACGACTTTAGCTAACTTCCATTTAGTCTCTGCCAAAAATCCTGTACATTACACGGTTGCTTGAGGCTATCAGGAAGAAGAAAAAAAGGGAAAGAAAATTGGAGTATAATTTAGCAATTTAATGAATGAAGTCTAGTCTAATTCCTTGTTCTGTTGTAGGGGTTTTTTCTTTTTAAGTTTTACTTAATATTACCTAGATATAGGGAAGGTTATAAGTAATAAAATGAATTTAAAAAATATAATGCTTGTGAAAAATACATATGAAAATATGTACACCGTATACTCAAGTATCTGTAAAATTCACAAAATTAGATTCTGTCCTAATTTATGCATTGCAAGTTATCAAAAAAACTCATTGAATCATTAATGATTACGCATAATGGTTCAAATAAGACTTTAATGTAACATATACCAGCATTATTACATCAATTATTGTAAAAGCATGCCCCCAGGTAAAAAACCCTTTGATCTAAAAATAGCATGAATGTCATAATGACCCCATTGATGAGGGTGTATTCTTAGTAGCTCTTAGTACAACACATTAGACATGCTTCTTAATTTGGCTTCAAAGTATTAATTAGAATAAACAATAATAGAACGGTTGTATCCCTTAATATTGTCAGTTCTGTGTTCGTTTAGTATTCAATTGAAGCATTGATCTTCTGTATTCTTGTGTTAGATTCTGGTTTTTTTATTCATATATATGGAGAATTATTGAATTATTGATTTTGCTGATTATATTACATATTCAACAGTAATAACATTCAATTGATAAATTACAGAAACCTAGAAGTTGAATAAATATTCAATATGTTTGAAGAAATGTTTTACAAATTAACGGAAAAAGATTGTGTTCCATGGGGTTGATTCGATAAATTATAATGGCAAAAAAAAGAAAAGATCATTTACTCTGAAACTATATTATAGAATTGATAAAACTCTAAATGCTAAATAGAAGCTAGTCTGCCCACATTATATATAGATTTTATCTCTTTTTTTTTTTTGTGATTGTGTGAAACCATCTGACTCTCAATGTAAACAGCCCTAGGCGCTGAGGGGAAGCTGTCTGTCTTGTAGACATTTTTATGACTTTAATCTTTCATGTTGACAGACAGACAGTCAAGCATTCTCACAGAATCACATAGACATAAAATTGACAGTCAGATGTCTCTTAAATTCTTTGCCAACCCGGTAACTGTTATCTGCAGAATACAGAACGTTATGCTATCTTATCAATATGGTATCTTATCAGATAAGATAGAGAAATCTCAGATATGATAAATGAAGAACAAACATGTTTTTGGTTAAAATGTTGAATATGTATGTGAAGTGGTTTGAAGATATAAGAGTTAACAAAGAAAAAATGTTATAAAAATGAAGTTATATATATATATATATATTTTTTTTAATTTACTTATATAATATTTTTTAGATTTAAATTTTTAATGCATATTTATAGATTTTATTACCCTACTAAACATAATGACACCTGCATAATTTATTCTTGGCATGTACATGTTCTTAGCACTCTTAAACTCGTAATTCATGGGCTGGTAATTGCGTTTCCATGGCAACACATTTGTGGGGTGGAGGTTTAGGGCATGTCTCGCGTGATCTCGTGCAGAACGGGGCTAGGCGAGATCTGGTTGACCTAGTTAAGCATTCTCTCAACACAATGCCACATGCATGGCTACTCTGTGAGTTGTTGGTTGTTTAGAGGACACTTTTAGTCGATTTCATGGATTTAAATTCATCCGATCTTCCAAAACACAAGACAGAGCATCTCAGATGAACCGTACCTGCATTTAGGAGTAGTTATCAGCAAGAAATTAACCCTCAAAAGTGAGTATTTTGACTCGTTTGTATTCAACCTACCTGCCAGGTGTAGCTGAGTTGCCTACCTGCCTGACTAGGTGAATTTTACCTGACAGAATTTGAGGCTGTGAAATTAAGAGCAATTTGTTCCTAATTGCAGACAGAGTACTTTGATATAAGTATATATATGTAAATTAAGTATAAATCCATGTATATTGAACAAATGCAGTTTTCCTTGTATCAAAACAAAAAGTCTAATAATGTACACATGTCATTGACAATATTTCTGATTGTGTGTTCACTAAACATGCCTTAAATAAACCATGGTTATTATTGGTTTGTCCAAATGTTCTCATATTTGGCCAAGGTTATAGACGATTGTTAGGTAATTTTATTATAATTATTAATAGAAATCTGTCCCATGTTATTTTGATATCCAGTTTTGGTATGGAGCCATATTATCAATAACTATATTATAAGTAGTCAAATATTGACTTGCATGCCATAGGTGGCGTTTAGATAATCTGAATTATATTATTGAAGCATTTTAGTTGGTGTTGCTAAACTAAGCCTGTTATTAAAGTTTTCATAGATCTTTGCTATGTTTTAATTTGAAACTATGATAAAGTCAAATTTTAATTTTAATTACAAAGAAGTGGATAGTTGCCCATATAGAGATTGGATTGAACCAAATGGAGGCAGTGTTATCTTCAGTAGTTCGTGACGTCATAATCAGTTGATAATGACGTCATGTACTATCGTGCTGTGACGTTCTAAAAGAAGATAGAATAATGCTCCATATAGAAGGAAAGTCTGCAAAATGTTGAATATGAAGTGGAATTGAATTAAATTTAGATATAAATCTTAGTGTGTATTTGCCAGTATTGTGCGGTTTTCTGCTGTTTTACAAGACTCCGAATAGATAATGCGTTGCTATGACAGCACTGTAACTATTGTATTCATTCTATTGTACTGTCCTTTGGGGTATAACTGTCATTTTGGCAATTTCTTGAACAGTTAGTTCCGTCATGGTCTATGTCTCGTTCTCATTTCGATAAAGACTTGGACCATGAATGAATTCCTTGGCTGGCAAGACATTTGGGGGGAGGGAGGGTGAGGTGTCATGGGATTCTAGTGCACTTGGACAGGACTCTTTCACCCCAGGGCAAATAGAAGAAAATCGAAAAACACAGAAAAGGGTCAAAACAATTTCCCATCTACAGTTTGGCTGGCTCAGAGTTTACAGGAGAGGGGGGGTGGTAACCCTATTATTTGTAATAGGCCTATATTGCCATTTATGCTAGATCTATGTGTGGATGGGGTAATATTCTGTGAGGTTAATTGCCAAGTTGTCTTTATAGTGAGGTAGAATTTTTGTGTATTAATGCTGGTAATACATATCTTGCAGTGTGGAGTCTATTTTCCATAACCATCACTGATTATGTGGTACATGGATTTTTCATTATATTAATTTATGCTCAGACGTATAAAATGCTTTTGAAAGACTTACTTAAGTTTACCCCCTATGGATTAATTAGTACAGTTTGCATCAAAGAATAAAGTATATACCATGGCTTGAATAAATTATATAGAGCAAGAGAAAACAATGGCTGTTAATTTTCTAAAACCCTTTGGGGGTGCATTGCAATTTAAGGGCTACCCCCCCCCCCCCCTAGTGAGCTGGATCCTATTTAAGGCCCCAACTTGTGTGTTGTGGAAGGGGGGGGGGGGGTTAAAGTTTAACCCTGTGAACACTCTATGCATGAAGTGTCCACCAAATTGCCACCAAACATTTCTTGAATTTCTAAAGAAGATTGCAGGTAGACATTTAAGAAGGGTGCAAGCTACACAACACTGCTGAGGGTATTAGCTCAACTAAGAACTTGTAAAGGAAGGTTCCTCTTAAAAGTTTAGTTATATTGTGAGAATGTACTTGTAGCTAAGGTCCTAAGTCCATGATGACATGTTAAATTGACTCAAGGAATAACATGTGAAGGTTTATTACATTTTGGGGCATTATGTTGTTGGATCAAGTTGTTATGTAATCATCAGCTGTTAATTATGATAATTCTGGAATTTCAATTCTAGAATTTCAATTGTATATATTGATGGACGACATGTTGTGGTATTTATAGGTTATTCAATATTTTATTGTAAGGATAAATTGCAGATAAGAGACAGTCTTGATTTCAAATTTATATCTAATCAAGAGGTATAAATGTTTTCTTGTTATTTCTGTAAGTGACTCCAAATTGAGTTGAATTCCCCAAATTATTGTGAAATATTTTTTGTCATGGAAACAATTAATGAATGCAGGAAAAGCAATAGACACTACAATGTGATCTTTAGTCCAAACAGCGTGAAAGGATTAGATATGATAATCCCCTCATGAAGGGATTATTCTGATGAAGGGATTTTGCCCATGTGGTACAACAGCCCAATGAAAAGTTCAGGCTGTATTTTGTTTATTTTCAATCCTTTTGTTTATTTTGAATTCTGTTGTTTACTTAGTATTCTTTCGTTTGCATTATCTTCAAATTTCGAATTCTGTTTCAATGGCACTGGGTCACAGGATCATTTGACCTCAGATGGCCTTGACCTTTTACCCTGCATCCAAAAAAAAATTCAAACACGAGAGTCCTTTCAATATATAAAAAGAAAATGTCCAACGAATTAAACTGTCATATCTGACTCCCATCTCGAGAACGGGAGTTTTCAAGACGTTAAGTACAATTTAATATCATTTAATATCAATATCCATGTCTAATTAATTACGTCAGCATTATATAACAAACATTCCGGACTTCCATTAATGAAAGGAAATTGAGAAATCATCGTCTGCATGACTTGATGTCAGACGACATCGCATGAACTTTAGAACTTAGGAATGTTAATTGCCTTCTAATAACACCATTAGTGACGTCATAGCGTCATGCTAATTAGTTCTAGATTAGCACCTAATTAGTAAGTGCATTATAACGAATTTTCAATACGATTTCAATTCGATTAGATTAGTGGTAGGGCAGTTTAATGATTAAAGAATTCAAATAATTCTTCTGTTATGGTTCCTAGGAATTGTACATGCCTGTCACTTGATTTATAATGTGATATAATGCTTAAGTGGTGTGAGTAGAACATGCAATGAAATTACATTTAACTGTTAAGGATTATCAAAATGGTAAATAAATGAAAAAAAGTTTCAGTTGCATTTTCTTGAAGAGAAGTAAAAGTGGTGTGGACTACTACAGCATGTCATCAGTTAATAAATCTAACTTAAAGGTTACTATGATATATATATATTAGTAATTTAAATGTATCTTTACATTTTGTATGCGTTAAACACAAAATTTCTGATCAACCATGGTTAGAATTGGAATTTGATAAACTACAAAATATAACTGAATAATAAATATTTTTTTAGCATTTACTCGTATACTTGGTGAATTAAATTCAAATTTTTGCCTTGGCACACGCATGATAAATGCAGAAACGGTCTGTAGGCAGCTGGACCATTAATAACAACAGAAAGCCCAAGAGAACTGAACAGGTGTAGGATGGATTGACAGGTAGGCTCTCCGCTATAGCACTTGATATCATACACCTGTCTATTCTGAATAATATTCTCCATATATTAGAGGCAGCAATGTCATTAATAAGGGCCCGTTTGATTGGTTTATGCTTCTGTGAAGTCACAATGAATGATATGTGTGTTGACATACTATATACATAAATTGGTCATTCTTAGTTTATCGGAGGTTTCAAAAATTGAAATTATGTATGAAATGTTAGTTATTGGTAAATTGATGCTACAAAGAAGTTAAACGATTTATAAAATCATAAAATTGGGTAAAATATTGCAATTTTATTCAAAAGATAAATAAAGTGCATGTGTTATTATGGAATCTCCAAATGAATATATTAAATATCCTGACATTATTCGTGTTAGTATTTTTGGCATAATGTCCATCTTCCAATATTGTTGTTGGCACAATTAGGGTAATATTAGTAAAGATCATTTATTATTCATGACCTATTTAAGGTCAGAATCAATATAAATCTATTCATGATTTGGAGAGGAGCTCATTTCTAATCAAATTACAGCGTGTTATTTCGTGATTGTAGTTGCTTCGGTCAATTATTGATGATTTTGACAAAACCAATCATGAAAATCGTAAATCAGCAACTGGGCAGACATGAATGTTGCAAATGGGCCCATTGTCGTAATCACAGCATGTATTGTTTACCAAAGGATGTCGTAAAAATGCAATTTGCAACACGTGTTGCTAATGGTTACGTCAGATTTATTGTCTGGAATGTCGTAAAATTGATGGAAAATATCAAATTTGAAAACAATTGTGTGTCATGTAGCAATGGCTGATGAAGTCACATGATTTTGTAAAGTATTAAATTAATACAATAATCTTTCTAAGAATAAAAAAAAAATCATAATTGAATGCTTTTAACTTGAATACGAACTCTTGAACCAAATTTTAGATAGATCATTTATGTTGGAAAATATTGAAAAAAACAATAATATTTTTGTTATATTCCACTTATTGCTTGAAAAAGGCAAAAGATTGGCAGCCAGTTTAACTCAGTGACAACTATAAACATTCCAAAGTTGCCAAAGACCCTCTGGCCAATAGGCAGTGATGGATGGGGTCACGTGACCAGGTGACCTGCTGGGTGACCTGGCACCTGTTGGGTTCTGGGGTTGAGATCAGAAAGGGGTGATTGCTGTACCCCTTTACCCCTATCATGGACGTAAAATGGCTACTATGAAGTAAGAAATTGTGTATTTCAATGCTCATTATGATATAACATTCTTTTTTCACTTTTTGAGTATCTCAGCGACCAATATAATTCGCTTCGTTAGCAGTTAGAGGAAGTTTGCGAAAACTAAATAAGTTCTTCTGAGATCATTAAATCTGACGTTATATCGTTTCGATCAGCATTAATTGTCTGCATTTTCTGATTCATGGTTAGTTTTAGGTTGCTATTGCTTGCACGTCCACACTGCCTCTTGGATTGAACCCAGGACCAAACAGAAGAGCTCATTAACCACTGGGCCATTTCTGTATCATATAATTTACACATGGTCTCTCACTTCCCAAGAGAGGTGTTTCTGACAAGAAAGAAAAGCAAAATGTTGGCTGAAGTCCACACGCTATTACATGATCAATTCACATGAACATTACATGCTAGACATGATCATGAGAGACATGGCAGACATGGCAGACATGGCAGACATGGCAGACATGGTAGACATGGTAGACATGGTAGACATGCTACTGCTGGTGTCCATGGTGACAGGTCATGTGATGTCTTAACACCCTATAGAAGGTTTTACAATGTGTCATGCTTATAATGCTTATACATTGTACATAGTAGGATCCACAATAAATGTCCATTTGTCATAATTTATCACGAAAAGCCCAAAATGGACTGAAATGTCACTAATAAGGCAAACCTTAACTGTCTAACCATTAAATGGAGCTCATAAAAACCTCCCCTCTCTGTACCAATCGCGTTAAGTTACTAATCTTTGCAATGAACATTTTTTGCCAATTATCGTTTCACGTGTATGAGTAATAGCAGTATTTTTTATCAGCAATTAGAAGTTAGGATTTGTTGCTGACATTTCATGCCATTTTGTGCTGCTCCGTGCCATTTATTCATTGATTGGAAAAACTGAAAAACTTGTGAACACATACCTGATGGTCAGTTGTTTCTTGTGGTAAAAGGAGCTAGTTGACCAACCACACTTCAGTGAGACATTCTGCTGATATGGGAATCTCATCTTGTTAATTCTTTGATTCAAAGTTTGCTTTGGATGTTTTCTAGATAAAGGTAGTTAGCAAAAAGCTGTTGTTGTAGAGATAACTCCCCATTCTGAGAGGTTATAGATACCCTATGTAACATTATATTGATAGCTATCTCCATGAAGTTTGTGTGTTATTTCTTGCACTACAGTTACCCAAAATCTTGAAATACTGCTAAAAATATGGGTGCAATATATAGGGTTACATCACACATATACCCTCAGGATATTTTCTGTGTTTTTTCAAGGTTTTTGGCCATATATTTCAAACAATTCATTATTTTCAGACCCAAGGTGTTTATTTGTTGAGAATTTTTCCTGTAATATGAGTTGAAGTTTTGAAAGTGAGAATAATAAATTTAGAGAAAAACTTAAAAAATGAAGTATTGAATTTCCAAAATTAAGATGTGGTCCCTGTTAAGGGTTC
The DNA here is from genome assembly GCA_932294295.1 of Alitta virens. NCBI lineage: Eukaryota > Metazoa > Annelida > Polychaeta > Phyllodocida > Nereididae > Alitta > Alitta virens. The sequence continues at coordinate 49,195,371 of OW028576.1, read as the reverse complement.
TGCAATTTATTCTTCTTGTCGCTACATAAATTAAAACTTCATTCAAACATTTTGACCTTTTTTTTCTTCTCGAAAACGCTAAATTTATTGTCGAAGTGCTTTTCGGATTCTCAAAGTCTTTCACAAATTTTGGACGTTTCATAACTGTTAAACTTCAACGATGAATTTCACTGAAGCTTTGATGTGACTAAATCATCTCAAATAAACTTAGAATTACATCAAAATGTTAATTTGTATGAATAATTTGTTGCTCTAACTTTGACATTGTTTTGTCTTTTGAATTGTTTTTGCTCTGATTTGGTCGTCTGAGCAAATTGAAGTAGTTAAATCCCACAAAGTGTCAAATGTAAACGGATTCAGGGCATGCCTTTTAGTCCTGACTGTGTATCTTTGTTTTGCAGCGGGGTATGTACTTTAGACTCGCTTCAAGTGTCACTTGTCTGTTGAGTTGTGAGCCAAAAAGAAGTTTCGAAAAAATAAGAGGATTAAAGTCACGTTGAACTTGTGTGAAAACTTTACAGGAATATCAAAATATTAAAATGAAAGTAGCATTCACTGCATAGATAGATGGATAAATAGAGATAGATAGATAGATAGATAGATAGACAGAAAGATAGATAGATAGAAAGATATATAGATAGATAGAGAGATAGAGGTAAGTTTTTAGTATTGTACATGTATTGTGTCTATCAATCTATGCTGAGGCAAGTAAAAGACCTCACCCATGGGGTAGATATGTAACATGGTGTGGACTCCAAGTCTTATAATCTCATCATTATATCTCCCTCTAGTTGGTCATATAAGCTGACTTAGCTTCGGACCAGTAAACATTGAGATTTAATTATATTTTATTGTATTGAATCAATAGCTGAATACTACCATGGACCTCCTGGGTGGGATCTTTTGCTTGCCATATCACAGACACCAAATAAGAGGTCCTTTGCAGAGCTAACAAAGGAAATAAAGCATTAAACATTTTTAAATGGAAGGCAAAGAGATGCGAAAAAAGTCGAGGAAAACTCTCTTTTGGTGTTTTTTGTGCCTAAAAAGTGTGAGGTGGGAGGCTGGCTGCAGACACAACACTCGTGGCAGATGTATGCTTACAGACAAAAAAGAAGTCTAAAAAAAATGAAGATTGTTGTTGCTCCAGTCTCCGCTGTTTTTGGCTCAAAGTGGCTTGAAATGTCGGGTTCATCAAATGCAATTTCAGGATTGTAACGTTAGTTGACTTAGAGCACATTCCATATCCATTTAATTAATTTTGTATAACTGATGCAAACTTAATATCTATTTTACGTAACCAACATCTAGATTACTAGTTACCTTGACAAGTTGTGTAAATTCATATATTAAAGTTAAAAAACAAATAAAGTAAGTCACTGTAAGAATGGGTAATCAGGTAATTAACTGTTACCTTACTTTGCTTGGCATTTACTTTAAATATGATTTCATAATCAGTTGTAACAATCTGTTAAGTGCTACAGCATGTACAATGCAGTCAACTTGTGACTGGTCAGTGTGACTGGACTACATTTAAGGGACTACAATGATTTTGCCACCATGAATTGACCACCATGAATGACAGGCAGCCTGTGACCTTGTCTGCCATTTAACCATGAATGTCTCTATTCTTCTCTATTCTGCTTGGATTTTCGTGATTTTCCATGAAGTATTGAACTATTCCGAGCTATTCTTGGCTGCTCACAGCTATTCTGGCTCACACAGGCATTCATAGATGGATTATTAATGCATATTTAATCGATTATTAATGCATATTTAATGATAAACAAAGATGGCTGACCTTCTATTAAAAGATCGTCTGCTTTTGGAACTCTTCAGTCATGGAGGTAGCGAAATTTGCAAACAATGAGGGATTATGACGTTTACACTTGACAACAATGGTAACAATGGCTACAGAAGGTCACGTGGGGTCGATTTTGTGCTGTTTTCTTTAAGTTTAGTCAATTGTGATTGTCATGAATGGAATCGAAGGTTGGCTGGTTGAACTGACTGAATGTTGTTCTAGCTTGAGTTGACCATTTTAAGCTTGAGTGAATAAACCATGTGGACTCCAATAGCAATGAATAGACAAGACTAAATTTAACTCCGTTAAGGCTTTCTGCTATATCTAGACTGCTTGATCTGTCACAGCTGTCTGGTGATATTAGATTAAAGGGAACATTATGGTTTAATATTTAAAAGAAAATTCACATTTTATATGTAGATATAATATACTTGGTTCGTCAGAAAATTTTGAGTTTTTATATGAATTTAATGATCAAAAGATCATTTCTTTCAGGAGAATAAAATAAAATATTATGATTATTACTGAACTAGGTATAAGTTGATTTGCATGTATTGAGAAACCAGTCTCAAGTCTTGAAGTGCAATAACTAGAATATGTTTAGCAGTCAGGTGAGCTGTCTTCATTGTTCCCAATGCCTAATGCCATGGTTCTTTGTTGGGACCTCAATGCCTTGCATTCTCCTGCATTGTTCATGGTTGTTTAGTGGGTCATTATTTTAGTTTATGATCATCTAATGGCATTTTTGGAGGCAGAGCTTTTTTAATGGCTTCACTGAGAAGCAGGGGGATCATTTTGAGGTCTCTTTTCTCAAGTCCTGGACCCCACCGTGTGATCTCGATGACAGGGTCTTCCCGGGCGATTTCAATGCGCTGTGTTATAAAAATGATGTAAAATGTGGACTGAACTCAGATATCCAACTTGCAGAGTTTCACCGTCTCGCTGACACGGTCTTCCTCGGTGATTTCAACGCTCATTCTTTTCACTCGAAACGCTGACTCATTCCTTTCTGGAGTGTTTGTGGCTTCCTTTGTGGTTTCCTGTGGTGTCCCCAGTTCCTATTCATGTGTAGCATTCAACATCTCAATGAATTGTCTGAATGTGTTGGTAACTTACCGGACAGTATATGGATCCTTATGGACCCCACCGTGTGATCTCGATGACAGGGTCTTCCCGGGCGATTTCAATGCGCTGTGTTATAAAAATGATGTAAAATGTGGACTGAACTCAGATATCCAACTTGCAGAGTTTCACCGTCTCGCTGACACGGTCTTCCTCGGTGATTTCAACGCTCATTCTTTTCACTCGAAACGCTGACTCATTCCTTTCTGGAGTGTTTGTGGCTTCCTTTGTGGTTTCCTGTGGTGTCCCCAGTTCCTATTCATGTGTAGCATTCAACATCTCAATGAATTGTCTGAATGTGTTGGTAACTTACCGGACAGTATATGGATCCTTATGTGTCGAAGAATGGAGACAGGAGTCCATGGTTAAAGTAGCTTCTAAGGCATTGTCCATATGGATATACAGTGCAGCCTCACCATTAAGACCACCCTTGGTGAAAAATATTCTGTCTTCAATATCGAGGTGTTCTTAATAGAGAGGTAAAATATAATGTTAGGAGAATAGATGATTCACGTCTCAGCCATTGACATATGTCCTCGGGTCTGCTGTTTCTGTGCATTTACCAGGATCATGAGTATGTTGTCACAAAGCTGACCAACATTGTTTTTGTGGATTTGTGCTGAATGCCACATTGATTGTAATAATGAAATGGCTAAAAGCGGGCTTCCACAGTACACGACAAACTATAGCATATTGTTAGAATTGTACAATACACGTGTTGTGACACCTCCACTGCAGTTTCTTACAATTGAATCCTTTACTGACTCAACTCAAAGGACAAGGGCTCTTTAATCCCTTTGTCAAACAAGCTAAAAGTTCATAAGACCTCATGGGTCATTTCTAAACCTCTTATTGTTGAGTGACTGTAGGTCAGTAGGCGTAATACTTCTATTAATGTAAGTAGTTTTAAATTCTGGCCAAAACTTTTAAGTCCCAGTATATATGTGAAATACTCTTTAAAATGGGCCATCTGGGCTGCTCGGAAAACCTCTTAAAACCGAATGAAATTGAGTTTAGCATAAATAAACAGAGGAGACATGCTGGCCAATAGGAAGAGAGGATTAGCCCCTGAAGAATGTAGTGGGGTAAAAGGGGTAATTATGTCATAATGGGGCTTGTACCCTCACACTTTATTATAGCTATATTGTAGTGTTGACATAATGGGGGACTTGAATGATAGCCCTGATTATATATAATGGGTTAGTGTTGTTATAATGAGGGACTTCAATGCTATTTCCACTGTGTTAATGATAAACCATCCTTACAATGTATGTCAAGATGATAAAGTTGTTATATACCTACACCATGTACATTATAAACACTTTTTAAAGTCATCTTAAGTGTCAGGTCAAATGGTCTTATTATTGAAGTCATGTCTAATTTTTTAATATATATTAAACATTTGTGTTCTAAAGCCTAAATTCACTTTTATAAGGCGCACTCTTTGAAGAAAAAATAATTATTGTCCAAAAATGGATTTTTTGCTGTCATTTACATCAATAATGAAGAGTTTTTGACATTGGCAAATAGCAGCTGAATAGCTAGTTGTAGGCGGGTTATATAGCCTGAGCTGTATGAATGGACTGCTGACCCAGAGCATAAAACCCCCCCAAGAATGGAGATCAAGTTCTTGCTTATAATGTTGTAAATGCTTGGCAGACAGAATGACCACATATTTTGGATCATGTTACGCCCTTGAGACCTCATAAGATCCAAATTGTTTGGTTGCCATGACATTTGATGCCCTAGATCGGCAGAATCCCACTAGGTGGCATCTGTGCCATTGTTGTCATGGCAACTCCACTTGTGCTTTATCACGCTTATGTGCACTTAAATGTTATTTTCGAGGTTTAATATATTTCTAACTTATAAAGAAAGTTAAGTTCAATGTGAGACTATGTGAATACACAAAGTAATTAATCACCAAGTTTTGCAGTTAACGTTTTGAAAAAGAAATCTTTCACAGTTGAAATACATTATGAGAGAAAAATATAAATAGAGGAATATTAAGAAGATAGTGAAATTTTATTCCATCTTTAAATGATTATATATCCGCTTTATTATTTTCATCTTTCGTCAATAAAAATTATATATATTTATATTAATTATCAATTTGTTGCGGATTACAGTCATAACCATTCCTAATGAGCACCTGTAAATATGTTCGTTATACCAGGGTTTTGTTATATAATAAAATCCAGGTATAACCAACACTTCCATAACAGTCCTGAAGAGTTCGTTATAACCGGGTCTGGTTGTATATCGATAAATTTACATTTAAATTTCAAGTTTTCTTCAACATTTTGGAAGTAATGTTCGGATGTCAAGAGATCTACAGCCATGTTACTCCATGCTGTGACATGTCAGTTGTCATGCATATCATGTAGACAGCATGTACATAGCATGTAAGCAAATGCATGTGAAGCAGTCTGCTAGCAGTCTATATATAACATTAGTTCATGGTCTATTAATAGCATCCCAGAGGTGCCTGGATCAGGTGTATGGGGCAGGCCGTGGGAATATGGCTGGGGTCAGTGCTCCTTGGTCATTAAAAATGACAGAAAAAATTAAAAGTTATTAAAAAAAGATAGAGAAAGTTACTAAACAAGTTTACACCTGGGAAAAATAGGATATTTATAGGAATACTAGAATTGAAGATATATATTAACATAATTATAATATTATTGATATTTATTAATATTTTAATAGTAAGGATGGCATTTTAGGTTAACATTTCAACAGTGTTTAATGAATTTGATGAATATAGTTGGTGAATTAAAAATAAAAGTGTATAAATAAATTTCCTCAAATTTGTGCATAGATTTCTATTCTTTAAACTTGAATATGCTGACATGGCTGTTCAACAAGTTATTGAAATAAACCAAATAAAAGGAAAGTCAATAGACCTACTAATGATATATTTACAGTTTCAAGACACATCAAAATCATAGCATTTGTAATAAAAGAAATTGTAATTTTCAGAAATGTTATTGGTAGTTCAGACTTCAGAATGATGCTGTATTTCCATTTCCATTTTTATGACCACATGTACAACTCGTAATGTGACAAGGGTAATTCTTATTTTGCATGTTTGTGCCCAATTCTCTTTTAGGGCTTCGAATTCGTTGAAGCATGAAATTGTTTAAATGTCAGATTTTTCTGTTCTGAGTTATTTTAATGGCCTTTTTACAGATATGATTTCTGTAGCCCAGTATTTAGCTGATCTCATTCTGTCACAGTATTTTCCCATAGATCTTCTGTATGTTTATGTTTGGAGAAATATATACAAGGAATTCTGTCACTCGGGCATGTATGTCATAACTGGCTACATATGCTTCTACATAGCTGTGGTATACACATGATTCATTTAATACATGCATGCCTCAATATTGCTCTACCAAAGCTAGAACGTGTTGGAATATTATGGAAACTTTCGCAGTCAATGTTCCATGTATCAGTGTTATGATCTGAACATTAAAAGACTTATCGGGGCGTGTGATGACCATGGTTCGCTGTCCAATAGGTGAGGTACTGAACTCGTATGCACACGGTCATGGGTTCAAACCCATCCACACAGCAGGGAGTAACTGAGCAGATCCTCCCGAAACCATTGCTCCACTCCACCCAGGTGTGAATGGGTACTTGGCTGTAGGTAGTGATGGTGATTATAACCCTAAAGTGTGCCTTAATGGGTGCTCCCAGGGCGTGGAGAAAGACTCATACTTGAACAGGCTTGCCAAGGGTGTAAATTGTAATGCTCATACATGGCCAATTGTGCCACATGCGTTTTCTATGAGAAGGATAAACGCATGGAAAACGCACGTGGCACATTTGGCCATGTATGATGTTGGAAAAGCTTGTTTTCGATGACAAAAAATTCTGTTTTTGTTTTAATGGAGTTTTGTTAAGTTGTCTGAGGCAGAAAACGTCATGATGAGATAGAATTACTCCTCAATGCTGATCATTTTTACGTTGATTTGTCCAAACGGATTTGCACGTATAGCTTTTGCTTGACGGGTAAATTTACTCAAGACAGTGATATACGTATGGTGTAGGGTCACTTGGGTAAATATTGAACCCCCACAAACACTTATAATATTGCTGTTCATATTTGCACTGACTGTTTATTTACACCAATACAAATCTGACCTCAGGCCGACCTTGAAATGAGCCCTTCAAGGTCAGAGGTCACAACATGCAGCCTCACTCTTGTCTGCGTGGCCTTGACCTTTGACCTTCAGAATGACCTTGGCTTGTGGTTGGTGTTACCATGCATGGTGATGCTGGGGTAAATTGTTTGGACTCCAAGCCTTAACATCTCATCATTATGTATGCCTCTGGCTGCTGGTCATGTAAGCTGACTAATCTTATACAATACAATACAATTATAATCATGATTTTAGTTTTTGGCCATTTGAGTGATGCTATTGCACCCAGTATGAACAATGATGAATCGGAACCATTTGTGAGATACTCTTTCTCAGACATGGTGGCATCTTTAATTGGAGAATGTTCACTTCAAAGGGCTTGGCACCAAACGTGTCTGAAGATATGCCCAGAATGACCTGGGAGTGTGGCAGAAATGTGTCAGATATGGGCTGCCTCTGATCTGGCATACCTAGAGTGATTGCTGTATGTACAGCCATGTCTGGTCTTCATCATTCTGTTTTTCTGAGTAAGCTAGAGCTGGTATTGTGGATTTCACATTTAAAGGTTATTATTATGTAGTTGAGATGTATGGACAGATATTTGTCTAAATATATCAACATAAAATGATTGTGAAGGAAATATATGTTAAGGATTTTTTTTTTTTACTTGAAAGTCTGTTGGCTTTTGTGTATTAATATTTATGACGATATGGTGTTATAAATTACTTTCATTGGATGCATTTTTGAAACATGTCGAGTGACTATAATTAGCTGTATTCTGAGAGATTATTTTTACCTGGTAGATTGTATGAAAAATATTATGATAAGTCATTCTGCTAACTTTACTAATCAGCCTCCATATGACACAGGCATGTTGGTGTTTGTCACACATTGATGTGTTGCCATGGTTACAGAAGATGCTAAGTATGGCAGAGAGGCACAGGTGCATGTATCCATGCTGTGTCCATGATGTATCCATGGAAACGAATATTCTTGCAACAGCTGTTGTTGTCCTCAGCAACTCTGGGAGGTCATGAACCTGTCACCATAGCAACGGGCTGATGCTAATTACCCCAAGGATTTTTAGTTATTTACCTAGTAAAATGTTTGTTTACTTGTTTATTTTCTCCAAAATAATTACAAATTCTACTATTGCAAATACTGTTTGAAACATAGTGAACGTCATAGTGATGTCATTGCATAGTCAATGTCTATTATTAGATTGTTGAACTCTTTCTTAAAAATTCATTTGCAGATAAAATGACATTAATATCGTTTAATTCCTTTGTCTAGTTATCAATTCTTAAACCAATTGGCTATAAATACATTAGCCATTTAATGCGCCCTTTTGTTTGAATAAAGATGATTATTTATAGTATAATACAAGTATTATGGTCCAGAAATATGACAATATCAAGCATAGATAATGGTGTATGTAGTCTGATTACTTCTGTCCCCGTGGTACTGTATCTAGATTGATCTTGGGCTGAACAGAAGGGGTCTGGGAAATTTCAAGAGGTTTTTATCCCAGATTTATCTTTGTTTTGATTACAAGGGGGAGGGTATGGCACCCTTGAAAATAGGACGAGTTGGCAGGTTAGGGTGACCAAGGGGTGACTGTTGAAAGTACAAATGTATATACACTGAGTGACTCCATGAGATTCCATGGTATATAGCTATCCCTCCGCTTCCTCTTGGCAAAATTTTGGTAACTGTAGCTAAATTAAATGATTGTGTGGCGAAAATCTGTTAAACTTAGTGGCGAAAGACAAGGTTCTCAGTATCATTTAACATCACAATACATTAAGTCAAGTATATTTTTGACTGGGAATTAGAAACTAATGAAAGCTGCTTCAAATAATGGTGGCTAAACTGTCTCTGTTGTGGCTAAAAAAATTTGAACTGCTTTAGCCACAGTGGCTAAGGCTGGAATTAATTTAGAGGAAGCCTGGTATAGCATGCTGTGCATATTTTATGGTGGAACGTGGGACCCACAAATAAGGCGATTCTCTGAAATCTCTGAAAGTGGCCTTAGTATTGAGGTGGTCACAAGTGACTTTAATATCAAGGTGATAATGACATAAAAAAGTCTTAATTGTGAGCTTCGACTGTATAGTGTTGTGCTGGATATAATTATGATAAATGTGATTTGAACTCTTTTTCACTTCTTGCTGTGATTGTGACAACTCTGATAATTCTGATAACTTGGGTGACATTTAAACACAATGAGCGTTAATTATCATGTGATTATGGGATATTGAATCAGCCTGAGATGTTATTGAGTTAGCAGATGTTTGCATTGAATGTGGTATGTGTGAATTGACCACAAGCGAATTGTACTGTATAATATATGTATGTTATTGTTTGTATTTGTTCTTAATTTAAGAATATACAACTAACAATAACATTCTTAAGCCTAAAAATCTTGAACTAGCATTATCTAAAGTAACCAGGACTTTTGTTAACCAATTTTCTTGACATAATATTTCTACGCCAAATGCGTTTGTTTTGAAAAGTTTGCCATGATTGGAATTATTGCAATTCAATGTTTATTTGCCTATTTATTCATTTTACCTCTTTATTTTCAGTGTCCGGTGGCAACGACGACCTCCCTCCATACACCATCATCATTGTGGCCGTCGTCTGCGGGACTATTGTTTTGGCTCTGCTTGTTGTTTTAATTGTTCTCTGCTGCAGAAGACAAAAATATAAACGTAAGTAGGAAGTTAATTAGAAAATTAATTTGCGAAATTTTTAAAATCACTTTTATGACTTGTAGTTACAGTCATACATTAATATAAAGTAATTATGAATAATTGTGAGTACTTATCAATACATGAAAAATAAAATTTCAACATAATTGTTCAATGTAACTTTTCAAGTCATGTCTCGTAAGTTTTGGAGATATCACTTAATGGGATAACATGGGGTGTATATTTAACAGAGCTCTTTTGTTGAATAAATAATAAGTGTCGAGTTAACATATTAATATTTTACATAATTTATATTTCCTATATATGCTAATTTGTTCTGTTCTTTCTTTCAGAAAAAGAGGCTGATTCTAAGTAAGTAGTTAAACTTTTTACTCATAATTGTCTTAAATTTTCATATTCATAAGTTCATATTTGCCTCTTGTATTAATGAAGATATGAATTTAAATTTGCCACTTGCTACATTTTTGAGGCATTTAATTGATATATATTACGATTATGTCTTATTGATGAATTGTTTGTTTCTGCAGCCACGTGGAGCAGAATGCTTTGAATCGAGAGAAGTCCAAAAAAGGAATAGACAATCCCGTCTTAGGGGGTCGAGAGGGGGATGTGGATGACCCTATAAGGTCGCCCGTCTTCAGCACAAACTCTTCTTCTGTTGCGAGTGAGTATTGTCTTCTATTGAGTGACTGCGTTGTTCAAATTCTTAATGTTTATCACCATTAATGAACACCCTTAAAAAGTAAATACATTGTATTCACAAAAAATGGTCGGCTGATGCCAAATACAGCTACAGTTGCCTTGAAAATTCATTCATGTCATAAAAATTCATTCCAACTGCATAAGTCTATGGCTTACTCAGGTCATTTCTTCAGCTGGTGGAGGCTAATTTAATGAGACCGTGTGTATATCATTCAGCTTTAACATAACTGTTGATCTATTGGAAATGTTGAAACACATAAATAATATTTAATTTTTTTGAAGCAAGGTCTGATGTTGTTGTTTTGTTGTTGCAGATAATAGTTACGTTTACGACCAGAGGCCGCCACCGAATAGTCACATTACCAACGGTTACCCTGGACACATAAACAGCGGAACGCAATGGAATAAGCGGAACGTAGAGGATCCTCCTAGTTACGACAGTGTTGATAAAGGACTTCGAATACATGACGGTCCGGATTATATTCCTATGAAAAGCAAATCGCAGCCTGGTGAGAAAATAACTAACGAGTTGCAATTTAACTGTTGGGATATATTGACCTTAACAAATAATAACGAAGGGTTCTTAAAACCTTCACGATTTTTCGACAAAATCAGCTGCATTATAGAGAAATTGAGTTAGTGCCTAACTGCTTCTGACAAAAAAATTGTGGGAGTTTAATTTAGATTTTTTTTTTTTATAAATCCTGAAAGGTGATATTGAAATAAAAATTAAGTAACATAAAAAGAAAATATTTAAGTTTCGGTTGAATTGATTAAAGTTGCTTTCAAGTTGAAACATGGAAGTTTAAGTATTTAGGTATTTGATAATATAATGAAAATGTTCAATATAATTTTTAATCTTGTTTCCAGGGCATATTTCTGGTTCAGATCACCATCTTCATCATGGCATTAAGGACAGCAGTGCAGATAGCGGAGTGTCCACCCCAGACCCTGCAAAACCCAAAAAGGTCATTTATGAAGTTGTCGTATGATGAACTTTGGTCTGAATAAGTGACCTTCAACCTAATTTTGCTGCTTTCGTGACCTGTGATGACTCAGTTGCTATGGTGACTGCTGCGTGCGTTTCCATAGCAACTGTTGCTACTGCTGTAACTGAAAGTTGTTGTCCAGAAAAGTGAAAGTGCAAAGTGAAAGTACAAAGTGAAAGTGACACTCATGTGCGTCTGTGCCTGTCTTGCACTCTGTGGATTTTGACGGATTATTTGTCCCTGCAAACTATTTTTGTCGTTAAAATGACATCGTGAACACCATGCAACGGTGTGACGCTGTTTTTGGTGTTGTTCATTTCTGTCTCATTTGCATGTTGCACTCGGACTATAAGTTGTCAGGCAACTCTATGAAAAACAATGGCTGCCATAGCAACAGAAAAGTGCATTGTGATGGTCACATGACTCCACATCTATAAATAAACAATTGCATGATGATCAACATACATATTTCCTTGAAATATTAAAATATGTATTTTGCAATCATTGCAGCATATTTCAAACCGTAAATCAAAAATGGTGCTAAATTATTTTTGAATTTGATGTTGTGTAATGATTGTATTATGTTGGTGATTTTGTATGTAATGTCTTTTAAATGTAACTGCATTTTTCACATGTTGTGCACTCTGGTGGACAATGATGAAAACAGTAGCCCACCTGGTGTTTTTGGCATGAACTAAACGAAGTTCCATCTGTGCTGTAATGCTAGGTATTTTAGGCACTCTTTCTTGGCTGCTTTTAGTCATTTTAATATTCTAGATTAAATTTTAAGTTCATTTTTGATTACGAAGGAGCATTTATAAGATTGGATTTTTAATCTGAACCATTTGAATCGAGTCCCTGTATTTTACTTTAAACAACGAAATCACAATTTTCTGCTTGATGAAACGTGAAGCTTTTATAATTACATCAACCAGCTCCAAAATTAGTGCCACCAAATCTTCCATATGTATAACTACTTCATTTTTTGTGGCTTATTTTTGTAAGCCTTAGCCTGATGCTCTGCTTGATAGACAAAAGTGATAAAAATCAATATCCGCCCAATCGGTTACCATGACAATGCTTCCAAGTTACTCCGCCCAAATAATGCGAATAGAACAAATTCTCAGAATACTCTGCTCTGATCTGAGGTCTATACTTATATCATGATTCAACTTTTACAACTGGTTTTGTAAAAACGAAATATCTTATGCGTGAATTAATTGTATCATAATCATTTGATCTCTTATAAACGTCATAAATTTAATGTCCTATTGTTGTTTTACAACATAAGTGGCCTTAACTGTACGTAGTTCAGAGTTATATACAAAACATTTAGCAAATGAATGTCACTCATATGGTAATCAATTACAGGATTAATCAGGATTAGAATAAATATGGTCAGACTACTGTAATTAATTAAGCGATCTCATAAAACTTTTAAAATAAAAAGGCCTATTTATATACACACTGCATATAGTATTGTATACGTATGAATATTACATATCAAACTTTTTATGTACAACTTGTGCATGTTGATAATATTTAAATGCATTTGTAAATACCCAATGATGTAATTTTAGTGTAAATATGTAAGATATAACGAAAATTGTTTTTGGCGTTAGCACGTGTGATAGGCAACATAGAGAGGCAAAACGCATTTATACAAAACTTAATTAACGTTTAAAGATATATGCATTTAATGGGCATGACTAGTGTATCTATGTTTGCCATTAATTTTTTAAAGACGGAAAAAACTTTTTTAGCGTTTTAGATACAAAGTTGAGTGATTGAAATCTAGCAATTTTTTTACGTAACATTTTCATTCTTTCATTCATCCCTTTCTAAAGCTTGTATAATTAAGGGTTGTGTCCTTAAGTTTGAAAATTTCTGTCAATATTTATATATTATAACTAAGGACTTTACATGCGAGACATTGACTGGTTATTTACCTGGTTGTTTAACTATAGGATTAAGATATTTTCATTTTGTTTTCCGACTTTTTAATATTACAAGTTAAAGCTTATAGTTCCAGGTTGGTTATATTACCTAGAGTAAGCGGTTTTAAATTTGATAATTTTTTAGTGGTTTTGAATTTGATAATATTTTTTTTGCGCGAGACTCTTATTATTTTTGCAAGTTTACACTTTAAAGTTTTCATAATATACTCTTCTTTGATCATTTAACACAACATTTCTATGTCGATACAAAAGTCGGACTAGTAATCTGCCAGTGCCAGTGAACAATGCCGATCAGTTTGGACAAAAAATTTGAAAAAAAATTTCCTTTATTGTCCCTAATTCCTTGCTGCACTGACAAAATTATATGCAGATGCTGGGCTTTTTAGGTGATGTACATCATTTTTTGATGGCATTAATTTCGATTAAATCTGTATTTATTGAAATAAGATCTGTATGGTATGAATTTTTGGCTTCTTGTTGAAATATATCAGCTACTTAAAGTATCAAATACACCAAAAATAATTATGATCTTCAAGTAACTGACTCCAGAACAAATGTCAACTAGATGTTTCCATTTGAATGTTGATCAAAATGTGTTCATTTGCACCAATTTAATGTTTGTACATTTTGTATGTTATTGAGTTCTGCCCTGTATAGAAATCTGCGAAGGATCGAAGCCTGAGTTTCTGATGTGGATGTTGAATAAATTGTACATTTTTATATGAATATTTTGTCTTGTGTGTTATTGTTGTTCAAATGTGGTTTTTGTGTCTACTGCGGTCTTTTTTTTTGTTGTTGAGTAAAGCTAAATTGCTGTTGAATGGCCTGCTGTTCTTGTGAAGGCATTAGATGTTTGAAACCCTAGGGGAGAACAGTGAGTCAAACTCCCCTAGTTTCAACACAATGAAGGTTATAGCACTCGTCTGCAGGCCCGTAGCCAGCCGCTTGCGTTAGGGGTCGTTTTGGTAAAATTGTGGACCTTCAATACATTTAAGAAAAATAGCATTCCCTGAAGTGTACCAATGTGTGGCAATGGACCAAGTTGGGTGGGTCGAATGACCCCCTCCACTCCCCCCCCCCCCCCTTGGCTACGTGTAAAGTAATTTTTTTATGCACGTGAGTTTTAAATCTTATTACCCAGCATTTGGTGATAATGAAGTCATCTAATAGTATACAAAACCTTGGATAGTGGTCTTTAATTTCAAATATTAATAAGGTTCACATGGCTGCATTAAAACCGGCATGGGGAAGAGTGAGACGAAGCATGAGTGGGGCAGGGTGAGACCGTTAATTCAGTGTAAGTCATAAGGGAAATGACAACTCGATGTCGGTTACATGGCATGTTAAATTGGTGGTTCCTTGTCACCAGTGTCTGTGCCAGGCCAAGTAAATGACCCCAGCTATAGGGTAGGGGAGAGTGGGGCACCTTGAGCCATGGGGCACCTTGATCCATTGGCTCTGTGGGCCAGTTAGTTTAACTTTGTAAATGACAATGATTTTGTCCCCTTAATCATAAAGAATTCGGTCACTATTTTTTTAAAATTTAGTTTCCCTTCAGGACAACGTTAATTCAGAATTAACACTTTTCACTACTACAGAGTAAACAAACCAGACAAGATTAATTTTATTTATTTTTTCTAATATCTTCGTAGAATGTAGTAACCAATTTATCAGTGTGAGCTAGGCAATATATTCCACAGATTGACCTCATTGCAGATGAGTTGAGATTTACCTCCATTGCACAACATGTGTTTTTTATGTGGAATTTGCACGTGGGGCACCTTACCCTAATAATTATTTAATTTTGGCTTGGTAATTTTCAAGCAAAAAATAACTAGTGTATTTTATATGTAATTTTACCCAAGGCACAATTCACTAGTCTTGGACAGTCAAACAATCAATGATTGCCTCTTTTAGCAAATTCCAAGTGTTTTTTAGGTTGGCTCAAGGTGCCCCAAGTCTGGCTCAAGGTGCCCCATGGTCAGGACACCATGAGCCACTTGACCACACTTTTTTTAAAGATGGCATTTCACCCTCTTACAGATATGTACACTTCAACATTTTACATAAGATACTCAGGTTTTTAAACTATAGTACTATGTTTAAAGTAGGACTGTTTGACTCACTTCACGCTTGAAGGTGGAAAAGGCAGCTCATGGTGCCCCACTCTCCCCTATATGCATAACATTGTGACTGTAAGGCTTACCGTCTCATCATTACATCTGTTGATTGCTGGTAAAATAAGCTTCAAACCCGTAGCAATGGACAATAAAAGGAACTTGCTACCTAACATAAGGGTATTTGGAGAAATTTTGCGTTTTTGGTGCACTATCAAACTTTAGTTTCACTCTACCCCTTAGCTTGTCTCACAGTAACTCACTGGTGATGAACAATGAGACAAATGACTTGCATTGACATTGTGTTGAATAGCTCTAATCGTACACAAGGCTGTACAACTATATTACCTACATCTGAGGTGGGCAGCAAGTTATGCCCTGATTTTCGAATTTTTGTCATGATTGAAAACAAAAAAGGCGTCTCATTGTTCCCCACTCTACTCTACCCAACTCTTTCTGCTATAAAAAAAGTATCATAATGTTAAACTTACTGCCTAAACATATATATCTACTAGGAGGATATAAAACGATGCAATTAATACTCTTCTGACCTGCATCTTACAGCTATCTCACTAATAATGCATCCTCACAATTAACACAAATAATAAGGCCAATCATCATCTAGTGACTGTGAGTGCAAAGCCCACTCCCTGCACTGTTTATGAGCCACATCTCAGTCCCTGTCCCATCACATGGGATGTACTCATCATCTCATCCATGGTAGTGACTGTGGGTGTATGGGTTCAAAACCCACTCCCTGCACTGTTTATGAGCCATATCTCAGTCCCTGTCCCATCACATGGGATGTACTCATAATCATCTCATCCATGGTAGTGACTGTGGGTGTATGGGTTCAAAACCCACTCCCTGCACTGTTTATGAGCCTCATCTCAGTCCTTGAACCATCACATAGGATGTACTCATCATCATCTCATTCACGGCAGTGGCTATGGGTGCATGCAGGGCCGGTCTTAGCTTGCGCGAGGCCCAATACAGGGCTATATGACCCACTGTTTTCCCCTTACTGCTGAAGCTGAAGATACCTCTTCTTTTTTTGGTCCTCAAGTATTTACTGGGCCTAATATTGCAGAGGGGCGAGGCCTATTCAGGTGCGGGGCTCAACGCAGCTGCATTGCACGTTGCTCTTGGTCCAGCTCTGGGTGCATTGGTTTAAAGCCCACTCCCTACAATGTTTACAGCCACATCTCAGTCCCTGTCCCATCACATGGGATGTACTCATCATCTCATCCATGGTAGTGACTGTGGGTGCATTGGTTTAAAGCCCACTCCCTACACTGTTTACGAGCCATATCTCAGTCCCTGTCCCATCACATGGGATATACTCATCATCATCTCATCCATGGTAGTGACTCTGGGTGCATGGGTTCAAAGCCCATCTCTGCACTGTTTATGAGCCACATCTCAGTCCCTGTCCCATCACATGGGATGTACTCATCATCATCGCATCTTTCCCTTTAATGCATGTAATGCACCATCGAGTTTTAGTTTGTGCAGTTGTATGAATAGATCAAGATAAATAAATTTTGACTTGTATTTTTTTTTCTTTTCAGTTATTCTCACATTTTCAACGCATGGATCCCTTAGTTATTTACAATTCCCACCTGCAAAATGGACCTTTGCATGCCACCTACCTTCCTAACACTGTACTAACTCCTACTAACACTAGTGAAACACTTGCAAGGCATTCAAATCATGAGCCACTGGATGCTGCTGCCATCTATGGGATTGGCAGTGATCTATCCAGCAGTTACTCCATCTACAGTGCAGACAAGGAACTGGTGCCTCCCTTACCACCAAAGGTTGGGAAGACAAGGAGATTTTCTATTAATAGCAGCAAGACTCAATCGAGTAACTATAGCAACAAAACTGAGAGATCCAGTAAATCGAGTTACTCCAATCGAGAACTAGACGATTACAACAGCAGTATTTATGGGTGTAGTTTAAAAGCGAAAAGTGACACAGGAAGTACTTTAGCAAACAAACATATTAACAGCATCGACCGAAATATGTTCGAGGAGGATTATCAGATATTAGGCGCAGCAAAAAGATTGATTCAAGACAAACAGAGCGACAATCGGTCCCAAGCGGCGTCAGACTTGTCACATGACATGCAATATGGTGTCTCTGGCTACTTCAATAATGCGAGTGAAAATATACCACATTTTGAAAATAGTCACACCGGAGTGCTCGGGTTTAGATCTACGTCTGCTCCTCCTGTGGATCCCAATGGTCACCATGGAAATAGCGTTAAATCACCCACTGACTTTAATAATAAAGTAGCAAAATCAAGCGATGTTGCAGAAAGTGATTATTTTTATCATGACAATCACTTTTCGAATAAAGATTACATAAATTCTGTTTGGGACCAGCCGCAAAGAAGACTTCCCGCAAAATCGCAGTCGTTCAATGAGCAGCACGACAGCTTAAACATGCAAAACAGACCTGACTTAACTCCCCTGAAAAGTCCTGGGCCCCCTGTGAAACCAAAACTTAATGTTTTGAAAGTTTCTCCTGGTGGAAGAGAAGCATTTAAGATAACTAATAACAACTTCCGTGGAGAAAATGGTGATTTTGTAATGCCAAGGGTATACCCCAATGAAACAGCGAGAAAACCAGAGGCTAAAATAAAAAATAAAGGGAAGAATTTAGAACATGTAGATTACTGGTTAGAACATGCTTCATCGTATCAGGATTTATCAACGTTACCTGGCAACCAAATATGGCATCCTTATGCAGATGACCCTAGGTACCAGGTTTATTATCAATCTGTTCCAAAAGGTCATGGAAATAATGAAGCATTATACCAGGCGATAGAAAAGCCCAAGAAACCAAAGGGAATACTAGTGCTACCACCTACCGTGGCTCAGATGAAGCTGAGTCCAGTGCGCTCTAGAGCTGACCAATCCGAGGAAGCGACTCAAGGTGTCAGCCAATCACAGCCAGCCACACAACTGAAGGGAGTCACTGTAGGGGAGTCCAGTGACAATTTGCCAGTTACTCTCATACTTTAAAGACAGACCATTACATGATAATTAATGTGTATTAAGCAGCTAGGGGCCTCAAATTCTGTGTGCCATGGGATCCAGACCTATAATGTATGAACTTCAGTCTATCGCACCGTGACTTCCCGACGTGCGTACAAGTGGCAGCAACAAGTTAATTAATACGCAGACGTACGTGCTTGTCAAGTGATAAAACAATTGATGCCAAACTATTTTTTTAATAAACTTAATTTTGCTGGTATGTGATGAGTAAAACTACTACACAAATATTTCTAAGAAAATTGCGTAGAAAAGGATTTTCATTTGAATTGCAGGGGGGGGGGGGGGATGATTGCATTGATAATGATAATTGACCTGAAATATGATATTTGTCTTTTGATGCAAGTACCCTAGACCAGGAGAGCGTCCAGACCTACAAGTACCCATACAAATAAATAATTATATATATATAGATTTTTAGATTTTTATTGACATATATTGACAGCAAAATATCAAATTGATACATGTGTCAGCATATATATATGGACCTTTATAAATTGTATAGCCTATAGCTTCATTTGTATGGTAGTGCTAAAATAAATGTGCTAGCTCAATTTACACTGTGCCTTGTACTCTGCACTTGAATGTGACATCGCTGCATTTCAAAATGTATTGAATAAAATCTTGTTTACAAAAAAACGAGTTGTCAATCTAGCGCTCAGAGGTGATGTGGAACTCTCCAGTGCAGAAGGCGCGTTTCTACTGCCACGTGCAGTGACGACGTATAATGATGACGTCATACCACAACAGAACTCGCCATCTTTGAGAACTTTAATTTCATTGTTGGAACTTTCATCACTGATTGTGTTGGTAAACCTAAGGTGAGTGGATCGATATATTGGAAGCGCCCTTTCACTTTAGGTGATTTTCACATGGTTTTGGAGTTTGGGAACATAGTCACCAAAAAAATTAAAAAGAATTTTTTTTAACTTATTTAAATTACGACACCCTTTTCGCGTGGCAGCCATGTTGCAATGATGGAACGTCCTATATTTTCCTATTACTAGCACTGCCTATTTTTGAAAAAATCCTTTTTAAAAATCACAAAAACCCTATATTTCATATTCTGTGTACAGTGTCATACGTCGAAGTTGTGGCCGACTCCCGAGTTGTGGACGTCAATAGTCAATAGTGACGTCCATGGGCGAATTCAGAACATTCTAACAGAGAGGTTTTAGAATATAGTGATATCTATCATTCTGTTTATTGACAAGGTTTAGATCCGCCCCTGGTTGTCAGAATTAAAGGCCACTCCCTGCACTGTTTATGAGCCACATCTCAGTCCCTGTCCCATCACATACTGCAGTGGCCAAAATCTAATACTGACTACCATCCAGAGCCTTGCTGGGTTCACTATCTCTCTATAAAATAAATAAAATTCACCTAGTATTTAAGTTTTCATGCCATCAAAAATCCAATTTGTAAACAAACCAAGTGATGACGTCACAATACTCAACAATGGGTGATGTCTGATGATGCCATTTCCCATGTTTCGGTATTGATTTCTTTCAATGTATCATTTATTTTTTGTAATTACATATTTAGTGTGCCTTGATCAAATAAGTGATTTTTAATCATTTGATGATGTTTTCGAAAATAGTAATTTTGACAGACAGTGCAGCTTTAAGCAAAAATGCCAACATGCTCTCAAAAAATAAAGTGCCTTGAGCAAGTTGGACTCTCGCTACTCATGCCTTTTGTCAAGGATAAGTTAGATCCTTTGCAGTTTGCTTATGTTAATGGTCGTTCAACTGATGATGCAGTCTGCACGCTCATTCATCGTCTTACAAAACATTTGGATACTAAATCAGGCAACACTGCCAGGGCTACTTTCATTGATTACAGCTCAGCCTTTAATACGATCCAACCACACATTCTTGTGAGGTTGCTGAGTTCTCTGGATGTACCTACTTATCTTCAGCTTTGGATATTCGACTATTTAATGGAGAGGCCGCAGTATGTTAAAACCAGGCTGGAGAGGTCTGACTGCATCACACTTAACACCGGTGCCCCACAAGGATGCGTTCTTTCTCCAGTTTTATTCATCTTGTATACGAACTACCTTCGATGAGAGTCACAGAATGTCATAATCCAAAAATGTGCGAATGATACGGTTATTTTGGGTCTATTATGCAAAGACAATGACAGTGAATATAGAGACTGTGTAGAATTTGTTGAAAATTGGTGTGAACAAAACTTTCTTAACCTGAATGTAACAAAGACTAAAGAAATTGTTTGGGACTACAGAAAATCAAGTTAATAATAAGCATGTTGATATACACTACAAATATCAAATTAAGAAAGCCAACAAAAGAATGTATTGTGTTAGATCTTTGAGAAGGATTGGCATTTGCTCTGATTTAATAGCTATGTTTTATAATGCAACCGTGCCTAGTGTTTTGTTGTACAATAGTGCTGCTTTCTATGGTTTACTAACCCAAGCATTGAAGAAAGATCTGAACCGGCCGTACAAGTTATGTGGAAAAATTGCTGATTCCTCTTTAATTCAATGTAATGAGCTTATCTATAACAAAAGAGTTCAAAGCTTGGCAAAGAACATTTTGAAAGACAGTGATCAACCCCTAAATGGGGAATACATTATGCTGCCAAGTGGACGAAGGTTAAGGGTGCCAAGGATGAGGACTCAGCGATTTAAAAACACCTTTGTGCCGAGATTCATTATGTTGATGAATGTTTAACATTGTTTAACATTGGATGTGTCAGAGATCAAAATTTCACTCTGTGACTAATAAATATTATGTTATGTTATCTTCAAGTTGTCAAGGTGTCTCTTGTTGTCGCTTGAGCAAAGCCAACTGTGCCAGCTTCACTGTTACCTTTGCCGGTGGGAAAATTGGCTGTTCTGGTAAAAGTGTGTTGTGAATGGTCCATTCACTCCAGTGTTACACTCAGAATCCGTGAAATTCGCCAATCAGCGAAATTCGCAATCCCCCAGAAACTGCTTAAAAGTGACTATTCTGTTCGTCACTAATGATGTACACAATTACAGTCTGTACCATGGACAATGCAAAATCCAACAGTGTTGAAGCAGTTTTAGGGGTTGGCAAATTTCACTGATTTGCCAAGTTTACATCCATTGCCCGGGGCCACCAAATATTTAATTTGGGGCAACCAAAATATTGAAAGAACAGTATCCCGACAGGGCAACCACCTCAGAAGTTATTCAGTTAGTGAATCAGTTACTGATCCTGATTGTAATTAAACTATCAAAGGTCAAAGACTAAAGAAGTGCAATCATCTAAATTGCAATTACTCTGTGGCTATTGAAGGCATTGACCTACTACAGTCAATATCAATCAAGTACTTAGAGTAACTAATTCAGACTTTACTTTGAAGGTCCTGAAATCAAGCTTTAATTTCAGTGCTCTAACTTGGGAGTTATGGAAAAAGTGCAATGTCTACATACTCTACATAAACTGTGCAAAAAGAGTTGCTCAAGATGTATTTTTAAAAGATATATACAGTAGATTTATTGTCAATATTGTGAATGGAGGCGAAACGTCAACACATTGATACAATAATATGACATTTTTTTGTTCAAATGCTAAAATTACACAGTAATCAGTGGTAATAGGCCTACATTTCCCTGTGAATGCTGCAACTGAGGCCATTTGCAAATTGCGATTTCCTAAATGGGTGTTTGTGCACAGCTTAGCCTGGATTCATACCCCTTTCAAAAAATAGCTCAAGACAAAGGTTTTCGTGACTGGTCACATTCTTGCCAGTCTTCAGTTTGTGTTTGGCTTGTATGGACGTTTCGTTTTAAAACTGCCCACCAGCCTCCCCTTCATCCACCTTCAGCTCAATGCTTCATTTTTATGTTTTACGTTATTATTGTATATCCAATCTTTGCCTATTATTGTTACTACAAACCGCTTGTCACTTTCTAATTTTCTTGCTACTTTTGTACCAACTATTTAGGCCTTTCGGTTACTTTGTTGGGATGCTCGGCTCCGTATTTTGTATTGTTAGCTTCAGCTTATTCATCATTATATATCTACCTGGTACATTCTTGTTTGTATGTATTCCTTAACATAGTTGCCCCTCGTCTGGGCATTTATTCATGGAATTTCACTCCAATTCATGATTTATCTAATTTACTTTATTTCTAGTCTACTGCTTATTACATTTACTTCAAGTAGGTTAGTCAGTCATAGTCTATGCACCCCTGCCCGCATGCATACACTATCAGTCTATGTGCCTGCTTGTACGTACATACACTGCTGAAGCTCCGCTTCTTGCATACACTATCAGTCTATGTGCCTGCTCGTACGTACATACACTGCTGAAGCTCCGCTTCTTGCATACACTATCAGTCTATGTGCCTGCTCGTACGTACATACACTGCTGAAGCTCCGCTTCTTGCATACACTATCAGTCTATGTGCCTGCTCGTACGTACATACACTGCTGAAGCTCCGCTTCTTTAGTTAGATTTGGCCAGGTTTTCAGCCTCGGTTTTTAGTTGTTAGGTGAGCGAGCAGCCCCATTGTCATGCCAAACACAGTTTTTTACTTATTTTTTATTACTGGCCTTAATAAATATTTTAAATCTATACCATGTTTTGTTGTGCATAAATTGATCGTTTAAATTTCAACACAACTTCAAACTTTGTCAACATCGCTCGTATTTCAGACCCACATTATTGATTGGTGATTAGTAATTAATTATTAAATCATAATATTCACCGAAGGACATGTTCATTTAATGTTTGGTGTATACTGCAAATACATGCTTGTTGATAAAGAATACACAATGACGTTTTCATTGGGCAACCACATTTCAAGTTCGGGCAACCAATTTTTGAACCATATCATGAACCTTAATGTCAGGCCCTGATTCCAATAAATTAGCATATCACCAGTAAATGAGTAGGTCAATAAATGAAATGTCGCCAGGGCAGAATTTCTGAAGATGACGTGCTCAGTTCACATTCAATTATTAATTGACTTATAATAATTTCATTCAGTGGCAATGTCCAAGTCGGGCAACAAAGACGCGAACCAAGGGGCCAATGGTGGAGCCCAAGGGGTGTCTCTTTCAGATAACACGCCAGAAAGTGCTGCCCGTCGGGCCAGTATCATCGCCACCATGGGAGTTGCGTCTAGGAGAAAGAGGAGTCTCGCCATAGGGCTGCAGATTATTGCTGAAAGTGTCAAGGAAAAACAGGTATGAGTATAGAAAAAGCAATGAATGAACATAAATTTGTGATTAAAACAGACTTGATGTTGTCTCAATACTACCAGCTGCTGTCAGGGCAGCTGTAACGATGGGATGATAGACAGTCGGACGAGTATAATGATTACGGTGCCTTGATACTCCGAAGTCTAGTCTAGTGCCTTAGTGAGAAAAATATAGGTAAATGATCTTTTCTGTATTTCAGGCAAGAGCTAAGGAACACAGAACAAAACGCAAAGCTCTTTTAAACGGCATTCCAGCCACTAAACATATTGTGGAAATGTTGGCATTTGCTCTCGATTTAGATCAAGCAGCCACTTACGAAATATTTCTTGACTATCCTAAGGTAAGGCTCTAATTCTTATTGAAGGTTCATTCAAAGATGAGTTGTAGTTTAATGAGGTTATGGCAGATGTTTAAAATTATGGTTTGTTGTATTGGTTCAGAATGCCGATTTGATGCATGATTTTTCGGAGAATGGAGGTCGTAGGACTGCCATGTTTTACTTGCAAGATGCCAAGGTGCCCCATCCTGAAGGTAAGTTATCATTTTATTATATTTTCTTACTTGTAATTAATGTAATTAATGTAATTAATGTCAATTACTATCCTAAGTATCCTTTGAATAATCCTTTCCTTTTTTGACAGATTGTGGGCGAATGATCCACGCAGCGGGTGGCAAGAAAGAGAACGAGATGAAGAGGATCTTCGGCACAACTGGAAACGACATTCCGTTTAGCGGTGAATGCATCCTGTTCACACGCGCTACTAATGATGAAGAAATCAACCAAAGAAATGCTGGCGAGGTTAGTCATCAAGTTTATTTTGTGAAATTTATCAATTTCCCCTAATTGTGTTACCTTTAATTTAAACCATATTTCATTCTCGGAAATCTTCTTTTTTTTTCTGCAAATATTTTTAAGACATTGAATATCTGTGTTTGTTTGGATATCCAAGATTTGGTCAGCCCGATTTATTTGGTGCATTGCTTCGTCGAGAAGAACCACACAATCAAAACACAAATTAATGGGCATTTTTGTGATCAACCCAGTCAGACGGGTGTATGATGATGTCATGTAAATGTGATATGCACTCAACTGCACTCAATGACTGATTGTATGATGATAACGTATAATAGTACAATCCAGAAAATATTTTAAATAAATGTCCACTTGTATATTGGTCATACTGTTACGTAAATATGTCATGGAGCTAGGCTTCCTCTAAATTAATTCCTTAAATTTTGCCAAGAGGACCATGGTGAACGTTTAGCGGAAGCCTAGATGGAGTAGCACCAGATAGAAATAAAGCCGGATTCCTTAAACACTGGTCCCATGGAGATAAAAAAGGCTTTTATTTGCTAGTTTCTGACGGTCTTTGTACACACTATTTTGTTGAAATTCCTTTTTAGGAAACTGACATTTTACTCCCAGCTTGAATCATCCCCTCGCTTTGCTGCTTAAACAGCATGTGCACGTGCATGACCTTAGCATGCGCGACCATAGCATCAACCATTCAAAACTCCAGGACTGGCTCTTAAGCAGGTCTCCCTCTATAAAATTCCTCAAACGCGGCCAGCACAGCCTTTATATTTACATTTTCCAAAATCAAGTAATCTATCCTCCTTAATTTGCCATTTCTGTAATGGCAAATGCTGGGACGGAGTTTATAGAAGTATCTGTGCTTGAAAGGTATGGTTGTAAGCATAAGTAGAAAAGGGCAAACCTTGGAAAAGCCTGTAGAAGCATCTGTGCTTGAGAGATGTAGTTATAAGCATAAGTGAAGAAGGACAAAGCTCAGATAGAGCTTACCTGGCAGAAGCAGAAGTGAAAAAGGGCAAACCTAGGATAGGGCCTGTAGAAGCATCTGTGCTTGAGAAGTATGCTTCTAAGCACAATTGAACAGGTCAAAGCTCAAAAATAGCCTATTGAAGCGCAAGTCAAATAATCTAATGCTCGGAAAGAGCCTTTACTACTATTTTTGTTTAAAAGAGTTATGTATGTATGCACAGGTTAAAAAAGTGAAATAATGTGAGCAAAGTGTGATAAACAAACATGTTTACATTTGTCACACCTTGATGATCAACATTTCATGAATTTGTTGATCATATTGGATATTGTTATCAGAGTTAATATTTATTAATAATTGTCGATTGACTGAGTTACTAATATTAGCCCATCAAGAATAATATACGGGAAATAAGACAGTTAACAAAATGTGATAAACATTAGCCCAGCAAGATTAGAATATGGAAAAATGAAGTCAGCTGTACATTGTTTTATACATTTTCTATTTATTCACAGTTGGTTACCATGCAAACGATGTCTGGTGGAGCGGAGGGAGGGATGCTAGATGCTCTTCAGCGGATGCTGACCAAAGTTTACGAACCAGCGTGTGAAGCGAACGAAGAGTGGGGTGACTTGAGCAGAGACATGTCCGGCAAGAAAGTCTTCAGAAGATTTAGGGACAACTGCGACAGTTTTGTACAGTCTCTGCAAAGTCAGGGTTTTTTCCGTCTTATATAATATTTTTAAAGAGCAGAAATATGTAGTTAAACAGTGTGTTTATGAATATAACATACATGAGGTTTTATTGGCAATCATAAGGAATGGAGATAAATTTACAACAAGGAGTAGCGTCTATGTCAATATGACTTTATAAACAAGTAAAGCCATATAAATAATATTACAGGAGGTTATGGAACAGTACAAGACTAATTATGGTAACATTAAAAGATAATACACTGTAATATATTTTACCTAATAACTATGTTATCAGTTTTCCTGGGTATATCGTCATTGCATCTTTTAGCTAATTGCTTGGATGACTCCATTGCAGGTGCAGCCATAAGTGCTAATGAAGTCGTGAGGTTAGATCCTTGCGAGAAAGTCGACCTCTCTTCTTTCAATAACGTTAAAGATTGTATAACGGCTGCTGGCAATGCTGAGATAGTTTCTGCGCTAGAGGAGACTGTCAATGTTTGGTGCAAGCAAGTTGAACAGGTACGCTCATGTTTTTTGGTTTTTTTGAAGTATGTGTAAAAGTTCAATTCAGTTCATTTGGACCCAAAAAAGATTTGGATCGTGGACAGTGCAATTTTTAATCGTTTAGGAGCAAGCTGTACGCTGTACACGGTCGTGTTGATTGCTTCTGATGAAAGGCTTTTGTATATTGAAAGAACTTTACCTTCATAGAATCATCAATGATTTCAATCCAGAGTAGACTTCCAGCAGTATCTCACTGCCTTCTTGTAATCTTTGATCAGTGCTAATGACACAGGGATTTCGGCTCCTGTGTTATTTGGTTCTCACCTGCAGAAGAAAAGCTGTTAATAACAGTAGGAAGGTCATGCCCCGCATCTCTGTTGAGGTTGGGTTTTAGCTGGATGATGGAACCAGTTTTCCTTCCTCAATTATGACAATATTCTATACAAACGCAGGTTCTAACGGAAAGCAAGCAAATCAGAAAAGAGGCAGATGACACGGGTCCCATGGCTGAACTGGACCATTGGAGACAATTGAAAGCGAGGTACAGCTCATTGCTGGAACAGATCAAGTCAAAAGATTTCAGGATGGTTATCAGCATTCTCAGGGTGGCCAAGTCTAAAGTACTCAACGTGAGTATCACATTTTTCTCCTTAATTTTCCCCTAAATGATCGTTTATGTTTCTATATATTTGCATTAGGAGGAAAAAAATAAACTAAGGAAGGTAGATAGATGGATAGATAGATTGATAGATAGATAGATATGGAAAGTTCAGCCCTCTAAGGCAAGTTCTTGCCACTCACAAAGGTAGATTGATGAGGTGAGAGAGAAGAGGAGCGCACACCATGTTACACATTTATCAGCATAGACACTGAGTACAAGGGACCACCAATTTAACGTCTCATCCGAACGACATCCAGCTGGAATATTGCTCTTGAAGGGTGCCCGGGCCTGGGATTGAACCCGGGTCCTTCAGAATAACAGCCAAGCATCTTAACACTAGACCACCCAGCTGCACAGTATTACTTCAAATATATTACACAATGTTTGTGTCTCTAACTTACAGACTTGGCGAGAGTTGGACAGTCACATCACAGATGCTGGTAACGAGGCCAAGGACAATATGAGATATTTGTACACCCTGGAGAAGTTCTTCGAACCTTTATACAACTGCGATCCTATAGGGATGACAGAAGCGATCCCGCGCTTGATCAATGCCATTCGCATGATCTACAACATCTCACGTTTCTATAACACTTCGGAGAGGATGACGTCACTGCTTATAAAGGTACAGCCATTGTTTCAAATGCACTGATTACTTGAATTTGTCAGTTGTTCATACACGAGAACCACAATATAAAAGCCAACATTGTTTGTAGGCCACTTGCCACTAAATAGCAACCAACCGTGGTTTGAGGCCGGTATCTTTTATAAAATGCTGGTCTTATTTGGGTTATTTGAAAACTGATTTATTTGGATTAGGCTAAATATTTGTGGCGTTTAGTTTGTGATCTTACTTAGTGAAGTGGCCGTAGGTGGGCTTAATTGTTGCAGTGTAAAGATTTTGGTTGAGTACTATGGCATTCTGTAGGAATTTAAATGTTCAGGTTTTTAACTTTTTATGTGCTGAAGTGCAGTGAAGAAAAATGCTGTCGCGTTTACTACAGATTGGGCCAATTATCACTAACTTTGTGCAGCCACTGAAACTAAATATCTTAAGATGAATGGATAATTATATAACTGATTGATGGATTATTAATGAACTATCAGGTGACGAATCAAATGGTGAAGTCGTGCAAGTCGTACATAACAGACGATGGGCTGAACCGTGTATGGGACCAGTCTCGTCAAGACGTAATCAAAAAGGTCGGCCATTGCACGACGCTCTACGTCAGTTACCAACAAGCGTTCCAGAAAGCTAAAGCAGAGGCTGATGCCAGTCCTGAACAGAAGTCCTTCGAATTCTCCGAGATGTACATCTTTGGAAAGTTTGATGCTTTCTGTAAGCGATTGAATAAGGTAAGATTTCATATTCCAGTTTGATAATGTTATTAAAGCACACTGCACTGCAGACTTCGAAATAATTGTTGGAAATGGTGTTTCTTTCTACCAAGTTCAAGATTTGGGATGATATTGTTACTGCAGACTTTGAAATTATATATAATTACAGTTGTTGGAAATAGGTGTTTCTATCCAATTCATGGTTAATTTTAGGACGATATTCCTTAAATACCAAATCAAATATACATGTGCACATACCTTTTTTGATGTAGTTAGTTACATAGTATATTATAATAGTCCTGAGTCTGATATCGTCTTTTTTTAAACCGACAATGGAGATGATAATACGTTGTATTGTATTTCTGGAATAACTGGAGCTACCAATTACAAAATTAATCGTTTAGTAAATTTGTCCGTATATGTGAAATTTGGTGTCAGAAGTTATACATAGTTGAGCCCAAAAGTTTACTTACTGAGCATTTGGACAGTATACAGTTTGCTTCCCTTATCTTCTTTTTTTTGAACTAATGAACACCATTCTACTCAGTTAAATGTTGTTAGTTAAGTCCAGACTAATTTATTATTATTATTATTATACAGTAATTTATAGAGCGCAAAATTATACAGTTCTATGCTAAATGGGATGTATGACTAGTCTCTATATTGTTGTCTGAACAACAGTGTCTTTAGTGGTCTCTTGAATGTAGGTAGAGATTGTGATTCTTGAATACTTCGGGGGATAGGATTCCACAGTTTAGAGGCCAAGGTCACAAAGCGTTTGTCCCCATAATTATTTTTGGGTCTCTGGATTGTGAGCTGGATGCCAGATGTAGAAGAGCGCAGAGCATATAGAGTAAACAAGTCAGACAGGTACAGAGGCATATCTGGATGATTCAGGCACTTATATACGATACACAGATTTTTAAAGACAATTCTCTGATGAACAGGGTGCCAGTGCAGTTGAAGCAGAACACGTGGTTGTGTTCTGATCTGGGTGTTCCAGTAATCAGCCTTGCAGCCCAGTTCTGTGCTACCTGCAGTTTGCGTAGCCCAGCCTCAGAGAAGCCAGCAAGAAGGGCATTCGCATAGTCTGGTCTAGATATATAACCAGGGTCATAAATGCTCTGGTGAATGTGTCATCATCGAAGTAATATCGCATACATGCCTAGTCCCTCGCACATGATAATGCATGGGTCGCGACACAGCTTTGACTTGATGGGCCATCGTAAGGTTAGAGTCCATGACAACTCCCAAGATTTCTCACAATTTTTCCTGGTTGAATAGAAGAACTACTGATCTTGATAACAGGGTTTGAGACTATCTTTGCATGATAATACGGTGAGGCGATTATCAGAAACTCCCGTTTAATCGTCGTGAAGTTTTAGTTGATTAGACACCATCCACTGCTTGATGTCTGCAATGCATTTTTCACATGAGTGACGTTTCCAGATTGTAGATCTGCTGAACACCATAGAGACATATTGGGTACTGCAAGATTGTCGCATCGAGGGCGTCGAACCGATGTTAGCCAAATTCCAAACGATCTACGGAAACATCAAGAAGAAGCCATACAACATCCTTGACCATCGCAAACTGGAGTTTGACTCTGATTACACTGACTTCAATCGAGGCATTGCTGATCTCAACGTAAGAGAAATCTTATTGCTGTTCTTATTTCTTGCAGACTCAATGATTTATTTTGTGTCTGGTCGTTCGTAATATAGTGATGAAATTAACTGACAAAGTAAGAGAGATTGAACTGGCAAACATTTTATGTGATATATACATTTTTAAATGGCATAAATCGATGAATGAATACTTTGCAAAAGCGAATTGCAATGTTTTTACCCAAAAGTGTGGCCTATATAATATTATAAATTTTATGTATACATAGATGATTGAATACTTTGACAACACTTTTTCTAATTATTTTGCCAAAGTGTGTCCTATTGTCATTTATACATGTACTGGGATCATTCATTCATGATCTTGTAATTTCATGTGGCTGTAATTTTTCGCCTTATAGTAGAATTATATTTTAAAATTGTCTTAACATTTTTGCAGGCCGCCCTGAAGACTTTCATGCAGACATGCTTCAAACGAGCATCCTCAACCACCCAAGCACTGAAACTATTGGAAAGGTAATGAGTCTAATGACATATTATAAAGTCTAATAAACTTTAAACTTTAAGAGTGAAACACAAAACTCAATATTAAGACCATCTCTTAAATAAGTATCCCAAAATTTGAACCCTATGAATCTACTATTTGCAATAGAACTCATACAAATTACGTCATCACGATTAAGACTAATAGGTTTGCCCTGGTCAGGATCTTCAATGAAGATGTTACATTTTAAGTGGGATTAATTGAATTGCGAAACTTTTACAGATTTGCGGAGCTTTCAATACCATCTTTGGGTGTCGATGCAAAGTACCAGGAATTATTCTTGTATTACTCACAGGAGATTGAGCACGTCAAACAGGTTGGTGTATTGTGTTTTCTCCAATTTATCGAACTTGGTTGTCCCTGAGTGAGTGTCGGCTTACAGTCGGGTCCAAAAGTTTACATCCCCTTGAGCGCAATACAGCCGTGACCAAAAGTTTTTGGACACTTTACAATACTTCGATTTTGGTCTGGTTTTTTACTTTATATTGGACTGTTTCTTGAATTATTTTCTTTAGGGACCATAATTAGAGTCCTGAAAATACATTAGCACGATAACCGCACCATTATCGATGTAAAGTTACAGATGGTTGGTCAGAGGGAAGAGCCTCATCATCCACACGTTTCATTGGCTGAAACAGAATGAAGAGCTACATCAATAGACCGGAAGGTATCATGTCTATAAGTGTGGTTCACAGACACAGAGACAAAAGGGAGGGACAGACTGAAAGATGTGCATGCCATCGTAATACTCTGACCATATTCGTGACCAAAGGTTATAAAACTCATGATGCAAGATGATATAAGCGCCACAGGCACCATCTATAGCAAGTGTCTGAAAACTTTTAGCCACGGCAGTACATATCACAATTAAACACCAATCTTTACATTCCATTGAGAATTTACACCTTTTTCCTTTATTTCTATCGGTTTTGCCACTTTTTTTTATTGTTTTTTAGCCTGGCTATCTGTGAATTCAATCCTCAATAATTTCGTGTTTGTCCCAGCTACCTCTTTTTGTAATTCACCCGATGCCCTGGCTGATACAAATCTACTAATTGAGATGTACGTTTATCTGGTACATCTAGTAATTTTCTGAGGTATTAATGGCTAACGTTTAAAACCACTAATTTGATTTCAGCTCTACCAGCAGCAGTATGATAACCCTCCCACCCAGCGGAACATGCCTCCCGTATCAGGCAAGATAGCTTGGGCAAGACAATGCTTCAGGAAGATCTCGGAACCTATGGAAGTATTCAAGGTAATATATGCTTTAATGAGGAGAGAAGCTACCGGAAAGTCTCCTATTGTAATCACGGGGAAAGCTGGTGCAAGATGACTAACTACAGTGGTCAATGACATGATCTATTATGTCACATAATTATGATTATTGGTGATCGTTATCTGTTTGTGATGTCATTAACTTAGTTATGTTTTATGGCGCCTGAATTTTCTATCATCCACAGATTGTCGTACATTTGCAAGTGACTTCTGGTGATAATGATTCATAAAGAGAATGTTACGCTAACTTACATTTACTCTTATCTCATTCCATCATTCCAGAATCATCGTGAAATCCTGCGTCTTCCAGAGGCGAAGAAGATCATCCGCAAATACAACCACGTGGCAGAGGTTCTTGTCAAGTATGAGATGGTCTATCATCAGGCTTGGATTGACTCTGTTCTGTGCTGCAGGGACGGTGAGATTCAATTTAATTCCATTAAATTCAGTTACAATGAGAGAGAAAAAAGAGCACACTCAGTATATTGTATCATAATGGTTTGATGGACCTCCTCAAAGGCAAAGTATTGGTTGCTTTCAAAGGAAAACAAAATCAGAGACCCTGCTGTCACTACATTTATAATATTTTATATAAGGATATAATTATATTATACCCGTGTAAAATTAGAATTGTATCTAAATGGAATTGTGGTAAGTTACAATAACAGAATAATGATCCTCTAATTATATTTTAGATTAAAATAGCCGTTATTCAGTCTAAGTTGCATGATGAGACTAATTGTTGGTTATTATTTGTCGTCGAAATGATCAATAAATTTCTGTTACTTTTGTGTGGCAGCATTGCAAGTGCCTTTACTGGTCCGCCACCCCAAGACGGGAAAGCTTTTGATCAACCTTGATCCAGGGCTACACATGGTGGGAAGAGAGGCCGACTGGATGCGCAAATTGGAGCTGGAAATTCCTCACAATGCGGCCATCTTGATCAGAGATCAAGAGACTGTGAGGGCCAATGCTGACCGGCTACAGGTGGGGTGCACTAACTGCTCTTTTCTGGAGTTCTCATTTATGATAATCTTGCTTTATTGGAATTCTTATATGATGTGATCTAGCTTGATCTATGTTAACCCCCAGTCCCCTTCTCTATTAAGCTTTCAGTTGATTAATATGAATTTGTTAACACCTCTTCTCTACAGGAATTCTGAAACATTTAGCTTGGTATCGTTACTTTGTTTAGGGCTGTTCCATTTAAAAAAGAAGGGTGTAGTTTTCTTAATATGTAAATGTAGAAAAAAGAAAGGGTAGGTGAGGTCTGTCAAAAACCAGGTATGGGGGGTGGAGGACGGGGGCCTAAACATTTTCAGGTCCACCCCCCTCTTTTTTAAACGGAAAAGCTCTCACTACGTCTCTTGGAATTATCATATATAATCTAGTTTGGTATTATTAGTGTGATTTCTCACCAATGGCCACACCCTGTATAAAACGGTAGGTTATATGCTGTAAACGGTCACTGCTAAACTCCCGCAGGCTGAATATTTTGTTTTGCCTCACTAATGAGTAACAAATTGACCACATGTCTTAAATGACCAAATTAATTAATTCCCTTGGTGACTGCAGGTTTGACTGTAATCGTAATTTTATAATATTGTGATAATAATTTAAGTACTGTTTTCCTTCAGCTATACTTGGATGAATATGAATCGATGGAAGACAAGATCCCAGCCATCCTACAACCTCTCCTGCAACCAATCCTGAAAGAACTAGGCAGACTTCTACGTCCTGGGATCACCTCTCTCACCTGGACGTCTCTGAATATCCAGGACTACTTTGCTAGCGTCAGGAAAGGGCTGGACGATGTGCAGTTGTTGTTAAAGAAGGTCCGTCAGAGTTTATCCATATTTGATGCTGTTAACTACAGCGGAACCTCATTTATAAGACCACCTCTTGTCTTGGACTATGGAGGGATGGGTGATAAATTTAGTAAATGCAGATATGTTTTAGTATCTTTTCTGTTTATTTTAATTTTTCTTTTGTTTCTAAAGGCGGGAACAGATTGGTTCCAAAGCTATCTTTATAACGAGTCAGTCTTAATAATTAGTTGGTGCACTGATTAGCACTAAAATCAAATCCTACAATCAAGGAAACACATGATTGATGAAAGACTACTGGGGACTAGTTGATATCATTGGCGACTGATTGTAGGACATGTGACCATACAGTATAAATATAGAGCGTTTGAATCTTTGCCAATCAGTTGGCAATCATTCATACAGTAGTTCACAAGTTGTTGTACAATGGTCGTACAATGGTAACAAATAATATTTTAGTTATTCAGTTTGGTTTATGAAAATTTGCTCAATTTAAAAGTGTATGTATTCGTAAACCAACTATGCATGTAAATGATTTTGGATTTGAATTCGCTTGTTTGTCATTTAAAAGGTTATTGCACCTTAGAAAAAATTTTTTTTTAATATATTCAGATCTTGGACATCAAAGAAATCCACATTGACGCGTACTTGAAAGAGATTGGAGAGACAATGCTTTGCGATCTACCAGAGAAGGAGCCTTGGACGGTCGATCAGTTGCTGGCAAATAACAAGGTGAACATTTATCGAGAATGCATTTGGTTATTAAGTGAGATAAAAGTAAAGCCTTGATGCAGTATATTGCAGTATATATTAACCATGACAACATAGTCACTGGATGCTGATTTAATGGTCTAAGGGGTGCTGTATACCCAAGGTGCAATTGCTTATCTATAGTCTGTAGTACTAGTCTAGTTCGTAGTTATAGATGGGTTCTTTTTTCGAAGTATTTTTTGTAATGAAAAATGGGTCAAATGTGACCGGATATGTGTCAATAAAATATATCTAATTATCTATCTTTATTGCAAAATGGAGTAATAAGAAAACAGTTACATTTTAATTAACTGTCTTTATCGGTCCGTACTGAGTGCACATAATCTGTAGTAGGTTGTACATGTATCTGATCATTCCTGTGAGTGAGCAACTCCTTTGATTACTGTTTTTCTTTTTCTTAATCTGAGGTTTATTCTGCATTTTTGACTAGCTGTCTAAGGCAGAAATAATGATGAGTCGACAGACTCTACACTGTATTATGTTTCACTGTTACCTGTGAACAGACCTCTTATTTTGATTTCATAAGCAATAATTAGATTTTAGAGCCCATAACATTGAGGAAAGCTAATAAATGTTGATATTATAAGCAATGATGAGATTTTAGAGCCCATAACATTGAGGAAAGCTAATAAATGGCTCAACTCCTATACTCTCTAGCTACTAATATGTTGCTGTTTCAGACGCTTTGCTCTCGAGTGGCCAAGGAGTTGAATTGCATGGTGTACAAGGTAGAACAAGCTGTCGGGGAGCTCATTAAGCTTGTCGTTGAAGCGATTGAAAGATGTAATTTGTCAGTCCCAACGGAGCCAGCGCGTACATCCCCTGCCAAACTAGAAACATCGAAGACGGACCAGCCTGCCGAAAATAAGGGTGAGTCTAATAATGATGATGTTTGTGAGTCTAATGATGATGTTTGTGAGTCAGATGATGATGTTTGTGAGTCAGGTGATGATGTTTGTGAGTCAGGTGATGATTTTTGTGAGTCACAAGATTATGTTTGTGAGTCAGGTGATTATGTTTGTGAGTCAGATGATGATGTTGGTGAGTCAGGTGATGATGTTTGTGAGTCACAAAATGATGTTGGTGAGTCAGGTGATTATGTTTGTGAGACAAGTGATGATGTTTGTGAGTCAGGTGATGATGTTTGTGAGTCAGGTGAAGGATGATTTGTGAGTCAGGTGAAGGATGATGGTTGTGAGTCTGATGATGATGTTTGTGAGTCAGGTGATGATGTTTGTGAGTCACAAGATTATGTTTGTGAGTCAGGTGATTATGTTTGTGAGTCAGGTGAAGGATGATGTTTGTGAGTCAGATGATGATGTTTGATAGGCAGTTTGTTGATGTTTGTGAGTCAAGTGATATTGTTTGTGAGTCATGATGTTTGTGAGTCAATGAAAATGTATGTAAGTCAAATTATAATCTTGATGCGTCAAAAAAGATTTTGAGTCAGATGATGATGGTGTGAGTCAGAAGCTTATTTCTTAAATTGCCCTTCAAAGTAACTTAACAGGAAGGTTGTGAAACCATTAAAAAAAATATATTATCAGATTGGATCAGAAAATTTCACCTGTTCCTCACATAACATATTCTTTTGTCTTCATTTTAAGCAGGAGAGTCGGAGAATGAGGATGCGTCTGAAGATGTGAACTGGTTGCAGGTGGAGTGTGATGAGCTGACCAACCACTTCAACCAGAGATGCCTGGAGTCCCTCCTCAGGGCCACTCGCCTGTCTCTTGATCTAATTAGACGCAAGATCTTCCTCTCATCTGGGTAGGAATTGCAGTTATTCGTGATAATGCATATTCAGTGTACGATCAAATCCACCATGACGGCCTGTTGTAATACAGCCACTATATTAAAACTCCCATGGACTGAATATTTGTTGTTTTACGTTCCCCTCTATTAAACAGTCACCTGTCTTATTTGAATGGTCAAATTTACCCATCCCCTGGGGGTGACCGCTTAACACATATTTATCACTTAATATGGCCCACAAATGTCAGCTAGCGATTTTGATCATTGAACTATGTCAATAACCAATAAATAAAGATGAAGTTGAACCCCCCGAGACCAGGGATGTTGAGCTCCCAGAGACGTATCATTTACACAACAGGGAGTGGAGTGTCCGTTATACTGTCTTTGGGGTCTTCTCTAAGCTCCGTAAACCATTTCTGGCAGATCAGATGCTTTCTCCTCTGTAGCAGAGTCAATGTATTTTAAATGTACCAATGCAGTCAGATCAAGTGTGCTACCTTTTTATTGTGATCTGCGTAGTTCAATGCCAACCACTTCTTTTACTTTTCCAGAAGGACGGGTGACAGTTCTGAAGATGAAGTGCACTTCGTCCAAGCATCAATGTGCTTGACTATACCGACAATCGTAAGTGCTTAACGAGTTACAATCGGCCCAAAAGTTTAAAACTTCACACACACATTTGTAGAACTAGGTTCTCTTGGATTCTCACATCTTTTCTCTTAAATAAACGATCAGTATTGGAGACACTGAAGCAATAATAAGCAGGACCGCACTGGAAATAAGTCATGCATGACTTTAGTGCGCCATCCCTGAGTGATCGTCTTCGTAACCTTTGCATCCCTTCATATGTATTTGTAGCTATTGTTGTTTATTCTAAATCAATCAATTGATAAAAAAACCGATTTCATTTACTTATTGTACAAATAGGTAATGCAACCAAACCTGGATGAAATCCAACAAGCGCTGAACAAAGTGACGCAAATGGTGCTAGGGGTCAGCCGAGGAGTGGCCAGGTGGGGTCAAGAGAGATACAGGATGCCGAGTCCCAAAGAGAAGAAGGAAACGAGCAAAGAAAACAAGACGACCAAGACGAGCAGGAGGAAAGGACAAGCTAAGGAGAACACTCCTGCCGAGGAAGGCCAAGGTTAGTGAGAATGGGTGCCTGGGTGAGATTAACGCTGAGCAATTCTAAAGAGTGATGTGCATCTAGTCACAGATGGATATACACAGATTGGACAGTTCTTCATTAACATAAGTCATTAGCCACCATTTTAGGGTGTGTTATGGGTGAAAATAAATCTATTTTGCTATATCACGTCATAATCATAACAAAAGTGGCATTGCTGTAATTATTGTTACGTCATATTTCTGCGAGCTTGAAATAATGAGAATAACTACCCTTGAACCACAAACAAGTATTTCTAAAATATGTATGTCCTACATAAACATTTTAAAGAATATTTGAATTTATTTAGTGGAATTTAAATGAAGCACCGACAAATATTTCATAGTATACAATCTCCAATATTCAATTGTAATATTGTAGTGTTATATTGTATGTATTGTCGTAGTGCTACGTAGTCACCTTATGTGATAAATTACCATTGGTAGCCATGGTAATGAAACATTAACTTAAAGAATTTAAACAGTGTCTATGCACTCAAATTCGCATTGAGGAAATCCTATTGCTAAATAACCAAACCAGTTTTCATGGGTCAAAAATTGTGACTCCTCATGGCTCGATGTGAAAGCTTAGCTACTTCGTATGACCAGCTACCAGGA
Source organism: Alitta virens (assembly GCA_932294295.1). Taxonomy (NCBI): domain Eukaryota; kingdom Metazoa; phylum Annelida; class Polychaeta; order Phyllodocida; family Nereididae; genus Alitta; species Alitta virens. The sequence goes on along the minus strand of OW028576.1, from coordinate 49,156,991 downwards.
AAGAAGTAATGATGATATGGTAAGGCTTGGCATCCACATACTACACTAACTCGTTATCAAAATTTTTTTTCTATAGAACTGCAACCGGTTCCAATCCCACCAGAAGAACTGCAGACCTACTACAAGGCGATTGCAGAAAACAAGGAAGTGAACAAAGTGGTGAGGATGCTGACGGCTTCCGTCAACAGCTTCCGGACCAGTATCAGTGAAGCCCTTGAGTCCTATGATGAGTACAGTTTCTTGTGGAAAGATGATAGGGAGCTAGTTGTTAAGGTCAGTGTTTTATTGCTATTATTTATCCATCATCATCATCATCATGTGGTTCAAAGTCCATGGTTCCCCTCGGCCGGGGGTTAGACCATCAGATGGCAGCTCCCTCTATTCTCGGTCTATTCGTCCCCGTTTTCTGCCATGTAACCGATGAGTCCACAGGTTCGAAGGTCATCACTGATTGGATCTCTCCGAGTTTTTCTAAGTCTGTCTCTTGCTGTCTTCCTTCCACCTCGAGATCGAGACGTTTCTTTATGAGGATTCACTGCTATGGAAATGACCAAACCTTTATTGTCTAATGTCATGTTCTATAATTGTCTAATGTCAAGTTCTATTTCACTGGCAATACTGATACAAGCCCAAGTCAAGTTTTAATGGACTTTCAATTGCTTTTCACTGGTCATAAAATTGTTAGTCATGTATCAAGCCAACCCTACACTTGTGTAAAGGCAAAAGTAGTTTCAATTTTAAAGAAGCACATTTGTGGAATTACCTTCTCAATTTATCTGTCCACTAGGGGTCGGGTGAACCAATGGACCTGTTCTGTCACCCCTCTATGCAAACAGCGGTGCCATGATTATCTTTGATTGATACAACGGTCGTACAGGGTATCCGAAAATTAATTCTTGAACATTTTTCTGTTGGCTTTCAGGAATTTGTGGCGACCAATCCCATCCTATCGGACTTCAAGGCAGAAATCACCAAATACATAGCACTAGAGAAGGCTGTTGAGGAGATCCCCATCGCCAAAATTGTTGGTCCTGTGGAACTCTCGGCAGGTGGGTGTCTATCTGCTGTGAGTGCTATCAGGTCCATTTTGCTTAATTTTTGACATACAACCATTGGTATACCAAACTGTCGACACCAACTCATTGATACGCCCCTGACCGCCAAAGTCAGGAGACCTTGTTAATGGCAATTTATGGCACTGTCACAAGGCCACCCATTAATGTAGTTGTGCTCATAAATTGAGCTATATTATTTTAGTGAGTGGTTTTATGGCTGTATAACATGATATAATATAGAAGTTTCATATTTTTAGAAAACCTTAAGCTGTCGTTAAGAGTGGAGATCCAGGCGTGGACGAAGATGCTAGGTCGCCACATGAACCTCCAGTTCAAACACAAGATGGATGCAGTGGCCGAGTTTCAGGAGGAACACGACCGTAAACTGAGTCATGCCATTAAAGATCTGGAGGATGTGAGACAAGCAATGATGGCGCTGGAGGCCATCAGACAGAAACAGATTGAAATCGACATGTCCCTCGGTCCTATTGAGGTTTGTAATGTCAGATTTTATATCTCAGCATCCATTTTTATTTACTGATTGTACTCATTTTCAACGTCTTTACATTTATTATTATTCACCGATTGGTGAAATGTCAGCATCCTGGTTGCTTTAGCAATAAAATATCAAGGCTATTGCTGATTAGATGCTGTGTTATGGGGAGAAAAACTACCTAAGGGCTCTGCCATTAAAGCATATAAAGCACAAATAGATGATGTCATCATTTATTGCAACAACAGTGACATCATTGAATAGATGACATCATCAAACAGTGCTTATATATATATATAAATATCATTTATTCGTACATAAATTTGTACGCTTGTGAAATTTAAAAAAGAAAAAGTTAAAATGCTGAAAACAGAGAGTTCAGTAGACATTAATAATTATTATCTGCTTTGATGCCAGTGACCTCTGGTGGTACATTTACTTCCCATTGATCACTGTCATGGAAAAAAAAATTGTATGATTTTGAATATTATTGCTTTTTTTAAAGTATGCAGTACATGTAATGGTTTACCCCAGCACTTGGGCTGCATTTATATTTGAATTTTCTTTACGATATTAGGAAGCGTACGCCCTACTTCAGAAATTTGGCATAAATGTCCCGAAGGAAGAGACTGACCGAGTGGACACGTTGCGTTACTCTGTCAATAAGATGATTTCGCAAGCCGTAAGTGTTTTTGCCAACTAATCGCTTTATGCAGATGTAGTCTTACGCAATGATTTCCTGTATTAGCGGAAATATTCAAAAGCGAATCAAAACTGTTTAATTCTTGTAGCAAATTTGGTGAACTATGACAATGATTCCAAACTACTAAATTGGGAATAGCAATCTCCAAGTATGATTTTCAACATATCAGACATTAAATGCAGTAAATTGCCTTTGGCAAATTCAACGGAACATCCGATTTGAATCGGGCAGTTTTGATTTATGATTTATAAATAGAATAAATAAGTATTTCAAATTGTTATGGTCCATTAACTTGGGTTACAGTTGTGTCAAAATTAGAAATTATAATAAATGAGTTGAGCGCATGCAATTTAGGCGAGGTCTACAAGAGTTTTAGATAAATATATAGATTTATTGGCAAACTTGATATCAGGAATTGATACATGTGTCATATAACATTACAAAACAAACATACAACATTAGTGTATACAATCTATAATCTAGTATTTCCAAATATTTACTTGATGAACGCAAGTCGGTTCCAGTTTTTCTTACATATATATACACGAATATAAGCGAATGAGAGTTAAAACTGTACAGGTCAATACCGCAAGTGGTTAATACTGTCGTATTACAGCATTTCCTCATTTAGAGGTATAATAAGATTATTTTTCATTGACAGAGTTACGTCCAGTCAGAGCTGGTGGTCATCCAACCCAAGTTCAAAGCCCAACTACTCGACAGCGTGGTCGTGTTCCTGCATGATGTAGACACCTATCAAGAATCATACGAAACTGTGAGGAATACTTTCACTTGATATTTATTATGATGATCGAGACTTCATGTACAATTGCCTCTCATAGTAATAATCGATCATTTTTCTTTTTCCAATTATTCAAATTTTTGTTTAGTTATGTTAATTGATTTACACACTTCAATAATTTTCACCTCTAATTTTTTTAGGAAGGACCAATGGTGGAAGGAATACCGCCACAAGAGGCCAGTGATAGACTGAACATGTTCCAGGTTTGTAAAATCAAAACTGTTGTGGTAAATTTACAAGAGTAGATACCGTAACGTAGAGAACTTTTAGGAGAATATTCTCCTTTCAACCTCCTCTTTGTCGTGTTTGCTTCATGTCAGATACGAGAGATGTAAACTGTTGCGCTACTGTGTTGTCTGGTTCCTGCAGTTACCCTCCATTGCCAAGTGGCGAAACTTTCCCCCTATCTCGTGCCACCTGCCCTAGTTCCTGTTAATTGCCACGGACGGCTTCAACAGACATCACCGCTGTACACTTACTACTTGTGATACCTCCAAAATTTTACAAAATCCATTTTTCACAATTCCAGGCAACTTCACCAGTGTACTGCAAATATTGTCCAAACATTTTATTTAAGCAACTGATGTCTTCTTTAAATATCAGAGCAAGTTTGAAGAACTGTGGCGACTGTACCAAACCTACTCTGCTGGAGAGGATCTATTTGGTCTCCCAGTGACCGAATATCCTTTCCTTGGGCGCATTAAGAAAGAACTGACCCTCTTGCAAAAGTTGTATAGCTTATATAACACAGTGATGGTCAGTATAAGCGGCTACTATGACATCCTCTGGACAGAAGTGGACATTGAAAAGATCAAGTCTGAACTCGTTGATTTCTCTAACAGGTATGATCCCAATGCTCTGAATAAACTTTTAACTCAGTTGTGGCCTGTTTTAGTGGCCTAGGTCATCATATATTCATTATATTTTATGTTTAGGTTCCTTTAATTAAGCAAACTTCAGTCTTTCATCGATTGAAAGGTGTAATTGTAGGTAGCATGTAGTGCTGAATTTTTTGCAGTTTTTTGAGACCGCCATGAAATTAAATGTAGTGTGTCAATTTGTGAGTATGTAAAATAAGCAAAAGGTATTTGGCTGAGCTCTGTGCAATGCTACAACCTTGGAGAAGAAACATTTTAATCATTGACTGAAAAAGATGAAATTGTGGCAATTTTTTAGCTTAGTCTTCTAGATTTAGGCCTTATTGTTAATTCTTAATCATCTGTGTTGAAATTTCTTTAGACTCGCTGAAATATTTGCAAATTAAACAAATTGTAGGCTTAAGCTATTATCACGTGAAATGTACATAGAACTGGTGGCAGTGCAGAGCCATGTCTTAGTCCACTGCTAATCTCTTGATTCACGATGTTCACCTTGTTTTAAGATGTCGTAAACTGCCAAAAGGCATGAAGGATTGGCAAGCCTTCATGGATTTGAAGAGGAAGATTGACAATTTTAACGAGAGTTGTCCTATCTTGGAATTGATGGCAAACAGGGCCATGAAAGAACGTCACTGGGACCGCATTGCTCAGACCACTGGGCACACCTTCGACTATGAATCTGACAATTTCCTGCTCAGGAATATCATGGAAGCCCCAATTTTGCAGCATAAAGAGGACATTGAGGTATGTGGTTTGGTATTTATTAGCATTTTGGAAGTTTTTATTCCTGGTTCCCTAACATGGCCATCAGATTGTGCCACACTTACAACTTATGATCATGGCGTTACGTTTTTTGGATGTGACCAATTTCTTGAAAATGAATATTTCCGCAAACGGGACCATGCAATTCTGTAGTTTTTATTTGTTTTATTTATTCTGTTTTCAGGACATTTGTATCTCAGCTGTAAAAGAAAAAGACATAGAAGCGAAATTAAAGCAAGTGATCGCAGACTGGAGCGCTCAGGTCATCAACTTCTCAGTGTTCAAGCAGAGAGGAGAATTGCTTCTAAAGCCAGCAGAAACGGCGGAAATCGTCGCTCTTATGGAGGACAGTTTGATGATCCTCAGCTCATTGCTTAGTAACAGGTAAAGCAATGGTCCCGACCAGTGTCCAGGCCTGGGCTTGTAGCCAGCTATAGACTACAGTGCAGTGCATAAGGGCTGTTCCATTTAGAAAAAGGGGGAAGGGGGTGGACCTGGAAATTGTCAGACTTCCACCATACCCCCCCCCCCCCCCCCACCCCATCATCTGGTTTTTTACCGACACCCCCCCCCCCCCCCCCACAGCTTTTTTTCTACATTAAGATATTAAGAAAATACTGGCAAACCACAACCCACCCCCCTCAGAAAAGAGGCCCAATACATTAAGACCTGAGTCCAGTAATGCTCTAATCTAATCTAATCTAATCTAATCTAAAAGCTGTATCGGATGAGGCCTTATAACATTGATCGTATGGATGTGAATCTTTACAGATACAACGCGCCCTTCAAGAAGACCATCCAGGACTGGGTGCAGAAGCTGTCTAACACGTCGGACATCATCGAGATGTGGATGACTGTACAGAACTTGTGGGTTTATCTGGAGGCCGTTTTTGTGGGAGGAGATATCGCCAAGCAGCTGCCTCAGGTTGGTTTCGAGTTTCGGGTTAAGTGCAGTGTAGCAGACCCAAATCTATGCCCATATTTGGCGTCCATTAAAAATTAAATTTTTATCAAATATTTCACAAGTTCGAAGTTCTAGCATAATTAAAATAACATTTGGTGTAGAATAGCGGGGGTTTGGGGGAGTAGCCCCTAGAAAAGCAAAATAAACTCTTGTCTTTACCGTGAATATGAAAACCGCCGTCATAACTACATTAATTTGTGACGTCATAAATGACTTCAAGCACTTTCACGTCATAGGCCAGGCAAAGAGGCTTTTTAAATATGGTCATAAATCTGGGTCCGTTTACTGCACTTTTTCCTGAGTGTCATATTATAATGGATTCCCACCTTCTGATTACTGTGTTTATCTCTTCTGTAATGACCATTGAACTGATCTGTAGATGCTGAAGCTGCCACCGCCAGTTTGGGTTCTGTGATGACCCTTCACATTTAAGAAAACCTTTTATCGTACAAGCCAGTAATAAGCAATATTTTTATTTGCCTCATTTCAGTTTGAATAGTGAATTCATCAGTACCACTGTGTAAATTCATTAATTCACTGGATTTGACAGGTTGTCCCTCCTTTTTTTGTTCATTATGACAGGTACGCTATAGGAGCTGCTTAAAAATGACTAGCCCTTGACAAAATTTTTTATTTATAGCAATTTAAATGTATGTGTTAATGTTGTTTAATGTATATAATCATAGGTGAGATGAGGGGAGATGTGCAAACCTACAAATGATATAGAAATACCTATACGTAATTGCGAGTGGTATAATTTATGAAATGAAGGTATATTTATCTGATATATGAAGATGTTGTGTTTTATCTGATGTATAGGAAGCCAAGAGGTTCACCAACATAGACAAGTCGTGGGTGAAGATCATGACGAGGGCTCATGAAGTACCCAATGTGGTGCAGTGTTGTGTTGGGGACGAAACACTCGGACAGCTACTGCCTCATTTGCTGGAGCAGTTAGAACTCTGTCAGAAATCTCTCACAGGGTGAGTTTTGGTTGCATTTCACAAAACGGTCAAAAGGAAAACCTTCAGTCCTTTTGATGCTCAGATCCACAGGTAGTGAATGGAATGAAGGTGCAAGTGAGACTTGTTTATTTCAAAGTTGTATATTTCTGTTAAAAAAGTAAGTGTAAAATCGAATCAGTGTACAAATAAGTCACAAATAAAATCTAATTCATAAGAATAAAAACCAGCAATAAATATCATTGGGTTGTATGTAATTTGTACTATAAATTGGGGTAATATGTGATTTGGTGATATGATAATTCATTTTCTCGTATTATTCCTTCCCCTCTCATTATTTCAGATACCTAGAGAGCAAGCGTCTCGTGTTCCCAAGATTCTTCTTTATTTCCGACCCTGCTTTGTTGGAGATCTTGGGTCAAGCGTCTGATTCTCACACTATCCAGGTACGCTCTTTTAAGCATATTTATTAGCTAAGAAAGTGAAAAAGATGGGAGATCTTTTTCAGTCAATTGATAAACTGACACGGGGTAGGTGGATGCTTAATGGAAGTTTGGCACTGGAGTATTTATACACACCAGCCCTGAATTCAGGACGGCAAAAAACTTTCTTCTCCTCTTATTACTCATTTTGCTTTTCCGACATAGAAGATGATAACTAACTTATCCAATAAATGTAATTTTCTTGAGGAAAATAACAAAATGTAATTGAAAGATAAGATATCAAATATACATGAAAAGGCACTAAAAATACTGCTGCTTGGATGCACTCTGCAGCAGCCAATCAGAGTCAAGGGCGGGAATTTTTTCAGCCAATAGAATTGCAGTGTTCTGTCGTAGCCACCTGGTGGAAATACAGAGAACCTTCCATGAAAATCCACTATTTATTGACAAATTTTGGATTACGTGTTATCATGTGTTGAAGACATTTTTGTAATTTTTTATGACCAGTTTTAGTGCAATTGACCAATGGTCACTGTTCAGTTTTGTGGTGTCACTAACTGACCATTGTTTAAATTCATAGATCTATGCCTCAATATCGCTGGTTCTGAAGCTTAGTCAGCTTATATGACCAGCTGCCGGAGCAGATGTAATGATGATGGGTGCCTCCTGATGGGAGGCTCCGTGAGAAAAAGATCATGCAAGTATGAAATGCGGTTCCAGGAAGGGTTGTAAGTTTTAATAATTAATCTTTTGTAGGCTCATCTGCTAGGAATCTTTGAGAACGTCTTTGCGGTGGATTTTCACGAAAAGGACTATGACCAGATCTTGGCCTGTGTGTCTAAAGAGGGAGAAAGGATCCCTGTGAGTTGATATTATGCTAAATACATTTATTAAAAACTGGTAGTTAATTGTTTAGGAGATGTTGAATCAAGTTATTTTGTGTGTATACAGTGTAACCTTCCCTAGTGGTCACCTCTTTAGAGCAGCCACCTGGCCTAAGTGGTCAGTCTGATTCCCCCCCCCCCCCCCCAACGAAATACTATGTAAATGCACCTTGATTAGGCAGCCACCTCCATTCTGTGGCCAGCGGTCAGCAGATTTCACCCCAAACCCCTATGCTGACCTGTACTTAGTGGTCAGTTGCCTCTATGATTACAGACCAGTGGAGCCATGAAGTCTGGTATTATGTAATATTGCATCACCCATGGGGGTGTAACTAAAGACAACACTTTGAAGCTAGAAGCCTAATCTTAAAACAAAGTTTTATCTTTTTACCCCTCATAATGTTTTAGGCTTAGAGTTAATATAATATTATGACAGTAAACTACATGTACAAACTAAAACCAGGTTAAAAGCATATTTTAAATGTTTATGTTGAACTATCAGTTGCCATCATTACATGATTGCACTAAAATAAACGTTTTCTTCTCCCAGTATATTTTATAGAGCAATAACATTTTAAAGTTAGAAAATGTCGATAGTAAATATCTGAAATCATTCAGTAATATAAGTATTGCAATCAATATTCATAACTATAAAAATCGGGTTTGCATTATCTACACCTGACTTCAGCAGCCACCTGGCTTCAGCAGCCACTTTGGCCACTTCCCTTGGCTGACCACTTAACACAGGTTGCACTGTACCTGTAATCTGTAATGAGTAAAGCTTTGTTTCTACGTAAGTGTCAAACCTAGTCTTTGCTGGAAATAATGCACATTCAAAAAACTATGAAAAAAAGAGAGGTTTTAGTATGTAAATGTTATCCTTGCAGCTCGTGATGTTTTGAATGCATGAAAGAAAAAGGGGGAGCGGAGGTCATTAGAGCAGTATTTTATGATAATAAGACTAGTTTTAGTGCATATTAAAGCCGGGAATCCGTCTTATTTGAGCTATCTACAATGAGCACCAGGCTTGGGCACATACAAAATTGTGTTTCTGACTTTTAAGAGTTATATTATCTCTTTTTATTTTCATATCATCAGCTGGAAACGCCAGTGCAAGCCAAAGGCAACGTAGAACTGTGGTTGGGTCAACTCCTGACCCTGCAGCAGAGGTCTTTGCACAACATCATTCGAGAGGCGTCTTTTGTAATCAACGATCCTACATTCAATCTACTCAACTTCATCAATAATTATATCGCTCAGGTCAGTTCTACTACAAAACTTGTATGAAAGTAATTGCTGTCTTGATAATTGGCAGTCCCTGGTTTCTTGTTTGGACATGATGACTAGAAGCTGGCAGGAGATGATGGAGGGGATGACCAGATGATTGCACAAAAGTTCTGATCAACTAGCTCCGTAGTCAATTATCTGCCAGATACTTTTGTCACGATGAACATTGTACGAGTAGAATTTCTGTGTCATGATCAATTGATCATACTGTCGGCATTTCCATTCTCCAGGTGGGTCTATTGGGAATACAAATGATGTGGACGCGCGATGCTGAAGAAGCGCTGAAAAACGCTCGCCATGATAAGAAGATCATGCAAACGGCCAACATGCGATTCCTGGACATCTTGAACACCTTGATTGAACAGACAACTCGAGACCTTGGCAAATTTGAGAGGATCAAGTACGAGACCCTAATCACCATCCATGTTCATCAGAGGGATATATTTGATGATCTGGTATGTATAAACCTTCAGAAATCATATGGATAACAGGCCTGAGCTTAACAGGCGAATGATCGTTTCATTCTCCTGGAGGTGACCTTAAACTGAAATGCCACGAACGCTATTTCGTTCGCCTTGCCCTAGTTGCAACCCTTCGCGCTGCCACCTGGCGTTTTTTGCAGTTACCAAGGCACATTTTCAGGAGAATGATGCACGGGTTACTATCTTTTGCTTATCATAGTATGGCAATATCACACTAAGATGTAAGATCCGTGACAGATGTACAGTTGAGCCCAAAAGTTTACATACTCTAGAGCAGAACACAGTACACTTACTTTTCCGCTTCTTTCCTATTGAACAAATATGATTCATCAATCCTTATGACAAAAAATTACCATTAGCCACACAGGAATAAGTTAATTGGGTCAGAGATGAATTTTTATGGGTATGACTTATTTACATATAGTAACTATAGTAACATTTTTGACCTTTTGTGCTGCTCCAAGCTATTTATGATCCAAAAAAGACAGTTTTGATCCTTCGTTTTGTCGATCTGATTTCTGTCATACTTAAAAAAGCTGGTTGTATATTGCAGGTGCGGATGCACATCAAAGCAGTAAATGACTTTGAGTGGTTGAAGCAAGCGAGGTTCTTCTTCAGAGATGATGAGAATAGATGCATCGTGTCCATCACTGACGTTGACTTCATTTATCAGAACGAATCTCTTGGGAATACGGACAGGCTCGTTATTACACCCCTAACTGACAGGTACAGTGTGCTGGGCTCAAGTATTGAAACAACTGCTACCAACGAATGTGCTTTATTTATTTGTATCCTATGGGTGAACGCTAATAGAATAAGTAGCTTAAAATTGGCTGTTATGCGTTCATGGACTGTATACTGAAGCTAATAGATGCAGAAAGTGTGATTGAGGTTGTGCCGTTAATACAAATGTATCTTGTTAGGTATCGAGCAGATATAATAATATTACGGGAAGAAAACGAGAACATTACAAGTTTAGTTACGGTAATGTCAATGTTACCTTCTGCAAGAAAGCATCAGGTTTCTCTATTTGTCATTATAGTAATGTAAGAAAACACATGTGGGAGGTGAACTAACAATGTTCTTTTAACATGATTAACATAAATAAATCAGCATATTTCAGATGTCGCTTCACTGTTAGATTTGTGAGCCATGTACAGTTTGTATATATACATAATGCATTAACAAGTAGAGTGGTTCGTTGTAATACCGTGAGATTGTATTACCGTCATATATTACCGCTAGATGGCGTAATGTGGCTGACAGGTGCTGCCACCTGTTGAAAGTTTGCATCTAACAATAGAAATGCAAGCTCATGCACATGATTAGAAGGTGCTCGAAGTAATACAATGTCACGGAATTGCAACGGAACCCTCTAGTCAATTTGACTTATAAATATGGTGTCTCTTTATTTGGGTTTAGTGCAGAAACAGCAAAAATAAACAATAATAAACTGCGTTCTTGCCTTGAAAATGGTCACAGCCGCCATATGTTTGTGACGTCACATATTAAATTCAAGCATTTGACGTCGTAGGCCTGGCAACATTGCTTGTAAATATGGTCATAAATTTGGGTCCGCTATACTGCACTTTTTCCCTTTATTTTTAGATGTTACATTACTCTTGCCCAAGCCTTAGGCATGTCCATGGGAGGGGCACCAGCTGGACCAGCAGGAACGGGAAAAACAGAGACAACAAAAGATATGGGAAAAGCTCTCGGGAAGTACGTGGTGGTCTTCAATTGCTCTGATCAGATGGACTTCAGAGGTCTCGGCAGGATCTACAAAGGTGGGTACCAACTGACAGACATCATTTCTGTCAATATCTCAGTGCTACTGGCCAGAGGTTAAAGCTGGATTGTCACTCAAAATGACAGTGGCCAAAATATATTGCATTCACTTCATTGTCTTCTTAATACTGATTACCTACCATCCAGAGCCCTGCTGGGTTCGCTATCTCTCTATAAAATAAATAAACTTCACCTAGTATTTAATTTTTCATGCCATCAAAAATCCAATATGTAAACAAACCATTGAAGTGATGACGTCACAATACTCAACAATGGGTGATAGATAATGCCATTTCCCTTGTATTTCCAATGTTTTGGTCTTGATTTCTTTCTATGTATCATTTATTATTTGGAATTAATGCCTGATAGATTCATTAGCTTACACATGTTTAGTGTGCCTTGATCAAGTAAGGTGATTTTCAGTCATTTGATGAAGTTTTAGAAAATAGTAATTTTGACAGACAGTTGAGCTTTACTAGTTAGCTTTAATGACCAACTGCCACACAAGCAGATGTAATGATGAGATGATAAGGCTTGGAATCCACACCATGTTACATATTTTAGATCTCTTTAACAAAATGTTTTTGCTTTAAGAAATATTTCCTAGAATGCAGGTCTGACTTTTGTTATTAATTTAAATACTTTTGGTCAGTAATTGTATTGAATTGCATCGCTGAAAATTTTTGTGCAGTTTTATAAGTTAATTATCTATTATTAATCGGTAATCGATCACCACAAGTTTCGAGAACAGCTGAACTCATACACTTAGAAACTAGACACCAGAGGTTGTCATGTATAATGAGGTTTCTCATTGGTTGCGAGATTGCTTTAACCAATGGGTCTATAAAATCTGCTGTAATTAAGTGAGAAATATGAAACCAATTCTTTGATCTAATGTTTGTGCATTTTCAACAACACAGGTCTTGCACAGTCTGGATCCTGGGGATGCTTCGATGAATTCAACAGAATTGAACTCCCCGTTTTGTCCGTGGCTGCCCAGCAGATTTACATTGTACTCATGGCCAAGAAAGAACGGAAAACACAGTTCATATTTTCTGATGGAGATATCGTTTCCCTCAATCCAGAGTTTGGTCTCTTTTTAACAATGGTATGTGCGTTATTTTGTCTCATTTCATTTATCCATGCAGCGGTTATTTTCTTTCTTAGAATTATCTCAACTCGATTATTTCAGAACCCAGGTTACGCCGGTCGTCAAGAGTTGCCAGAAAATCTAAAGGTCCAGTTCAGGACGGTTGCCATGATGGTCCCGGACAGACAGGTTCTGGGTTTATCTATTAATTGTAATATCAATGTTATATGCTATCAAATGTAGCCTTAGTGTAGCGGTCAATTATGGCCTGAACTTTCTACTTCCAAAGACATATATTGCAATTATAATAAAACTTTATTGACCATATTGACAAAAATATACACAAAAAGTGGAATGAAACAACAATTCAACATATTTCAGTATAATAATTGGTGGACATACACCAAAGGTGTATATAGCTATATCATATTTAAATATTACAGAGTTTTTAGAAATAAACAAAAGTATCAAATCAGTAAATTACATTTATTTAGTATTTTTAGAAATAAACAAAAAGTATGAAAACTTGCATACAAAATAGAATAATATTTCAATGAAGGATGACAGCAAAGATATCAAGAGTTATAATACATATAATTATTTGGATACATGTATTGTCGTGAATTTTGGAAAATGAGCATAAGCAATCTACCTATCTATATAGCTATCTATCTATCATTATAATGTGAAGATAAATTTTTGCACAGAATATTTAGGTTTAGTGCAGTATAGCGGACCCAAATTTATGCTCATATATTTTCCAAATTTAGTTTTGGCAAACAAAACAAAACATTTTGTGTCTAGTATCGGGGATTTTGGGGCTGCAGCCCCCCGATAAAAAATAAAAAATAAACAACGTTCTCGCCTTGAAAATGATCACCACCGTCGTTTATTTGTGATGTCATCAATGAATTCAGTATTTCTACGTCATAGGCCTAGCAATGAGGCTTGCTAAATATGGTCATAAATCTAGGTTCGCTATACTGCACTTTTTCCGAATACTGCTAGTTGTCTGACAAATAATTTCATTTTTATCGTCAGATCATCATGAGGGTGAAGCTTGCCAGTTGCGGTTTCAAAGAGAACGTCCTTCTTGCCCAGAAGTTTTTCGTGCTCTACAAGTTGTGTGAGGAGCAGCTATCTAAACAGGTGATAGAACATTTTACTCGCTTGCTTGAACATGATTTATATTTGGCTCTATGTAAAGATGCTTTGTTAAAGAAAAGGAAATGTACAAGTAGGGTACAAGTTAGCCAAGCGAGCATGGCCCTCATTTGCGTCAGAGTTCCCAGAATGAAGGCCATGCAGCTGTCTTTATATTTTTTTGTGGAATTATATGTGCATGCGGTTTTACAGCCTTCCTACCTACCTGAATCTATTTTTCACTGAAAGATAATGAGTGCACACACTATTACTAACCTTGAGATGCTGTTATTTTTCCAAAATCATCATTTTCATGCTGTGAATCGGCAATTTCGACTTGTGCTTCGTAAAAAATTTTTATGTTATCAATGAATGACTTAGTCATTGCCAATAAAAACCTAATTACTCATTTTCAATGATGTGAAATGGTGATAATTGGTTCTGGTGCGGTATACTGTCCAGACAATATTTATTCAAAGGTGTTGCAAAATACCACGAAAAATGACAGGACTGCTGTGTGTTTTTCCAACTATTTTCTATCCCAATGTTATTTTGTAGGTGCACTACGATTTTGGATTGCGAAACATTCTATCTGTGTTGAGGACCCTTGGATCGCAGAAGAGAGCTCGTCCTAGCGAAACAGAAAGTAACATCGTGATGAGAGTTCTGCGAGATATGAATCTCTCCAAACTGGTGAGATATGAATCTACCTTCCTGTTAACCTTGAACACTTGAACAATGGTTTGAATCGCTCAAATGGTCCTTTTTGGCATCAATTCAAATAGAAGATCTGCTAAGCACGAATGCCCTGGGGTGATTCAAGATTCAAGATTATATAAGCATTAGGGTAGAGTCCAAGGGCCTACCATTCAGCAGGGATCGAAATAAGCTTCAGCAATGGTAACCCGCTTTCCGGTTACCATGAATATTGATGTGGTAATCTACTGGTAACCTACTGTTGTGACTAAATAATATGGCGCATTATGTTGCGAACGGTGGTCCGTTCGCGTGAAAATAAATTATGGTAATGTTCACGTAACCTGAACGATCGTTCTCGACTTATTTCGAGGTCTGATTCAGGGAGCGCAGTGCTGCACACCTCTACAGTAACAAGTAGGAGCTCTTCATTTCTGCCTACATCTACACAATAGCTGGAAGAAAGTCTGGAATAAAATCTTGTAAAAATTTGGCAGTTCAAAACATTGCACCAAATAGAATAAAAGGCTGAGAACTGGCTCTTACAAGAGAACTCTTAGACTTGGGAACTAAATGTAATAGACCCAACTATAATAGTTTTCTTTTCTTTAGATTTTGACAAAAAATTCATTACAATCTTCATGTTACTGATGTGGAAAATGATGAATTTTAAATTGTCTTATACATAAACATAGGTTGATGAAGATGAGCCCCTCTTCCTCAGTCTGATTTCGGATCTTTTCCCAGGCATCCAATTAGACAGTGCGACATATGCTGAATTGCAAGCAGCAATTGCCACTAATCTGGATGCAATGAAACTGATCAACCACCCGGCATGGAATCTCAAGGTTGTTCAAGTGAGTATAACAACAGTTTTGTTTATCTATTGTCTGTTGATTTTATGTCTAAGTTAGGGAAATAAGATCATGTTATAACAATGATTTGAATACAGTCACTCCAATCTTACGAGATCTGGATATATAGAAGTCCCAAAGGACCAATCTAATCTTATCTAATATAATCTAATCTAATCTACATATTTGGTGAAGTTACCTGCCAGAATCGTAAAATTTAATGTCCCAAATTTTCGGGTTATTTCCACAATTCCAGAAGATAACCTCACAAAATATATGGAAATATCTAATCCAATCTAATCTAGTCATATCTAATCTAATCCAATCTAATCTAATCTAAACTTTGATTTGATACATTTCAGCTGTACGAAACTCAGCTTGTGCGTCATGGCATGATGGCCCTCGGACCCACAGGCTCAGGCAAAACCAAGTGCATAAACGTCTTGATGAAAGCGATGGCAGACTGTGGCGCCCCCCATAGGGAGATGAGGATGAACCCCAAAGCCATAACTGCGCCTCAGATGTTCGGTCGATTGGACGTTGCGACTAATGATTGGACGGATGGGATATTCTCCACTCTGTGGAGACGAACGTTGAAAACCAAGAAAAGTAAGGAAGTTTTGAGGGTGTGTCTCTCTGCTTGAAAACCTCCAAAGCATTTAAATTAGCCATGGCATTGAGTTTCACTGCTATGGATAAACTAAATAAACGCTTCTTAGACACCTGTGTTGGAAGTGAGATTTATGACTAATAACTGTTCTAAATTATGTATTGCTTTTTCGGGGGGGTTGGAAAATTGTTATTGTGTCGTAAATCTCTATGTCGCCAAGGAAAAAGTACAGTATAGCGGACCCAAATTTATGACCTTATGTAGCTAGCCTTTTTGTCATGCCTATGACGTCATATCCCTAAATTCAATAAATGATGTCACAAAAAACGACCGCTCTTTTCATTTTCAAGACAAGACATTGTTTATTTTATTTTTTTAATCGGGGGCTGCTGCCCCCAAACAAACCCCTGCTGTGCTACGCAAATATTATTCCTCTTCTGTGATAGAATAAATTTTGGCCAAAAAGTGATATTTTTTAAGATTTAATGGACGCCAAATACGGGCATTCATTTGGGTCCGCTATACTGCACTATACCCGCCGCCAAGTGTACAGGCATTTAGTTGGTTTGCAGCAGATTTCATAGACCTGGAAACTAAACTTCAGTAGACGTCATGTCAAACCAGGACTCCAATTAGCTAAGGCAGTCCCTCAAGCATCATTTGGGAGACAACGGGAGTCCTGGATTCAGATGACATCCTCTGGAGTAAAGTTTCCAGTCTATGAAATCTGCCTTGAGGTCACACAAGCTGACCAAGCTGAATTCAGAACAGTAGCATTAAGTTGACCCTGTAACTGAACTCATCTTCATAAACCTCATCTGTCAATTCAGCTGACAATGTGTGGCTCATCCTTGATGGCCCCGTGGATGCCATTTGGATTGAGAACCTCAACTCTGTGTTGGACGATAACAAGACTTTGACCCTGGCCAACGGAGATAGAATCACCATGGCCCCCAACTGCAAGGTATGTCATCAATATATTTAACGTACCAATCAAAGGTTAAACAATTTTGCCTGTGCAATCTTGATTACTAATTGATCTGTTGGCCACGCTCTAATTACACTGTTTTATATAAGTGCAACTACTAGGCCAGATTAATACAAATAAGGTAGAGTAAGCTGTATTATGTTGCCTTTATCACTAACTTTCTACAAATTGATTATTATAAATTTCTACAAATTGATAATTACAACTTTCTACAAATTGATAATGACAACTTTCTACAATTTGATTATTACAACTTTCTACAAATTAATAATTACAACTATCTACAAATTGATAATTACAACTATCTACAAATTGATAATTACAACTTTCTACAAATTGATAATCACAACTTTCTACAAATTGATAATTACAACTTTCTACAAATTGATGATTACAACTTTCTGCAAATTGATAATTACAATTGATGATTACAGCTGCCTCATACTGCCTCTTTTTCATGCAATACACTTACAAATCTACTAATTTTATATATAGCCAAATATCATTCCGAATTGTAACTACTGGTGTTATATGTTCTGGCCAGATCCTGTTTGAAGTTCACAACATCGACAATGCTTCGCCTGCCACCGTATCTCGAAATGGAATGGTTTACATCAGTTCTTCATCATTGAATTGGCGACCTATACTGCAGGTAATTCCATTCAGATTTGTTGCAATTTTAACCTCCAACGAATAGAGCTACATCTCAAGTTGAGACTCTGGGACAAGGATGCCCAGATTTGGTAAGTTGAGAGAGAATACATGCTCACTAAGTACAAGGCATCTCCAATTTAATGTCTTGTGCGATTGACTTCCATCCAACTGCCAGCGGCTGGGATGTAGCTACGGGCTGTTCCATTTAAAAAATAGGAGGGTGGACCTGAACATTTTTAGACGCCTACTGGCAAAAGTTAATAATGCACCCATAAAAGGTTTCTCCTCAACTATTGAATTAAAGGGAAGGGTGTTCATAAATTCTGAGGACTTTTTAAAATCCTACGACTTAAAAGACATGCCATTGATAAGTTTCAGTGGTATGTGACAGGCAGCGCAACTGTGTATATGACAAAAAGTGCAGCTACGTGGACAGTATGCATGTGCGAGGTTGTGCACTGTATTGCATAACTACGAATCCTCTTGGATGCGCTAAATTGCATATATATATATACGATTCGCAGGTGGGTGTCAACGCACATCCACACGCGTGGTCAGTATGTCAAATCCACAAATTATATTCGCTGGAATATGCGCTAGATACCATGTCCAGGGGCGCGTGGACGTGTTCCAGACAGCAATAAATATACCTCCCAGAGCTGGACATTTTGGGATACGCATATAAGATTCTTAAACTGTATCTTTGTAATATTCATTCAGGGCTGGCTGAATCATCGCAGCGCTCATGAAGCAGAAGTTCTTCTCAGACTGTTCGACAAAGTCTTTGCCGACCTTTACGATTTTGCAACTCAGAATCTGTCTGCTAAGATGCTGGTGTTGGAGTGCATGCAAATAAAACAGGTTAGTCTTACTTAATAATGTGCTTACATTGCAGGCCTTCATTTGCACTATTTACACACAGGCACCTGGGGAACAACGGAACACTGACTGTCAGTATAGAATACAGAAGGCTGTGGACTCCGTTAGACCGCTCATGCTGCAGCAGTTGAACTTACGGCAAAATTCTACTTAAAAACCTCCAATCTCTAGTGGCGGCTCTCTGAGAATAATAAAAGAATTTGTAGGCTATTTTACTTATACTTATTTACATTCCATGGTAGAAATAACCAGCCGTAGTTTTCATATAAATCCTCATATGAGATTGGGACAATAGCTAGCTAGCTAGGTAGATAGATAGATAGATAGATGGATAGATGGATAGATGGATAGATAGACAGATAGATAGATAGCAAGATAGATTGATAGATAGATCGATCGACTTTATTTAATTGATTAATTGATAACTATTTGCTTATTACAGGCATGTGAGCTACTACAAGGTCTTATTCCCTCAAAAGACGACAAGACTCAATGTACAGAGAAGCAGCTGGAGAAGCTGTTCATCTTCAGTCTAATGTGGAGCATTGGCGCATTGATGGAATTGGAGGACAGGGCTAAGTTGGAGGGGTTCCTCATGCAGCACGAGTCTAAATTGAATCTACCTCCCGTCAAAGACGGCCAGACCATCTTCGAATTTGTGCCCGATGCTAAAGGTAGCAGATCAGTCCGGTTTATTTTGCACTAAACTTTGTCTATTGTATGCATGTTAGTTTATTAACAGAGAATGCATATAGCTTCTATAGCTGGTATGTATAAACAGTACAATTTTGACACAAGTTTTTAAAATTAAGTGGAATGTACCAAAGTCGAATATACTCAACTTCAGACTCAGTAGCATTGAGAGATTGACATCCCCATATACTTGACAAATGCATGCACATTTGGACCACAGTATAAATAGTTGTTTTTGTGTGTCAACCACCATTAATTTGTGTATACTACACATCACGATTATTTTGGCCTGCAGGGGAATGGCAACATTGGAATGAGCGAGTGGAAGAGTACATCTACGCCTCGGATTATGTCCCTGAATTCTCATCTATCCTCGTCCCCAATGTGGACAATGTGCGAACCAACTTCCTCATCGATCTCATCGCCAAACAGAACAAGGTCAGTTATTATCATCATATGATTATTATAACAATAAAATATGTAACATGTTTTATGAGGGTGATATGGTTTTCCTGGCTGCCTAAGTGCCTGGTTTCCAGCCTGACAGAATCTGGTCAGATTGGTCATTTATTGTTCAAGTTTGTCGAGATCCCAAGAACATTAATTGTAACTTCCAACACAACCACTAGAGGGCAGCAAGTTCATACCACCTTCATGCTGCATAACGAGCTACCAGGACTCCTTCTTTCCATCAGCAATTAACATCTGGAATGTACTGCCTCAGTCTCTGGTCAATGCTGAATCCCTTGATTCATCCAAAACTGGGATCAGCACATAAGCTATATTAAGATAAACTCTCAAGACTGATTTTAGCCTTTTAACAACCAGATTTTATCACAGATTTTATCAGCGAGTTTTTAGATTTTCATGAATCCTGCTTCAAGCGACACAGTCTTGTATCTCCATTCGCAACAATACTCCACGGAGTTATGCGCATTACTGGAAGAAGAAGTAGTTTGAGAATACAAATGAGAAGGAACTTTCTAAGGCTAACTGGCCATCACTTGTAGCAGTAAAAAAAAAGAATTCTTTTTTTTTAATCATTGTATGATTATTACAACAAGAACATGTTTTACAAGGTTGAAATGGTTTGTTTTTAAAGCCCAAGAGCCTGGTTTTCAGCCTGACAGAATCATTGTCCAGGTGAAGCGAAGGATGACAATGATTTCGGGATAATAACTATTTATTACCAATCTATCCAGTTTACTTTTCAAAAGCATTTAAACAAACGCTGCCTCTAATGTCATTATCTTGAGATGACGTCCCGACTGCTCCACAAGAGCAATGCAGTCAGGAGCTGCCAGTGATCCACATTAAACATAAAGAGACATAATTTAAAGCTTGTGTGATTACAGTCCTGTTTAATGAAAAACTTACCAAAGACTGTGTAAGAAAGCTCAAAATTAATCTCTGTAATTATGGCATCATTGACAGTTGTGAAACTTCGATGAAATCATATACTCCGGCCGACAAACAGCTCCTCAAGATGATGCTAATGCCATGCTTTTAATGAGATATATTGTATTTTAATATTATTATGGTTTTATAAACAGTTTTTATGTTAATCTAGATTATACTGGATTTATATTTTATTTATGATATTGCAAATTCTCTAATTTTGAGGCAAAATAAAATGATCATTTTTATTATTTAAGGAGAATTGAGTGAGCTGAAGTAAAGAGAATTAAATGTTGAAATATCCTTTTCAGGCTGTGCTGTTAATCGGAGAACAAGGAACAGCAAAGACGGTCATGATCAAAGGTTACCAGGCAAGGTACAACCCTGAGGAACAACTGACAAAGAGCTTCAACTTCTCCTCCGCTACTTTGCCCGTCATGTTCCAGGTAAATCTGCGTCTACAGTATATTAGTGCATTCAAATTGTAGTCCTCTCTAAGATAGTGTTTAACCAGCGTTGGACACTGAGATGTTATTTACAAATAGACATAAAGATAAATGGTGTTATTTTTGATGGAGGGTGCCGCTTATTATGATAGACAGTGATAGGTATACATGGTAATGTACTAGTTCAGCGAAGTAATTAAACTGCCATTAACACTAGTGATGTCAATCAATAACATTTTGGTAGTTGATCATCAATTTGGGTGCACCAACCGATCGTTTGATTCGACGGTTTGTGTGCTATCATAACTAGTTTGTCCAAGATAATTAAAGGTCTCTGTACGTAAATACAATTTATAATATCTAAAGTCATTTATCTTATAATATCTCAAGTTATTCATGATTATATGAAACTCCTAAAGGGAGGAAGTGCAATAGATTTTCTTTTAAATTTTTTGATGAGCAACTGATGTGTTAAAAAAAATAAAAAATCAATTATACAAAATTAGTAATCGATCAAATTCTGAGACAAAATGACTGATGATCGAGTATAATCGATCATCGTGACACCAGTAATTAACACACATCATGTTTACAGTTTCACTTCAAGGGTGGGACATTTCACTTTTCAGTTTGTACAGTTCTAGGATATATAATAACTGATGATCTTAGGTGTCACTGTCACTGGACAATGTTAATTTCAATCTGCTTAGTAGGACGGTGCAAATTTAATTGGCATCTAAATTTTTGATTAACAACATATTATATAAAACGGAGAATAATTATCCCTGAGTACATTGGCTATGTTCGTGATACAGCTGTTTAATCATTAAATCATCTGTTATCAAAATGACAGACTGCTTGTGCCATGTTATTGCGAATCAGCAAATTGTAACCACATTAGAAATGATTATCTTATTTAAAAATGCCATAAATGAACTTTTATTTCTTCAGAGGACAATAGAGAGTTATGTGGACAAGCGGATGGGCAGCACCTACGGGCCACCTGGTGGACGAAGAATGACTTGCTTCATAGATGATGTCAATATGCCCGTAATAAATGAATGGGGAGATCAGGTGAGAGATACTTAAATAAACACGAAACGATAAGAGTAAATAAGCAAGTACTGAAAGAAATAGCATGTTAACTGCTATGCTATATTTGGTATTATTAGAGTGAGAAAGTCGGGCATTAAGTTAGCACCGGACTCATTGGCAATTGCCTGGTACTGTGTACTGGTCCTTCAGGCAGGCAAACAAAACCCAATTTTATTTTGTCATAAATTGATGCTGGTCTTGTGTAAAATACAGGAGTGCAGTGACCTTGCCAAAAAAAGAAAAGAAAAAAGTAAATCAAAAGCAGCAATGGCTGGGATTTTAAATCTCAAAAACACAATATGTATCAGTATTTTATTGGTTCGATGTCAGGTAAATTTCAATAACATCTCTATTTGCATTACAGATTGATAGATAGATAGATAGATATGGCAAGTACAGCCCTCTAAGGCAAGTTCTTGCCACTATCGAGAGTTGATTGATGAGGTGAGAGAGAGGAGGGGTCCACCTATGTTACATCTACCCCATGGGTGGGATCTTTTACTTGCCTCATTACATGTACTATCAATCTGCCCCTTGCTCATGCAATTGACAATCTTATTATTCATCTTCTTTATAATATTACTGATATTTTGACCTCAGGTGACAAACGAAATCACTCGCCAAATGATGGAGATGCAGGGAATGTACAGTTTAGAGAAGCCAGGAGATTTTCTCCACATCGTAGATATTCAGCTGATGGCAGCGATGATTCAGCCTGGAGGAGGAAGGAATGACATCCCTGAGAGACTAAAGAGACAGTTCAGCATCTTCAACTGCACCCTCCCATCCAATGCCTCTATCGATAAGATTTTCGGTATGTAGAAAGTACTAGCAGTCTTACATTCTTTGTTTCGGTAATAAACATTTTACTTTCAATTTTCTAGTTGGAAAGTTGGACAGTCAAAGACTCTCATACCAATTTCTTATTTATTTAAAAAAAGTTGGTCAAACACTTTACATGACTAATGTTAGTGTCATGTCTCAGAGAGGTGCCTCTCTCTGGCATCAAAGCAGGGTCTAGCATGTAAATTATGAGATCAAAGAGTCTCCGGTTATTCCCAGGGCCAACATTACTAAATTAGGGCTGTTCCATTTTTTTTTAAGATGATTGACCAGAACATTTTCAGAAGTAACTAGGTGCCATTAAATTTAAAATGGCCTTTGTGTAATTACAGGTATAATTGGCAGCGGGTATTTCTGTTCAACCCGATTCACCTCGGAGGTTTGTGAGATGGTGGAACTTCTTGTTCCTGCTACGAGAGTTCTCTGGCAGAGGACTAAGGTATGTACTTTGCCTGCGAGCTAGAGCTGAGGAAAGTTAGAGATCCGAGATTCATCAAGGAAACTTTTAGATTCAAGTTTCTTTTTGGCTTAGACCACTGAATGTGGTATGGAGCATAAAAAATACAATGTTCATATTTACACAAAATATACAAATTAGCACACAATATGAATGAAATCTCTCGCTGGTACAATTAAAAAAATATTTGCTAGGAAACATCCTACATCAAGTAACGGGGAAGCACACATATACAGGGAGCACAGAGTTTGTTAACTATGTAATTCTGTTAGTAACAGAATTACACAGTTACAAATAATATAGAAGATGAATATCATGTACTATGTGTATGTAATGCCTATAATGATATAAGAACTAGTTTTTATAATAATATTAGTAACATTAATAGTAATTTTGATGAGAATGATGATTTTGAAAAATTTGTGTTTATTAATAACAAATATCAGGTACAATTGGCTAACTTTTTGCTGAAAGCTATGGAAATAAAAAAACGGCTACTTTTTGTTATTTACGTCACCTATTTAAGCACTAAAATGGAGTGACATATAAGCCCTTATGGGGCTGGGTGGTTTATGTTTCCACATATGATGTTTGTATTGTTTTAATGTAAAACCACATGTCAATAAAGATAAATAAATAAATAAAAAAACAAATATAGGGAGCACAAATAGGTTCTGCACCTACAATAATAAATAATAACCATGAGAATTTGCACCATACGTAGGCTTAATCATTAACACTGTACACATTTTACGTTTACCATTGCTAGGTCAAGATGCTGCCGACCCCAGCCAAGTTCCACTACATCTTCAATTTGCGAGATTTGTCCCGTATTTGGGAAGGGATGCTGAAGATAGCGGGAGACGAATGCCGGGACAAACGGACGATCTTATCACTGTGGAAGCATGAGTGCACTCGTGTCATTGCTGACAGGTGAGTTCCTTATTGGGAATGCCCTGATTGAATCTGAAGACGGTACAGACTGTATTACCACTATACTATAAACTGGTGGTTTCTGCGCTGGTGGTATCTATGAAACCTTTCTTGGCCAAGACGTAAATGACACACTTAAATTTCCTATGTCTGTAGATTTAGCATTGGCAAATAATTATATAAACCAATACTACCTTCTTGTCTCATGAAATTTTTTACCATTAAATGCTCATTTGTGCACAGCAATTTAACTTTAAGGTACAACAAATAATATAAATAGAGTTTTTCATGCCATCAAAAATTCACTATGTGAACAAACCAAGTGATGACATCACAATACTGAACAATGGATGATGATGCCATATCCATTATGTTTCCAATGTTTTGGTCTGGATGTGTTCTCAATGTATGATTTATTTTTTGTAATTAATGCCTGATAGAATCATGAGCTTACACAAATTTAGTGTGCCTTGATTGAAAAAGGTCATTTTCAACTATTTCATGAAGCTTCAGAAAATTGTAACTTTGGCAAACAGTGCAGCTTTAAAGGCAGAAAATCTATAGTTACTAATATGAACTTTACTATTAACTAATATGAACCTTACTATTAACTAATATGAACCTTACTATTAACTAATATGAACCTTACTATTAACTAATATGAACCTTACTATTAACTAATATGAACCTTACTATTAACTAATATGAACCTTACTATTAACTAATATGAACCCTACTATTAACTAATATGAACCTTACTATTAACTAATATGAACCTTAATATTAACTAATATGAACCTTAATATTAACTAATATGAACCTTACTATTAACTAATATGAACTTTACTATTAACTAATATGAATCCCGTGGAGTTTAGTGCCACTTAGCAGATCAAAATAATTTCTGAATGTGATTCCATGCAAATTTATTCCACAATTAATTCATGTCATTCTGATACATGTAATAGCTAACCCTCGACTATAAAGGTGTAACTAACTAATGGCATATCTACTCATTCGTTTGATTGTTTGAGTTGTTGCCATTGGTTACATCACTCTAAGAACAATGGAAGAGGTATCATATGGAGTATAACGTATGTTAATTTCAGATTCACCAATTCAGAAGACGCGGATTGGTTCATCCAGTGCATAATAAAGACCATCAAATCAGACTTAGGGGATGAGTACCTGGATGAGGTTGATGAAGAACCGTATTTCGTGGATTTCTTACAAGACGCCCCTGAACCGACTGGAGAGGAGGGGGACGATGCTGATCTGGAGGCTCCTAAAATCTACGAAAAGGTGAAAATCTTTTTATAAACGAACAGTAGATGTGTGATATTTATTTTCGGTATAGTAGAATATATATAGTTCAACAAGGAGGTGTTGTATGTGGAAAAATTAATTGCTATTATAAAATACCAAATTTTATTAGTGTGAATATTTGGGTAGACTGGGTCTTATGATGTCACGGTCAAGTGTTTCCTACTTCTGTCATCTTGTGTACCTTGGACTGATTAAGTCACTTCAAATTTAATTGTACCCAACGCAAGATACATTACTAAGAAGTGGCTAATAATGAGAAAAACCAGCAGAGGGCGCTGCCACCAAAGCAGATAAAGAACAGTTAGAGATCATCATCAAATGTACAAAAGAATGACATCACTGGATAGATGATGTCATCAGATAATGTTTATCTGCTTAAGTGGGTAGCACTGACCTCTGGTGGTAGGTTTCCTCCCTATGAATGTTTCAGTTCAATTCGTCTTCTGTATGTTTGATGTATCTGCTAATTGCGCTTTTCATACTATACATTACAGGTCCCTAACATGGATGCCTTGAGAGACAGACTCGCCTCATTTATGCTCGCTTACAACGAGTCAGTGCGAGGCGCTCATATTGACCTGGTGTTTTTCAAGGACGCCATGACCCATCTGATCAAGGTGTCACGCATAATTTGCACCCCTAGAGGTAACGCTCTTTTGGTGGGGGTAGGAGGATCTGGCAAACAGTCATTGACAAGATTGGCCTCCTTCATTGCCGGATACAAGATTTTCCAGATCACGCTGACAAGGTAGGTTGTTGATCGATCCTAGCAGACGGGTAATTAAACAATATATGAAGAGTTCTCTTTACACAAACAAGTGATTTTTTACCTTGGTAACGTTTCACCAACATATAGTTCTGTTGGCTTCTTCAGACCGATGGGCTGGACAGTTAGTGTTGCTGCTGTTGGTCACAGATGGAATTTGTGTCCAAACTGTCATAAACATGGCTGAGATGATAGGCCCCCTCATCCAAGTTCATGGTGTTGTCATTTCTCCTTATTTAAATGGCCTCCTTCACTTGTCACACTGATCTTTGACTTTCTCTAACGACTACTTTAACTCCCTCCCAGTCATTTAAACAAGTCCAACATTGAGTTTTGTGGGATCAGGAAATTGTACATTGACCACGGCACCATCCACTATTACTTATAATGTCCACTCAGTACAACTGCGTCCTAAAATGCTAATTTAGATGTAATGGTGTTGTAAGCTCTAGATATTAGATTTCTCAACAATATAAGTTCAGTCGGTTGACTTTCATTTCAAGATCCGCAATAACTGAACATTAAGATCCGTCTCTGCTCGTGACCCTTGAATCTTCAGGGTCCCTGGAAACTGAAGTGACCTAATTTTACAATATCACTAGGCATGTACAATGTAATGCTGACAGAACAAGTTAGTTCAATATTCACCCCTCCCGACTGCTTCGTAAACAGCGTATAATATCCTAATTCTGGCGGTTTTTTATTCCTTGAACAATATTGAGCAACTTTGAATCGATGACCATAGGTCAGAAGTGGCTGGGTTAGTTGTGCAAAAATGTTGGTGAGTTGCTCAAAGGAGAATCTGTAGACGCACGAGGTGCTCACCCAGTAATTAAAATCACTAGAGATGGGGCAGGCAGTCGCATTGTAGACAGCTTAAGGTTATTTCATTGCAGTAGACAGCATTAAGGTCATTTCATTGCAGTAGACAGCATTAAGGTCATTTCATTGCAGTAGACAGCATTAAGGTCATTTCATCAGACCTTTTCATTGTTAAGGACATAAAAAATGTACAGTAATTAATTATCATACTTGTCCCAACTGACTTTTTAATACGGTTGTATGACCAGCTACCTAAGGCGGATATAATGATATTACAAAATTGTGATGTACCTATACTTTCTTGACAGGTCTTACAACTCAAGCAACTTGATGGATGACTTGAAATTCCTGTACAGAGTGGCTGGTTTAGAAGGGAAGGGGATCACGTTTGTGTTCACGGATAATGAAATCAAGGACGAGGCTTTCTTGGAGTATCTGAACAACGTCCTCAGCTCTGGAGAAGTAAGAAATCTGTATTGATATTTTGTCACCACCGACTTTAAATACAATTTTGTCTTATCTTAGGAATGTTATATTTACTGGCACTAATTATATAGTATCGTATGGAAGACAAAGTCAGGAGTGATGTGAAGTGGAAGCTTTATTCTGGCTTAAGACCCTTAAGAATAGGGTCTGCTTGTATTTATAGTGGCCATAGAACAAAGGGCCTTCTTCTTAGGCCGTTGCTATAGGGATAGGATCCAAACAGAGGAATACCTATCCAGACTTGTTCTATGACTCGTCTATTGTTGGCTATTACCTAAGTCAATGAATTGGACCTTCACTTACGTTAATTTGATGTAGTAGTTGTACTTGGGTATGAAAATAACAGTATCAGATTGTAAGTCTATCTTGCGAATGATACCCAGCTAAGGTATCACTCAAAGAACATTGTGTCAGTTGTGTATCGAACCCGTCTGTATGCCTCATCTCCAATCCTTTCTTTTTATCACATAGGTCTCCAACCTTTTTGCTAAAGACGAGCTGGATGAAATCACAGGAGAATTATTCGCCGTCATGAAAAGGGATCAGCCAAAACGACCTCCCACCGCAGAAAATCTTTACGACTTTTTCATCTCCAGGTCCAGAAACAACTTGCATTGCGTCCTCTGCTTTTCACCAGTATGTGCTTTAATTATCTTACACCCATGATTTGTAGACCATTGCAATACATATTCAAGGTCGAGTGTAATAATACCAACGGTTCAAGGTCAAAAAAGAACAATAAGCACCCTCTATTCCAGGTGTGTGCAAACTTATTGCCATAATTTGGCATCTTGAATCTCCTTAGGTGCCTCATGACAGTGACGGCTTTGTTGTCTTTGTGAAGTGTTTCTGCAACACATTTCCTTTTAATTGACCATTTTATATAATGCATATATCTTCTTTTTTTTGTCTGATGTCCATATGTCTCTTGTTTAATAAATACTGAATTTCAATGTGAATCCAGGTTGGAGAGAAGTTTCGTAACCGCTCATTGAAGTTTCCTGGACTGATATCTGGATGCACCATGGATTGGTTCAATCCCTGGCCAAAAGACGCTCTGGTCGCTGTGGCTAGTCACTTCCTAATGAGCTACAACATCGTGGCCACCAAGCAAATCAAACAACAACTAGTGCAGACCATGGGGGTGGTGCATGACAACGTAGCTAAGGCTTGCGTGGACTACTTTAACAGGTCAGTTCACAAGTGTTCTCTAATGCCGCACTTATTTGATCTTACACTTAGGAGTCTTTAGCTTCTCCGATTTTCTCAGGGTCATTTGTAAGACTGTTAGTTGAAACTCAGAATCAGAATTAATTTCTTATTAGATAACATTGTAACCTATCATAATTCTTTCGGCACACTTCTCATCATATTGGCAGATTCTAGAAGCTATTATTGTGGCGGGGGGGGGGGGGGGGGCTATAGGTATCACAGCTATTATTAATAAGTGATTCCTACATCGAGTTATTATAACAATTTATTTCATTGTGCTGCACACAGTAAACCTGAATTATTCTTCTATCCATATTTGAAACTTACAAATAACTTGCAAAGCCTGGCTTTAATTTCTCTGATTCTGTTATGCGATATTATGCGTGGTAAATCAGTCTGACTTATGGTGCAACTTCTTGAACTATAATACGACAGGTGACAATAATGCACCATGGTTGATTTCTGCGATGAAACATTCTGCTTGATTTTTTCAGATTCCGGAGACAGACCCACGTCACTCCTAAGTCTTATCTATCTTTCCTTGACGGCTACAAAAAGATCTACTCAGAGCAACACGGACATATTGGAGAGTTAGCAGAGAGGATGAACACCGGTCTTGAGAAGTTGATAGAAGCGTCCGTGTCAGTGGACGAGTTGTCCAAAGAGTTGGTGGTCAAGGAGAAAGAGCTGGAAGTGGCTAACAAAAAGGCTGATTCTGTGAGTGGTCATCTTATGAGAATATGTTAGGTCTGAATAGCTTTAACTTTGAAAGTGGCTAACAAAAATGCCAATGCTGTAAGTGCCCGTGGTATGAAGACCATACTTTTCCATTTGTTAATTACACTTCTCTGATATACCATACATTCAATAGCCTTAACTTAGAAAATAAGATTTTTTTATTTCTTGGAAAAAGAAAAAACTGCATATTTTTCTGTTGGCACGTTTCGCACTGCCACATTGCCTGAACGAAGATAAATTTTTAATTATGTAACTGTACAGAAATGTCAAAATTTATGCATTTTTCTTAGTATTTGTGTGCACAATGAAAGACGTAAAACACAGCAGACACACAGTTAACTGGCCTAATATGGTAGTGACCATCTAACTCACAATCTTTCCACGTATGCTTCTTCAGGTACTTATAGAAGTGACACAGAGTGCCCAAGCTGCAGAGAAGGTCAAAGCGGGCGTCCTGAAAGTGAAAGACAAAGCTCAAGCCATCGTAGATGAAATCAATCAAGAGAAAGAAGTGGCAGAGGGGAAACTAGCGGCCGCTAAACCCGCTCTAGCAATGGCAGAAGCCGCTTTGCAGGTACTGTGGAACTATTAAGGCCACCTCGCAGTTGACATTAAGTGGCTGTCAAGGAGGGGATCAGGGCTTTACATGTGCATCTGGTGGGCTAATTAGGACAGGCAATGAGATGATAGATGAAACAGCCATCCAACTTAGGCTCGACCGGGAATTGAACCCAGGACCCAATGGTTAGAAGCGCAGTGCGCTACCACCGAGCTAGGCCCCCACCCTCTTGGCTTTGAAGGGCACCCCAAGCTCTCTTTGGCATATGTTGCCCATTTCTTTTACTGTGTATTCTTGATTAACAGAGAGGTCAGTGGCTGGGGGTATAATGACCTTCAAGATAAAAACAAAGTTTTATACTAAATTGTGTAAAAATACAGTAACATCATTAGCAACATTGATTTGTCATACTACCTGTAGTATTCCCCTATTATGATGAATTTATATTGTTTCTTTTTCAGACAATCAAAGCAGCTCATATTTCAACCGTAAGAAAGTTGGCCAAGCCTCCTCACCTCATCATGCGTATCATGGATGCTGTACTTTTGCTCTTTCAAAAAAGTTTAGATCAGGTCACTCAGGACCCTGAGAGACTTTGTTGCAAACCTTCGTGGTCTGAGTCGCTCAAAGTATGTACATAGTTCGATATCTAACGCCATGTAAAATTATGTACTTGGTTCTCAAGCCCGCCCGCATTCATTTTAAATTGCCACACTGCCCCCCTTTTTTTGGCCTAATTTGATAAAAATATAAAAATCCTGCCACTTCTCTAATTTCCACTAGGTGGCAGCGCTTGGTGTCAGCGCCATCTGGTGGATATTGCAACCAACGTCAGCACCCCTAGTGGCATGAAATGTATAGATCTGTTCACTGTCAAGTTTATTCATGTTAAAAAGAGCATACAATGATATGATTGAGCCTATATACTCCCACGCATGCTTCAATCAAAATTAAAAACAAGACTAAATAAATAAAAAAAAGACCTCCCTCTCATAAAGTTCCACCAAAAAGTGGCCTGAGAACTGAGTAATTAATTTTACATGGCCTGACATTTATTTTATTATATACATGCCTATATTACATAGAGTGCAGCTGAGTGCTCCGTTGTACTACTGTCACATATTATTGCTAGATGGTGCACTATGACATTTTACAATCGACAGCTGTCAGGGTTAGGGTTAGGGTTAGGGATGCTGCAATCCGTTGTCATTTGCAATTAGCTCGTTTTTAATTTTGCCGCATATTTCAATAGATATCCACATGAGTACAAGTTGCTCATGGCAATACAATGTTGCAGTGATGCAACGGAGTACCCTATTATACCTTGATTTAACATAATGATGGAGTGCAATACATCTTTATTATACCAGTTAATGAGTTCTGGAGGATTCCTGCAGACCTTGCAAACGTTCCCTAAAGACTCAATCAATGGAGAAACAGTCGAGCTGCTTGCTCCTTATCTCAACATGGAGGACTTCACTTTTGAGTCCGCTAAAAAAGTCTGTGGTGACGTAGCGGGATTGCTGTCCTGGACAAGGGCTATGGCGACATTCTATGAAATTAACAAGGAGGTGCTACCTCTGAAGGTATGTTGTTGAGCGTTACATGAAGTGATTTTTGTTTAAATTCATATACATAAAGTTTGATTTACTGGGTGAGTGGATAAGGGCTTTATGTCCTGTATTTCTGCACCTGATGGGCTAATTAGGACAGGCAGGGACCATGGCAATGAGATGATGGATGATGGATGAAACAGCCATCCAACTTGGGCTCAACCGGGAATTGAACCCAGGGCCCAGTGGTTGGATGCCCAGCGTGCTACCACTGAACTAGGCCCCACCCTGTTTGATTTACGGGAGTGGTTGCTGAGGGGTAATGGACTCCGAGCTGACAATTGATCAGAACTTTCTTTATGCATAAAATTTTAGCATCCTTCTTGAAACTTACTTGTAGGCTCACTGACTAATATTTCATTGTTTCAGAATGTTAAAATGTCATTTTTTAAGTTAAAATATAAGCATAACATCTCTGCATCAACCTCGGAAGTGACTTGCAGGGTCACAGTTATACTTATGTTAATGAAAACTGAATTTTGTGTTTTCTGAGTAGAGATTTGTGCGTAACATCTTTGCATCATAACTTATTTATAGGCCAACCTAGCAATCCAAGAAGCAAAGCTTAATCTAGCAACTGCAGAATTGGGTACGGCTCAAGCCCAACTGGATGAGAAACAAAGAGAACTGGACAAGGTGCAGGCCATGTACGATGCTGCTATGTCTGAGAAACAGGTACGTAACATAGCTGAACGGTACTATGCTGCTTTGTTAGAGAATTAAGTACGTAATGGGGCTTAGCTGAACTGTTTTGTATTGGTATTGTCATCATGTATCATTAATCTGCAAAACCTAATGCAAGCATGATAAATTTCAATTTTACATATGGCATCAGTTTAATTGACATTGGTTGATTGGTTTACATCTTTAATCGGTAGAAATTCTGCTCGTACATTTTACTCTGGAACCAGCTTGGCACATGCTGCATCCAATGGTGCTTACGGCAAATAAACAAATAACATCATTTTATTTTAGAATATCAAATATCACTGACAAATATCACTGTCAGTTATATTGCCTGGCCAATACTACAGAATACCAAAATGAGGTACAGAACGTCATGAACGTCATTAGCGTCGTAGCTTCGTAATACATTTTATTACACAGCTCCTTCAATTTTCGTCCGATTTTCAAAATTCATAGTTTATTATATACAAAATGTGCAGGTGTTTAGCTGGTAGCATGAATTAAAACTTTTCTGACCTCAATTTTTCATAAATTGACTCTGAAATCGCAAATTGGCAACACTGATCATAACATTATAATGTCAGTAAGGTAATTTGCCAGGCACACAAATTTGCTTGCCAAGCAACATGTAAGGCTTGTTAAGAAATACCAGTAAGTTTTCTGGGAATGGTAAGCATGAATGGTTTTTGCCAAATAAACTAATAGAATCTGCCAGTTCAGCTAATTTGGCAGTAAGTGCTGTTGGTTGTAACAGCATATATGGATCTTATTTGCTATTTACTCCACTTACAAACAAATCTAATTCATCATTTACTTGTGGTTTATATATTTACCTAAAGGTAAATGAAATGCTATTATCTCTCAAGTGTAAATTCAACAATGGAAAGGCAGTAGATGGAATGGTTAAGTGACAATGTTTTGGTATATCACTTTCTCACAGACCTTACTGGATAACGCAGAGTCCTGTCGTCGAAAGATGACAGCTGCCTCTGCTCTCATTGGTGGCCTGGCGGGCGAGAAAATCCGATGGACGCAACAAAGTAAAGAGTTCAAATCTCAGATCGAAAGGTAAGGTGCCAATGATGCTAATGATGCTCTACATTCCCAAATGTTTAAGTTATCAGAGCATTTGTCATAGAATTGGTTGTAAGAAATATCAAAGCAATTTCTGATAGATTTGTTGGATTACTTAAATGTATATTCCAAGACTGCAATTAACAATTCATGAACATATTTTGCAATTCCAGTCCCTCCTTGTATTATCATGGTAAGAAGCGTGTCTTCATTGGTATTAATATATGTGCTTGTTGGTGGTGGCAAATCCCAAGTGTTTTTTTTAGCTTAGTTTAATGTAACTGGCTGTGTAGAGTAATTGTCTCATTTTGTCTTCCTGAATAATTTGCTGTGCTTATTTCTTTGTAGTTGTTTAACACACTTCAACATATGACTAGTGCATGTCTTCATATGATAAACTGGGTGTAACTGTGTTAATTGGGGGTAACTGTGCATGTATTAAGCAATACCCCTTCTTTAAGTTCTTAACAGCAAACCAAATGGAGTGTATGTAAACTTTTGGGCCTGACTATATCTTACCAAATCTTACCTGATGTATCTCATCTACGTCATCTTGTCTATCTAATCTTATCTCATCTTAATCTTAATCTTATAACAGAGATATAATATTGTTGTCAGACTGATAGGAGACATTGTGCTGTGCACTTGATTCCTGTGACTGTCTTGTATGTTATCTTATATGTTTATCTAATCTATCAGCTTATCTTTAGCTTACACTCAATCTTATCTTATCTTATAATCTGATCTATCTTATCTTATAACGGAGACATATTTTGTTGTCAGACTGATTAGGAGACATGCTGTGCACTTGATTCCTGCCTTAGGTTATCTCATATGTATCTAATCTATCAGCTTATCTTTAGCCTACACACATCTTATCTAATCTTATCTTATCTTATCTATCTTATCTTATGACATAATATTTTTGTTGTCAGACTGATAGGAGACGTCGTGCTGTGTACGGGGTTCCTGTCTTACTCGGGTCCTTTTAATCAAGAGTTCAGGAACAAACTGCAAACAGACTGGCAGAACGAGATGATGACGAGGAAAATTCCCTTCAATTCTGACATCAACATAACTGCTGTGCTGGTTGACAATGCTACTGTGAGTAGTAATACTGTTGTATGTTGAAGTGGACTAAAAAGTCGCAAAAATATGTCTTGGTGCGGTAACAAGTCGCAACATGATGTACAGTTAGTTTCATTAAAAACGGCCCGTCAAATTAAACCTAGCCAAAGCTGTCCTAGCTGGCTACTCAAAATTGGATCTAATAATATATTAGATTAATTTCTTACATTTGCTAGTGTTTACACTTTTCTGGTGATTAATGTAAGCCGAATATTAGCTATAGAAGTGGACCGAAGCAGCTGGCTTTAGCATGTTTAGACCACAGCCAGGTATAGGCCGCAACTGCAATCTAGAGTCGACTGTTTTTTATGAAACTTACTGTAGTAAAGTGCCTTTGCCATTTCAGATGATCTATTGCTATTGTTCTTGTAAGTTGCAGACTTTAATCAACCTGCTTTGGCAAATGCATTATTAGTTTCTGCACTGTCGTAACTGGCTGCTGTTAATGGGTTTAGTGCAGTATAGCGGTCCCAAATTAATGCCCATATTTGGCGTCCTTAGAATATAAAATATATCATAATTTTGAACAACACTTACGAAGTTTTGAAGTTCTAGCTCAACAAAAATAACATTAGGGAAGGAAAGCAGGGGTTAAGGGGCGACAAAAAGAAAAATCTTGCAGTGAAAAATTAAAACTGTCGTTGTTTGTTTGTGACGTCATTATTGAATCCAGACTCTTGATGTCATATTGTATAGCAATGAGGCTCGCTAAATATGGTCATAAATTTGGGTTCGCCATACTTCTCTTTTTCCCTGTAAGTAAAATTCTCATAGCTTGACTTCTCCAACCACATCCTTAAATTCAAGACTGCAGAATTCAGGTCTTTACATATTTCAGTGCCACTCAACTTAAAGGGAACTGAACCCGTATTAGCAATGCCCCACAGGAATTATAATTATTACATATTAAATTGTTTGTGAACTTGTTTAAAATGCTGCTGTCATGCTTAACTGATGTTATATCACAAACATCATTCTCTATTAAATCCAGTAGACGGCTTTAATAGCATAATGATAGCTGTTGTAGATTTGACTTTCAATTTCTTGATAGATCGGAGAGTGGAACTTGCAAGGCCTGCCCACTGACGACCTGTCAATTCAGAATGGAATTATAACCACGAAAGCCTCAAGGTATCCTCTGCTCATCGACCCTCAAGGTCAGGGCAAGAACTGGATCAAGAACAGGGAAATAGATGCACAACTTCAGGTAAATAATTATTATAGTCATATGTAAGATATGTATTTTTATATATTTTAAAGACCTTATATGCAGGACACCATGTAATTTATTTTTAGATTTGATATTTGGATACTGCACCTCAATTCATTTTTCTGTCTTTCAAACTTACCTGACCATAAGCAGTGGTGTTGTAATAGTACAATATAAGTATTTATTACAGCTGGTGAAATGATCTTTCCTAAGTTGTATAGTCTGGTTGCCTTTCAATGTTGTCTAACTTTCTTTTTTCATATGTTTATTATTGGTGCATAATGGCAATAAGTAAGACTGAAACACAGTTTGATGTCAAATCTTGTAGATTTTAAGCTTTACAAAAACTGTAAACTTAGTGCAGCAGAATAATGTGATAGATTTTAAATTTTTGTTTTTTTAAATTTAATTTCATGAAGTTACTATTAAGATGATTATAGATGTTGATACCCTATTATCAATAGCAGATATTTTATGCATAATTTTTGAAACGACAGTCGACATCGTTGAATCACAAATGGTTCAGGACCCACCTAGAAGATGCTCTCTCCCTGGGCAGACCTCTCCTCTTGGAGAATATTGAGGAAGAATTAGATCCTGCCCTTGATAACATTCTGGAGAAGAACTTCATAAAATCTGGCTCTACTTACAAGGTATACTGTGGAACACTACTTTAATACTACTTTGCAAAAATGAGACTACCCCATTGAGGACGATAAGATAGATAGATAAATTTTATGGAGACTTTTATAGGTCAAATTTGACCTATTTGTCATACAACAGTAAAAAATATAAAAATCAAAATACATGAAAGATACAGGGGGAGAAAAAAAAAACACATCAATAAAAACACACATATTTCATATATACATATCAATGAAAATATTGAATCCGACAGGCAAGAACAGCGCAAAAGCAATCCAGTACCTCTACCAGTGGTCTACAGTTACTGTTTTATTCATTTTTCTTTTATTTTAATTTTATAATCTAGATGTAAAATATAATTGTCCCCTTTGTGCTGAGACTTCTGGGCCAATGATTTAAAATTTGAGCCTGTATTGTCTTTAAGGTTAGGCATGAAATACAACAATAATCTTGTAGTGCCAGCAACATCTGGTGAGAGTCTCTAAAGCCTATTAGTTCCAGGCATGTCCAATAGAGGGGTGTGATAAGTGTCCTGGACAGCTGCTAGGGTGCATTCGGTTGGAGTACACCACTTAACTGTTTATTTAATTCGGTTGTAGTACACCACTTAACTGTTTATTTAATTCGGTTGTAGTACACCACTTAACTGTTTATTTAATTCGGTTGTAGTACACCACTTAACTGTTTATTTAATTCGGTTGTAGTACACCACTTAACTGTTTATTTAATTCGGTTGTAGTACACCACTTAACTGTTTATTTAATTCGGTTGTAGTACACCACTTAACTGTTTATTTAATTCGGTTGTAGTACACCACTTAACTGTTTATTTAATTCGGTTGTAGTACACCACTTAACTGTTTATTTAATTCGGTTGTAGTACACCACTTAACTGTTTATTTAATTCGGTTGTAGGACACCACTTAACTGTTTATTTAATTCGGTTGTAGTACACCACTTAACTGTTTATTTAATTCGGTTGTAGTACACCACTTAACTGTTTATTTAATTCGGTTGTAGTACACCACTTAACTGTTTATTTAATTCGGTTGTAGTACACCACTTAACTGTTTATTTAATTCGGTTGTAGTACACCACTTAACTGTTTATTTAATTCGGTTGTAGTACACCACTTAACTGTTTATTTAATTCGGTTGTAGTACACCACTTAACTGTTTATTTAATTCGGTTGTAGTACACCACTTAACTGTTTATTTAATTCGGTTGTAGTACACCACTTAACTGTTTATTTAATTCGGTTGTAGTACACCACTTAACTGTTTATTTAATTCGGTTGTAGTACACCACTTAACTGTTTATTTAATTCGGTTGTAGTACACCACTTAACTGTTTATTTAATTCGGTTGTAGTACACCACTTAACTGTTTATTTAATTCGGTTGTAGTACACCACTAAACTGTTTATTTAATTCGGTTGGAGTACACCACTTAACTGTTTATTTAATTCGGTTGTAGTACACCACTTAACTGTTTATTTAATTCGGTTGTAGTACACCACTTAACTGTTTATTTAATTCGGTTGTAGTACACCACTTAACTGTTTATTTAATTCGGTTGTAGTACACCACTTAACTGTTTATTTAATTCGGTTGTAGTACACCACTTAACTGTTTATTTAATTCGGTTGGAGTACACCACTTAACTGTTTATTTAATTCGGTTGTAGTACACCACTTAACTGTTTATTTAATTCGGTTGTAGTACACCACTTAACTGTTTATTTAATTCGGTTGGAGTACACCACTTAACTGTTTATTTAATTCGGTTGTAGTACACCACTTAACTGTTTATTTAATTCGGTTGTAGTACACCACTTAACTGTTTATTTAATTCGGTTGTAGTACACCACTTAACTGTTTATTTAATTCGGTTGTAGTACACCACTTAACTGTTTATTTAATTCGGTTGTAGTACACCACTTAACTGTTTATTTATTTATTAAGTCGATTGTATATGTCAATAAGGTTTTTGAAACTTGAAAGTTGTAGTATCAGTTGTAATAACATAAATCACGAGTATGTAACCTACCCGCTGCTGATTGCAGATTATGCATGATATCTGAATTCTTATAAAATTCATGGGGGTGTCAATGCTTGATATCCAAATTCATTCTCAAGCGTCATAACCCCCTAATTCATTCAGGATGATAATGCTTAATAAATCAAATTCATTGTAGAAATAATGGTTGATTTGTAATTGATGCCTATGTTTGTGACATACTCCTATAACAGGTAAAAGTAGGCGACAAGGAAGTGGACGTGATGAACACTTTCTATCTATACATCACAACCAAGCTCCCAAACCCTCGCTATACCCCAGAGATCAGTGCTAAGACCTCCATCATTGACTTCACAGTCACTTCTATGGGTCTTGAGGATCAATTGTTAGGACGGGTTATCCAGACGGAGAAGCAGGTAAATATACAGACAAATATAGACCAACCATGCATATAAAGATGTGCACAGGGTGGCTCCCTGATAGCGACAATAATAATTGTCTTTAGGGAGTCTCCCTACATGCAGAAATAACTATGAAATGTTAATGTGTTAACGTCATATAAATTGTTTTCAATTTGGGGAGGAAAAGTACCACAAGAGGTCACTGTCACTGTAGCTGATAAGTATTGTTTAATGACGTCATCTACATTGTGACGTCATCCAAGTAACAATGGTGTAGTGACGTCATCTTATTGTCTTCTTAATCTGCTGCATTGGTAGCGCCCCCTGTAGGGCTGTTATTCTTTCACACCATTTCTGTTATGTAAATAAATGTCTGAATCTTCATCTAATGGTACAAAGTAGCAATAGGAAAAACATGCTGATCATGAGAATAACATTCTAGTAAGGATTGTGGAAAAGCATATAATAATTGAACGATAAGGATGGCTTTTTTGGAAAAACGTGTCGAACTTTGTAGCACAATATGTGGTGCTGATTTGTTAGGTCATTCCTGTAGAAGAATAAAAGGGGAAACTTGGAGGGCTTGATCTACTCCACAATAATCATATCGAACTAA
The DNA here is from genome assembly GCA_932294295.1 of Alitta virens. Classification (NCBI taxonomy): domain Eukaryota; kingdom Metazoa; phylum Annelida; class Polychaeta; order Phyllodocida; family Nereididae; genus Alitta; species Alitta virens. The sequence goes on along the minus strand of OW028576.1, from coordinate 49,117,410 downwards.
TTACTCTGTATCAATCTGATTTGTAAATTGTAATGGCTGGTGTGTTTTTGCTGTAGGAACTGGAAGCAGAGAGGACCAAGCTAGTGGAAGATGTGACGGCAAATAAAAGGAAGATGCAGCAACTGGAGGATAATCTGCTCTACAAGTTGACGTCTACTAAAGGCAGTCTTGTGGATGATGAGAGTTTGATCCAGGTAATTCTTGAACTATAAACTATGCTATCTTGTATCACTGCCACACTGAACTATCATTATATCACTGGGGTTGAAAGTATCAAGGATTCCGCAAGTCCTGGGTATGATTGATAGATAATATACATTGATAGACAATACATTTCTTTTCTTGTTATGTACTGTCTCAGGGAGGTGCCTCCGCCCAGGTCCCGTGCACAAGAGGCAAGCATGTTGACCATTCGACCAAAGAGTTACTCGATGGTCCTAGGGCCAACACTGCTACAGTTGTAATTCCTTTAATGTCCTGATGACCTTACACCCGAGTGACCAACACAGGGCTCTGTGCAATGCAGCTGTTATGTTTGTCTAGCCATCCCATCTTTAAGTGAATGTCCTTTCAGGTTAACGTCATTATCACTCGCACTATACTGCATCGCTTCGTCATCATTAACTAACCTTTAGAAATTTGAACAGTGATTCGATTGAAAAGTGCAACGTCAGGTTCATAGGATGACTTCAGAAATACATGACTTCAAGTAAAAACAGAAGTCAAACTAGCTGAATTGTATATGGACACCCTCTTTCATTTGAAATTGACTTTTATTCTAGTTTGTTTTTGTGACCACTTGCAGTATTGACCTACAGTATTAACTCTGTAAGAAAAACTGAAACTGACTTTAGTTTATTAAGTAAATCTTTGGAAAAACTAGTAGATCAAGATTGTTTACACTAGAGTAGTTGTAGACACTAGACTTGGTTTTGTTATGTTGTATGTTTTGTATGTTTGTTTTGTAATATTAATGACACATGTATCAATTCCTGATATCCAGTTTGTCAATAAAACTATATAATAATATTTAATTTATCGATTTAATAATGTTTGTGCTGAAGTTTATTTGAATGTTAATGATATCTCACAACGCTCCTGGTCTCCTTGATCTAACTACTTTCTTTGTAACGTAATGTTATTTACAATTTGAGGTTGGACCTTTCAGGTGCTGGCTACCACCAAAAATACAGCTAGCGAAGTCAGTGAGAAGCTGGCCATTGCAGCTGATACAGAAATTAAGATTAACCTTGCTCGTGAAGAATTTAGACCTGGTAAGTGTTTCATCTCTTACTATTTTGAGCGTAGATTGTAGACATATATATTCGAGTTATTCATTTATATTTAATATTAATTTCCTATTTTATATCTATTATTTATTTTCTAATTATTTGTATTAACCTTAAATATTATCTTCATGCGCAACTTTTTTTTTAAACTTGTCTCAAGTTTCTCATCAATTATTGTAATGGTTATTGTGGTTTTCATAATGTTTATATTAAGTCTTTGATTCTTGCAATTTTCCAAATATTGTATGCAATCTTTATTGGTTAAGGTCAAATATGCCACAAGGCATCAGGCCACCATATATTACCTAAGCAGTTAAAGTTTTTATTTGTAAATTTGTATTTATTAAAACTATTAAGCATGGTCAATAAACTTTTTGAATTGAATTGAATTGACCGATTGGCAAACATTTTGCAAATATACAAATGTTATTAATCTCGCCTACATTTTGACTTGGTTTGCACGGTGACAATTAATTTTTAAAGAGTTACAAAATACTACTTGGCAGCAATCTAAAAGGTTGCAGAACATCCCATGTTCTTACATTGCGAAAATAATCCTCCTGTTCAGAAGCTACGCAATATATACAAAAGGTCTTCAACGGTTTTCAGATTGAGCTCAAGAATGCATTGAAATATGATCCTAATGTTTCAGTTGAATTATTGACAAGGAGATTAAAAAACAGCAGAAGTCAAGCCTGAGGGCATGATTGCATGTCCTACCACCATTTAGTAGTCAGTGTTAAATACAAACATTTTTTATGTGTCTTTGTTTTGAACAGTGGCATCAAGGGGGAGCATCTTATATTTCTTGATATGCGAAATGAGCATGGTCAACTGCATGTATCAGACATCTCTCACCCAGTTCTTGAAAGTTTTCGACCTTTCCATGGCCAAGTAAGTGTCGTTGGATTGAAACCTAATAATACATATCTTCATTTTGTTTCGTTTAGGACCTCGGTGAAAATCAGCCATTGCGTTTTAAAGAGCAAACGTTTAAAAATATATTCTACGAATAAGTAAACATTCAAAATTCGAAATAACATAATCTCAAATGAGTGTAATCAGCATTTATATGTGGTGCGTTGTATGATGCGTCTATGCTCAGTTAAGTAATAACTTTGTATACAGCATGATGTTAAGTCATCATGCCATGTGCCTGTGGCAGCTGGTCATCTTAGCTTAGCTTCAGACCAGGAGCATTTTAACATAATGATGTTTATGCTATTTTTATGAAGTCACAGTTGTGGCCAAAAGTTAACATACCGAGTATTTTTCCATCGCATTCAACCTCTAAAAGAATGCTTATGGCAGCATCTAAATTTGTCATATTAATTAAAATGGCTTATAAATGGGTTTTCTAAACACAATGGCGAAATACTGAGATGTATGTCAACTTTTGGGGCACAACTGTAGCTAATAGCCAGCTTATAATCAACCTCTATGTTTCAGGTCTGAAAAATCTCCAGTCAACGCAAAGAGAATCCACAGCATCATTGAATACTTGACCTTTGAAGTGTTCCGCTACACGTGTCGAGGTCTTTACGAAAACCACAAGTTCCTCTTTACGCTTTTGTTGACTTTGAAAATCGACCTTAACAAGGCAGTCGTCCACCACGCTGACTTCCAAATCTTCATAAAAGGTATCGTGCAATCTTAATGCTTCATATTAATATGGAACTGTTATAAACATGCACTTGGATGTCACGAGAGTTAGCTCTGCAGATGGTAGTCAGCTGCATAGACCTATTGACATAATATTCATCAACACTTTGGTCAGAAAACTGTGATATAATATACTGTGATATTTGGAATGGGTCAAGATATAACAAAGCCCAGCAGGTTTTTTTTGTGCTTATTTTTCAGTTATATTGAAGCAAACTGCATGAATTAAGTAAATAAGCAAAACAGACTGAAAGAGAAATGATACTCTGTTGCAACAAGACGTGTTTCATAGTTGTGGTCCCAGCACTCTGTGATATTGGAGTCATAATGCATTGTGCCTTTTGCACCCAACAGGTGGAGCTGCCCTGGACTTGAATGCTGTCCAACCGAAGCCTTGCAAATGGATTTTGGACATGACCTGGCTAAACATTGTGGAACTGAGCAAGATCGCTGCATTTAGCGATATCCTCAATCAGGTATGCATTGTAACTTTTAGCGGTTTCTACAACAGTGTGGTGTTGTTGATGTGAACGATCATATGTATACTTGTCAAGCCATCCTCCAACTATACAACCCAATACACCCTTTTAGCGCGGCAGCCATGTTGGCATTTTTGCCTCATAGACCTCTTTTTGATTACGTCATATATCATGACATCATTACTTCTCCATTATTCTTGCACAGTGACCTCACCATGGCCAATGTCTAATGATGAGATCACAATATTATATCTGAGTGCAAAGAGAGGTCAATTGAGGCAGAACTGCCAACATGGCTGCTGTGTGAAAAGGTGTATTGTCTGTATTGAGACTTGTGTTTTAGTTTCAATTGTGGGAGATCAAATTGATAATTTATCAATAACTAATTTTGTTGGCGAGACGACCAAGACCATCCATTTGGTGCAGCTCATAAATACGACCAAAAACAGGCTGATATTTATCTATGACGCTACCTGAATCAGTCCCATGTGAAACGTGAAAGACTTGCACGTGTAACATCATTTCCCAATCATACTTAGTGGAGGCAAGAAGTAGCAAGCTTGGCCCTTTTTAACGAGTCATTATTTATTGTCTTTTTCTTCAGATTCCACGAAATGAGAAAGCTTGGAAAGCGTGGTTCGATACAGATGCCCCTGAGGAGGAGCTTATCCCAGATGGGTATACCACTAAATTGGACACCTTCAAAACACTTCTGCTCATCAGGTAAATACACAATTTATTATCTCCTATCACTAGCAATTGGATATGTTTTTTATGCACTGAATGAAGTTATAACCTGTTAATTGACATCTCATGTGGTGAGGTCACAATGGAGCTCAGTCTGAATGACATCACAAATTTGGGTCCAAACTACAGTGTCAGCTTGAATGTGGCGGCACTCGTAACAAAAACAAATGTTTGGTAATACCACAGGATAAACCATTAATTCTCACATCTGCTAGCAAGGTTATGCCCCACAGGATGTTGCAACAGTAAGCTTTGAGGAGGTAGTTTTTATAGGTCTTTGATTATACATGAGCTCCTGAATGAGGCCCTACAGTAACTGTACATTATCACTGACTTGCAGATCATGGTGTCCTGACCGTACCATGGCTCAGGCGCGCAAGTACATCGCCGATTCAATGGGACAGCGATATGCAGACGCAGTTCTTCTGGACTTAGAAGCCACGTGGGGTGAAAGCGATCAGAGGGTTCCTCTCGTTTGTTTCCTGTCAATGGGTTCCGACCCCACCAACCAGATTGAATTACTAGCCAAGAAACATCAGCTCGGTAAGTCATCATTTATTAAAGTGTTATGTGGAAATTATGCGATAAAATTTAGTGAGTGAGTGATATGCTCAATGATGTGTTGACCTAAAAGATCATTCACGTCAGTGCCAGGGATGGGAGGCATAACTGCAGTGTGCAATATGCACGAGGAGTCCTTTGTTGGCCACTGGGGTTGTTCAAGGTCACACAGTGTTACCATCCACGTCTCGAGGAAGCCCATGACTTTCAAGAGCAATCGTACTGTTACAGAAGCCAATAATGAAGTATTAGCAGAGATAGCAAATACCTGTAGTAGGTTGTCTTTCTGATGAAGCCATAGGTGCATGTATACAGTGTATTCCTCATTACCATTGACTGTGTTATTATCTTAAAGCGTAAATTTCAGTAGCATAGGAATAAATAAATAATGTTGGACCATTGGAGAGACTGCCGTGATGAGCAGATGACCACTACCAATTTTGTTCTGTTTTTTTTTTTTTGCTTTTTGATGAGAAGATGACCACTACCAATTTTTTGCTGTTATTTCCACTAAAAGCAATAGAGTATCATCTTTGATATGCACGTTTCAGGAATGGCGCAAATGTGGGGTAATTTCTTTTCTATTACAGAATGTAGAGCTATATCCATGGGACAAGGCCAAGAAGTGCATGCTAGGAAACTTCTCAATAATTTCATGCAAAGTGTGAGTAAGATTATTATACTCCACTTCGATTGTTTACCTATTGTTCTGAGCGGGATATAACCAACTAAAATGTTAGTTAACTCACTCCTATTCGGGATCTAACTATTACTTACTCTCGAGTTAGCTCTGAAGGCATTCATGAAGTAATATTTTCACACTGTGCATAAATTCATTTTCCTTGAGCACTTTCGCCTCAAGCTGAGGTGGATTGAATAAAGACTTGTAAAATCATTTCCCAATTATACTTAGTGGAGGAAAGAAGCAGCAAGCTTTCACTGTATATTCTTCTACTGTTGCTATGGCTAAATTACATATAATTTTATTATGACAGGGCGGCTGGGTCCTGCTGCAGAACTGCCATCTCGGTCTTAACTTCTTGGAAGAAATGTTGGAGACGATTCAAACTGCAGAGAATCCTCACGATTCATTCAGAGTGTGGATTTCAACGGAAGTCCATCCGCAGTTTCCCATCAGTTTGTTGCAGGTAACTATCATATCAAAAATATTAAAATGTCTTACAAAATTCAGCTGGGTCAAGGGTGTATAATGACAGCCCCCTCCCTACACCTAGCACTCCCTTTACCTAGCAAGACGTATATATCCTACTAGCAGGTAGGGGGGGGGGGGGGGGGGGCGACTCTCGAGAAGCGATGGCTTGTCTGTCGTAGAAAGTCCCACCTCACTTGTAACACATTTTGCAAAAGTGGAATAAACGATCTGAATCTGAATCTAGCTGCTCGTTTCATACACAATTTTTGAATGCACATAGGATGTGACGAGCACTGCCAGGAACACATTGATCACATAATTTTTTTACATCTTAATTTATAATCACAAGAATACAGTGCACCTGTATACAGCAGCCACCTGGCCTAAGTGGTCAGTTTGATTCCCCCCGAAACAAATAACTATGTAATTGCACCTTGATTAAACAGCCACCTGCATTCCGTGGTCAGCGGTCAGCACTTTCTCTCCCTTACACCAGTTTGGCCCTCATTTGAGCGGTCAGCGGCCATTAGCTACCAGCATCTTTGCAGCCTAAATGGCGCCGCACATTTTGGCATTACGTAACATTGCATAATCGCACGTGCCAAATTTCAACTCTCATTAAAACCAACGTGGTTTGTATGCAATACTCGGCATTTGTTAGTAAATGAAGTTACACATGAACCATTCTTGCAATGCAACATGACTTATGACTATCTTTCATCACATGCAATTCAAGTTCTATCTTAAATGTTAAAAACGTTGTATGTATGCGCATTTGCAAATTTATAACACCAGAGGGCGCACAGAATCAGTTTCTGAACTCATTTCACTACACCTGACTTCAACAGCCACCTGGCTTTAAGCAGCCACTTTTGCCACTTCCCTTGCCTGACCACTTAACACAGGTAGCACTGTAATCTGAGGGGTGGACTTCGACTGGATTAGTTATACTGATGACTAAACATTAAATTATGTTGTTTTGTGTTAACTTTTTGGTAACATTTATATATGTATTGTGCTTCTCCATGACATATAATATAAAAATGAGACCAAAAAACATGTTAAAATTTATTTTTGGATGAGACTATAACTCAGTTAAATTGTTTCAGGCATCCATAAAATTCACCAACGAACCTCCACAAGGCATCAAAGCTGGCCTGAAGAGAACTTATGTAGACATCTCACAAGATTTCTTGGACATCACAAACGTCCCCCAGTGGAAATTCATGCTGTATGGGGTGTCATTCTTACACACTGTGGTGCAGGTATGTCTGACAATATTCAGGAGTATTTACTCCATTTTTATGACTACAACTCTGAACAGTCTATTTCCCCAATATCTGTGTGTGATCCATCATATAAACTTGCACCATCTTATCCCCCCCCCCCCCCCTGCATGGACAACTAGTCGAAGTTTGAGAAAGAACAACCAGTCAAAGTTTGAGAAACTTTCGGCCCTACACCCTGCCATAAACTCGCACAAAATGAAAAGACTGTTGCCTATTAAACTGGGCTGTCAAGAACTGTCGAGACTTGTGGATTTTTACTTAAATTATGAGTTATTTTCATCTTCATTATTGGCAATCCAACTAAAAGCAATAAATAACCTCATTATTACACATATCTACCTGAGTCAAGGTTACCCAAGCCGAGCAACTAATTACAGCTTGTATGATTAGCCGTTGGTTTAATAGCATAAATTCCACGGCTTATTTTCATATTGCATAACTGTCAGTTCACTACCCTGTTCCCATTTAGGAAAGAAGGAAGTTTGGGCCTCTTGGCTGGAACATCCCATACGAATTCAACACTTCTGACTGGTATGCAAGCGTCCAGTTTTGTCAGAACCATCTTGATGACATGGACCAGAAGAAGGTACGATTTGGGTCATTGAGATCACTTGCAAGGCTTAACTAATATTGATAAGCTCAATAAAGGATGAGATTCATAATCAGAGAATTCTTTGTATGCTGAATCTGAACTGAAAGCTATTTTTAAAGGGTGTTGCACTTGGAACAGCGCACAAAGGTACATGGCCAAATGTGCTACGTGCACATAAACGCATTGAAAACGCATTGTTTTTGCCTAATTAAAATGAGGTGACAATGAGGTGAAAACCATGCGTTTATCCAAACGCATGGAAAAACGCACGTAGCACATTTGTCCATGTAGTACAGAGCTTATCAGCAAAGTTGTGACTGACAGCGGTGTTGGTGGCTTCAGTCGTGACATTCAAAAGGGCGGATCTATATCACTAACTGAAAAAGCTGATATGAGTAGATATGTCAGTTAACCACCACCTCTCTCTGTTAGAATGGTTAAATTACATCCCTGGACATCATTATTAAAAGTCCCATCAACTCCACTGATGCCGTCAACTTGGCTGATTGGCAGTGTAAGATAAGCTTCACCAGTGAAATAAATACAATTGTTTTAGGACCCAACTTCTTAAGGACAATAATTGTTATTTCATCTTTACATTTACCTGCAGCTGTTGATCATGTTAGCTGTCTCAGAATATCAAAATCTGTATTTCAATTAATTTGTTTGTTGATAAATTCTCAGGGTGTGTCGTGGGGCACGGTGCGGTACATGTTGGGAGAAGTTCAGTATGGAGGAAGGGTCACTGATGATTATGACAAGAGACTTTTGAATACGTTCGCCAAGGTAAGATATAAAGATATTCTGTGAAACTGAACAATAATGTACTTCTACTTCTCCCATGCATGTATATGTATAACTGAATATCCCACAATAACCTGTGTGTCACATAGAAAAGCCATGTGGTATAGCCTATGTGGTATACACATCTATACCACATGGATTACCATACAAGGATGGTAAATGTATACCACACACTTCTGTGTATGGCAAGCACGTGAAAAAAAAAAAATCACTATTTGCAGCTAAGTGCTTTGCCGTTTGAACTAGCGCCACCGCTCCAAAACATCAGTCGGAATCAAAACATGAGTACCATTACAGAGATAAAATTTTGAGCTCTCTAAAACATGTTGAATTAAAATCGGACCAGAATTGACGATTATAGACGCAAAAATGTGACGCAAAGTCATTGCTCTCTTGGACTGATCACTATGATTAGTTAACCTGGTTTTTAGGTCGCGATGGGTCAAGTTTACACTATTTCCGACTGTCATCGCCAACAAAATATAATTAATTTTACGGTCTCTCAGCCAATCAGACGTCTCGAAACGTCGAAATAAGCATATGCAAAACGTCGGACAACCAAAGTTCACAGTGCAGATTGGCTTCAGAATTCACTCGTGGCTAACACAATATCCCAGATAACCATTGGGTCTTATTATAGTACCAACTGACTTGTATGCATGGGGTTTATAGTGTCATGTTGTGGCCACTTAAGTGACTTTACACCAACTATATAAAAACAAGTTCATGATTCCATTATTAAAAGGAAGTATCACTAATCTATGTTGGTATATTAGCCTAAGGCTAATGTTCTCTTGTTTCAATGTAAGGTCTGATTATAAATTGAGGGATCTGCGCATATCCAGTGCATCCAGTTATCACATTAATATTATACACATATTGACTGTTTCCAGTTATCATATTAATATTATACACATATTGACTGTTTCTGAGGCCTAAGTGCAATTTATTAGGTCCTTGGGAGTGAGGTTGACTACTAGGTTGACTATTAGGTTGACTACTGTTTCCCGAGGCCGTAGTGAGATTTCTGGTAGACTAACGTGGTTCAGTAATGATTTGCTTCAGGTCTGGTTTGGCGAGAACATGTTTCAAGAAAGCTTCGAGTTCTACAAGGGCTACAAGATTCCGAAGTGCGTCAAGATTGAGGATTATTTGTCTTACATACAAGACATGCCTTTGGTCGACAGCCCACAAGCGTTCGGTCTTCACAGCAATGCTGACATCACGTACCAGAGCAACGTAGCAGCAGAAGTACTCGAAACGGTCATGAGCATGCAGCCGAAAGATAGTGGAGGAGGAGGAGGGGAAACAAGGGAGACTGTTGTGTATAAAATGGCAGGCGAAATGCTTTCCAAACTGCCCCCTGATTATTTAGCTCATGAGGTAAGAAACGTGTACGTTACAAAAAGGCTCTCTCTGAAAAAACCATGCACAGATGCCCAATTTAGCCGAAACAGGATTGTTCTCACATGTTCATCATACCTTTTCTACTGTACTAACTCCAAATACATTGAAAAAATAATTAGTAGAATCACATCATTTTAATACCACCTGCAGTTTGTAATTCTTAGGTACGCTCTATTCACTTATTAATTCCTTTTTATGTGGATCAATCATCAGGTGCAGTTGTTCATCTAGGTCCTTGCAAACTAGACAATAACAAAATATTAAAAGAGTACAGTATGATATTATATAAAGCACTGTTAATGGAAAGTAACGCAATATACTCCATCTCTCGTAAGGTCCAGAGATCAATTTTCAGACCAACGATTCAGCTTCTCTTTACACACGTTTCATGCGGCAATGTTTTGTCTTTTCAATGCTTAGCAAATATTCCCATCTTTTTTTCTCTCCACCAAATAACACCTATTTTCGTATTAACTACAGGTACGCCAACGTCTCCAGAAGATGGGTCACTTGCAACCTCTAAACATTTTCTTAAGACAAGAACTTGACCGTATGCAGAGGGTCATTAAAATTGTCCGGTCCGATTTGACTGACCTCAAGTTAGCTATAGATGGTACAATTATCATGAATGAGGCAAGTATATATAATTATTGATGTGTTGTTGTAATCAAATGATGAACTTTAAGGATTTCAATAAACGGCAGTTAAGGCATCAAGAGTCGTATTTTATGCTCATTATGGTTATTGATTTCTATCGTCACTGAGTTTATTTCAGTTTTTCCCCAGTTAACTGGTTAGGGCTGTCCCATTTAAAAGTGTTGTTTTTTTTGGTTTTTGAAGACCCTCACCCCTCACCACCCTTAATTTTGAAATTAAGATATTAAGAAAATTCTGGTGAACCAACCCCTTCTTTCTTTTCCCGCTTTCTCAGAAACCTTCTTGTGACCAATAAGACATTATTGGTAACGATATCACTAACACGTATGGTCCACATATAATGAAAAGAGAAATATGTGACCAGCGACCAGTTCTTCTCATTTCAGGTACAATACAAGTGTAGACCACAATGGTGGTTTTTCATGCTCAATTTCATTTAATTTGCAGAACTTAAGAAACGCCCTGGACAACATGTTTGACGCGAGAGTGCCTGAACTGTGGCGTAAAGTGTCCTGGCAGTCGTCTACTATCGGCTTCTGGTTTACGGAAATGCTGGAGAGGAATGAGCAGTTCAGCAAATGGATCTTCACTGCTAGGCCAACTGTGTTCTGGATGACTGGCTTCTTCAATCCTCAGGGTGAGTGATCAAGTCTACTAATATAATCATACAAAGCAATAATGTTTATTTGTAATCATCCCCTCCCACCTTCCCCAAAATTGCAGAAGAGGTTATTAATCATAATACTATTCATTTTCATTTCTTCACCTTTTCTACAAATAAATATGATATACGAAGTTATTCCAGGGAGCTATGTATATTTATTTGGAAGAAGAAGAATAATAACCACAATCTTTACATTCCAATAAATTTCATAATTTTCCTTGCTCAGATATTTCATTCACAAGTTTATTGATGACATCTTGTTCTAGTAAATGTAAACTTTTGGAGCGGTAAAGTTAACGAGGAAGTTTATAGTTTGCTATCAGCCTTTAAGGTGCATATATAGCTCTCGGCCGACTTCATACGACACTTCGGTTGGCAGGCTCTGTTCTCTCTGGGCCTTTCTCAACTCCCTTGGGAGCATACAGCAGTCGCCACACATGACGCCACACTAGGCAATCCAGTGCCATCTCGGCCTATAGCCAACCTCCCTATTTACACCTGGGTGGAGTGAAGCAATGTTTTAATGAGTATCTGCTCAGTTCCTCCATGCCGTACCTGGATTGATCCCACGACCATTTGCATATCAGTCCAATGCTCTATCCAATATGCCAGTGCATCCACTAACCTTTGGGCCCAACTATATATACACAATTTTGGGAATTTTATATTTTTCTGATTGTTCTTTCTGAACCAACGGTTAAGGCATATGCCAATTCCACATTGGCCAGATCTGCTGAAGGTCCCAGGACCCGGGTTCGATCCCCGGCCCGGGCACTCTTCATGAGCTACATCCAAATTGGTGATCCCTTGTACTCAGTGTCTATGCTCTCTCTCACCTCATCAATGAACCCCCAATAGCGGAAAGACCTTGTCTTAGAGGGCTGCACTTTCCATATCCATCTATCGGTCAATAGGCATGTCCACAAGAATTTACTGATATTTTCCTATTTTACCCCTTCAGGATTCCTGACAGCCATGAGGCAAGAAGTGACCCGTGCACACAAGGGATGGTCCCTCGATTCCGTGTCTTTGTGCAACGATATGACCAAGTGGTTCAAAGAGGACATCACAAGTCCGCCTAATGTGAGTTCTACATCTGTTTATATTGAGAATCCTCCATATCACCAACTAGGCTTAAAGTCAAGGACTCTGCATTTGGAACCTGGTTTTTCTTTGCTTCCAGGAAGGTGTTTACATTCATGGCTTGTCTTTGGATGGCGCAAGTTGGGACCGCAGAAATAGCAGACTGACTGAATCGACCCCCAAGGTAATTCATTCACTATCACAAAAATAGAACTTAAACCCTATAGTTTATCATGAGAAAACAGACAGATTTATGTCAAATGTGGCCAACTTATGACAGAATCATTGGTCAGAGCAATAAAATATTAACATTTTATTTAGGTTTGTATGAGGCATTGAAAAGTTGTGTCAGGGTCACAAGGAATCTTGTTTTCATGAGATATTTGAACCACAATCTTGAAAGTCAATGTTTTTTGTGAGGCATTAGCTAAACAACAAGCCTTCCAGTCCAACGTACAAATGCCGCGAGTGAAAACTTGAAAGTATAATAAATTGGTCCTTTCTCTTTGTCCGCTCACCAGGTCTTATTCGTTCCCCTGCCAGTGGTACATATGTACGCCCAACAAGCTCTCGCTCGGGACCCTAAACTTTACCAGTGTCCGGTCTACACGAAACCGAATCGCACTGACCTGAATTACATCACGTTCATCACTCTCAGAACGAGCTTCAGCCCCGATCATTGGACTCTGCGAGGGGTGGCCGCTCTCTGCGACATCAAGTAGAAGCAACTAATTAAAGCAGTTGTACTGGCTCTACCCAGTTTGTTAATCGTACTTTTGTGGATTTACTTTACATATGAAATGCATCCGATTTGCAGTCCTGAACTGTTATTATTTAAACTGCTCTTACTTAAATTGTACATGAGAAAATTGTTTACGTGAAGATCATAAAGAAAATATGTGTTGAAAATAATAAAATATTACTGTTACATCATAATATCATTGTTTGATGTTCCTTCCATGGTAATTCTTAATTAATGATAAAGCAGGTTACAGGGGAAAATCCAGAGTATACTGTGTAATCCATAGACAATTCTTGTTGGAGTATCCAACCTCAGATTTGAGGTTGGAAAGATTCCTCAGTCTAAATTTGTGGGAAGTCTGTTATGCCCCTATTTAGGTCTGTTTGTTTGTTTTTCTCTGCTAAAATTTTACTAGACAACTTTATCTGAAAAATTATAGAATCAGAATTTTCATAAATGTGTTCAAAATTTACATACATGACATTTTCATGATTGACAAGTGATTGTTGCTCTCATTTGCCTGCCGCCATGTTTGTTTAGTTGACAATGCATTGTAATTTGTGGGTCAATATCATAATTTATTTACTTTTGTGAAAATATGGCCTGTCACGTACTACCTATCATTGTAGGCAAAAAATGAAATACAGGTTTTTCAAAGAAAAAATGTTTCGCCAAATAATATACTGAAAGGTCTGACTGACGTCGCCATTGTGATGTCATTCTTGTGACCTCATCAGAGCCAATTGTGATGTCATCAACCCAGAATGCCTTGCACAGTAAAATAAAAATGGCGGCATCAAGATGAGAGCTTTCTTGTCAGAAACTGGTTAAACTAGCTGGAGGTAATTTATTTTACATATATTTTCAAATCTAACTCCATAGTTTTTTTCATGTCACCCTAGAGAAAATAAATCAGTATTTTATGAGGACATCTATCAAGTATTTCTTTAGAAATTGAGGTTCCACAAATTTAAATTGGATTATCTGCTCGTCTCTCAGCTTTAGCACAAGAGACGAGAACATTGTCAAGACAATTCCAGTTCAATTTTCACCATATTACTAAATCAGAGTCAGTGCATATTTTCTTTTAGGCCTTTGACTAAACTTCAGACCAGTAGAATTAAGACAATACATTCATCAGCGGAATGAAAAATCCTGTCTCGCAATTATATCGGTGCCACAAATCCAATTTATGAGCTAACATTCACAAATGACAGTCATCTTCATCACAAATAGGGCTGTCATCGCTATGCTGTATATCGATGTATCAAGAAAATATTGATATCAATATTGAAAAAATGTACGTTTAGATTCTTTGGTTATACTCTATAATTGTACATTTGTGCCATGATGAGTGCTCGACTACACAGCCCCCACCCTAAATTGCAAACTGATTGCTGAACTAATTGGCTTAGTAGTTATCATTAAAGGTAAATGGTTTCACAATGACTTAGGGAGTTATATACCTGTTACTAGTGGTTCCATTTCTAACTGGGAATGCTGATAATACAAAATTTGCGTGATATTGCAATATCGAAAATGGGGATACTGATCTCGATATCGGATGAATTATTGATATCAATGACAACTAATGAAATACTCAAGTTTCCGTAAGGTGGCCAAAAGGGTGTCCTGGATGTCATTGGGGTGTTCAGTTATATGTGTGCTTATACGCAAAATGCCTTCTTGAAAATTCATGAGCAGCATCAAATTATGCCTATATATTACACAGCTGTCGATGCCAGAAGCTAGTGAAGCCATGGAAAATTTGCCCTCTATGAATACGAGTCTTTTCGCTTTATTTTCTCGTGAAAATTGTTTTGATGATATGTTCAAGTTTTGAAGGTAAATGAAATTCACGACATTGCAATATGCCTAAATATCATCACTTCATCAGTTAATTTATCTCGTTTGAGATGTTTATGAAATTCACAAACAGTGCATGCACTGTTGTTTCAGTTGGCTTAATATATTACTCAACAAAAGGCCATATTACAGTAAATACCATGCAAAACATACGAAAGAGAAACTGCCACTGGGGCACAGCTGACTGGGTAACTCCAGTTACCAGATCACAACATAGCTGACCAATTTCAATGCATTCAACCCCTTATCACGCTTATTACATTTGGAAGCGGGTGCCTATGTCACGAAGACTAAACTAGTCCAATGGACTATTTGATGTAAGAAAATAAATCTCATGGAACCTCAGAGCATGAGACTTCAACAAGCGAAGAAAAATTAGCGGTTTTTATGGTCGTTAATTTACGAGTGTAGTAAAAGTTTGACTCTTTGTGAAGGTTAGAAATTTAAATAATTGTCATAATATGAATGTTGGGCGTTCGTAATTCATCGCTCAATTTCAGAACAAAACAAAACTTAAGTTTTTGGTGATGAATAACTTTATTCTCTCCTTTCCTCTTAGTGCAATTTGAGTGTATTAAGCTATCATTTCTTTAGTGTGTTTGTCTTTACTAGAGCATTATGTGAATATAATATAACAACGAGACAGTTTGCGTAAAATATTCTAAATTTTAAAGTACAGTGTCAGACTTCACCATTCATAGCTATTCATACACAACAACCTGTGCTCTTAGTACTAACAGCGTGAAAAAAATTGGATGAAAACATCTCCACAAAAATTAAACTGATAATTGTTAGCACACTATTTGCACACTTCTGCTAAGTTTACAAACAAACTTTCCTGATCAACCATTTTAAAAGTTACCATGTTCAGTCAACTTGGAATGCTACTAAATAATGTATGTCACAAGAATGATTAACCAGTAATGGGGATCTCATAATTAACACACAGGAAGGTCCAATTATAGTGTGATGACATCATCATCATCCTATGGGACATCATCAACTGCACTCAATGACCTGATTGTTTGATTAGATGGTGGCTCCCTCTGTTAGCATCAAGATGCCCATTATCAAAATATCTTGAATATTTTTCTTAATCTGAAGAGCATTGCCCCTAGGCCAAGTGCTAGTAGGCGAGCCAGTTGCGTTTCCCGGGATCGTATAACTAATTACTACATCTTAAAACCCAAACTTTGTACTTGACAAAACTGGACGTTTCTTTACAACCTGAATGGCTAATCACAATACATTACGACCACTCTTACAGTACATTGTACTACATATGGTTAGTTATCACAATATGTTGGTTCTCTAATTGGTCCAATAAAAAAAGCAGTAATACTGATAATAACTGACTGCAACTGATAACTTGAGATCACGCACCACTTCTCATTTCGTAAAGCTGTCTTTTTGCTATTATTTCAACATTCCCATATACTCACACATATAGTACACTTTTCCACATCATTTCTGCTCAGGTAACTGTATACACTTTTTGTATAATCTCATATTTAATAAGAAAGACATCATTATGATGTCGTAACAATCAGACTAATACAAGTTTTTTTAGGTAAAAAATCCTTGTAATTTAAGACGATTAAAAGTTAGATTAAGTCCGATTTATTCATCTGAGTGCAATGTTAAGTGTTGCCAACCTTGTAACAAGATAATTATGAATTTTATAAACATACTAGATGACCAAATATCTGGAAATTCCGAATGGAATTCTTCTCAGTGACCAGAAAACCAAACAATTTCTGAATGGAATTTCATGGAACACGTTTTGGTTCCATCTAAATTTCATTGCAGTTGCCCCTGGTAACATAAACTGTTAGGGTCCAATTTATAGGAACCTGCTATGAACTTAAAATAAATGTCCTGTATAAAATCAGCACAGAAATTAGATCTGAGAAATTTTCACGAATTGTATGTTCAAATTTTGTGAAGCTCATGGAAATGCTGTCACAGATTGGCAACACTGGTGCATCTCTGATGAGGAGAATGCCTGACCTGGAAATTACAACCAGGACATAAGGTGCAGGAAGCAAGGACGTTACAAGTCTGTAACACCTATGACTCAACGTGCTAAGGACACGTCATGCTTCCTGTTACAATATCATCTCCAGTCTCAGATTAATAATTAATCAGACATCCACCAACATATCATGAAGATATGATACATCTAATATTAAGTGAAACAAACATTTAATTGTGTCCATTTATATATAAATAGCTCCTAAAGATATACAGTATGACTATTCGTATTAACATACTGGCTAAAGTTACAAGAATGGTAATATATTAGAACACCATGTTGCTAAGCAACATATTTACATCATTCATACATTTGACATAATATCTTGCCAGTGCAATTCATAAATAAATCAATTTTATTGAAAAGATTTTGAATCAGTGTGCATGTATAATTATGATATATCAATAGATATAATTGACTAAACATTTACAACACTTCATAAACATGCCTTGTTGAAAAAAAAACATGGCTTCATAAACAAATTAAAGCTACATCATAAACATTGCATACTGAGCCTTTATCACCACTGAATAAATAGTTCAACCAATATCCCATTACCAGTTTCAGGGCTGTTCCATTTATAAAAAGGGGGGCACTTCCCCCTCCCCCGATTTTTCAAAAACCTTCCTGTCCAACCTTTTTTAAAAGGAACAGCCCTCATCTAAATGACTACTGATACAAACACAATAAAATGACTATAAATTTACCAGTAAATGTATAACCTAACAATTGAAAAACGCACCGGGCTTTATCCAAAGTCTCCTGATAAATAAATACGTTAAACGACTAAATGTTGAGCTCACAACGTATATTCAAACACAGTTTGACCAAAACATAATCCAACTGAAGAATATGCTAATTAACTTCAATACTTTTTTTTTATCAACTAGATGAAACAACATGATATTGTTTATCACACTTGACATCAGAAATATATCAGTGTAGTTGAACATGGTATAAATAATACAAAATTCATCTATTCTATGTCTGAGTAAAATCTCATTGTCGTTCTTAATGGCAATGAAAATTATGGAAACCTTTGAAGTGTACTATTAATAGTGCAAAGTGTGTGCAACAGCCACTAGGTGGCTTATTATAATAATTAATCACCAGGTGGCTAAGTTTGATTATAATCCACCTCACAACACTGAATTGCCTAATGACCAAGTTCAAATTTTAATCATCATGTGGCTAAATAAATTTTGATCTAATTCCTAACACAAGATATTTCTGACCAGAAATTTGAGGGCTTGTATTTGAACTCTTTGTACTGAACAGGGGGTAGCAGTATGTTCCGGATTGAATTATAAACGCATAAAATATGGTACTGCCATTTTAAACCACCAGATGGCCAAGTTCAAATGTTAACCACCAGGTGGAAAAATTAAAATTTTGATCACAAGGTGGCTATAATTACAAATATTATCCATGTTAAGCACCAGGTGGCTCATTTCAAACTACAATAATTACCAAGTGATTTAATTCAAAATATTAGCAACTTGATGGGGAAAAAATTGAATATCAACATTACCACTAGGTGGCTAAATTCACAACTAAGCTCCAGCTAGGTGTCAGACTGTTGTCTATTTGTAGTAATGGACGAGAGTGTCATCGGGAATGACGCATTGGGCTTCGTATTTCTTGAACATCCTCATGAAGGACGGCAGAATTGGCTCGTTACAGGTGCGGACGAGTTCCGGAAAGTTTTTGCGGAAGTGTATGGTTGCTTCTTCAAGGTGGTAATGAGGAATGTGCGTGAACATGTGGTGCATCTGGAAAGGAGTATTTTAAATCAGAAAATGATACAGTTTAATATAGTTACTGTCATTTTCCCGCCGGCAAAGATCACCGTGCATAGGAGCTGGCACAGTGACCTTTGGACTGAATGGCCTAAGCTGTCAGAGACTTTGTATCTTATGGTCGGTACAGTAACTCATCAGACAAGTTATTGTACCGAACCATAAGATACAAAGAGAAAATAATAAGACTGAATTCACTCCTCAGCCATTTGTCATACAAATGAGGTCATATACATTTTCAACATAATATTATATACAATTTTTACTGAAATATGTGCCTGCCAAATATATAACTTTATTTATTTATGAATAACATAAATAATTGTAAGTGTTTAAGAGGTTGACGGCAACTGGAGTTCAAATCAAATCAATTTATTTCTATTGCGCATTCTTTGAAAAAAAAAATTCATCAGATGCACTTTACATAATATTGATATAAATAATAAAATCATTACAAAAAATCTATATATGATAAAAATAAAAAAATCACTAAAATTTATCAAACAAAAAAAGTTATTTCTATTGCGCATTCTTGAAAAAAAAATCATCAGATGTGTCATAAGGCTATAAAACATGCTCCCCTACAAGATGCTCACATCATTAATGCTCCCTGAATCCTTTATAAAATTATTACATAAAAGTATAACAATCCTAGAAAATTTCCATAGGCATCTTTGAGCATGCCCATCTGCAGCTGCTCCTGCCACAAGCCAGCCTGGCCACTTTAGGCCAAGTATCTGCACTGAGCCCTCCTCTAGAGAGAGAGAGAGGCACAGAGAGGCAGGACAGCAGCAGAGAGTTCTGGCTATTTAGTCATGTATTCTTGAGTGAAGGCTGATCTCACATAGAACATTTCAACATGTAATTCTTTGGACTTTCTGGGGAACACTGTTTAATATGATACTATAAAACATTCTTTGGACTCCATCTTCATTTAACTGGAATGTACTAAGGCTTCAGATCCTGCACCCTCACTGCTAAGCACATAACCACTCCATTAAACACTAGAAGCTTTAGTGCAACAGATGCATTTTACATAATATTGATATAAATAATAAAATCATTACAAAAAATCTATATATGATAAAAAAAAAAAAGTCACCAAAATTTATCAAACAAAAAAGTAAGAACTTTATCTGATCTAGATTACCATCTAAGCCACATGGTAGCTGCCTGATTTTGTAATGCGTGTGATCGTTAATCACAGACCAAGCACAAGTTTCAACCGTGATTTCATGATACAAAATATAAAAAAATTATTATCTGACAATCACTGACTTACGAGTCCTTTGACTGAAGAAGAAATCAAAGAGCATGATCACTGAACTTTGCCTTTGGCACAATTGACCAATAAATACAAAGGTCAAAGGAACAAAAAATAGTAACAAAGACACTGGACTTACCTGGTCCATAATCTGTACACTGAATCACGGCTTACTGTCGAGGCGTTTTTAAATACACAGCTGTTTTTATGAATGTTTGTGCACAAAAAATACTAGGACACTGGTAATTTATCAAAATTACTAAAACTTCAAGAATTTTCAACAACCACCACTTGATGAATTCAATGAACTATGTCTATGCTGAGGCAAGTAAAAGACCGCCACCCATGGGGTCAATGTGTAACATGGTGTGGACTCCATCACCTCCTCATTACATCTGCCTCTGGCAGCTGGTCGTAACAATGAGACATTAGACAACTTATCAACCAAAGACAGCCTGAAATTGTGGATGACAAAAGAGAATCTTATTTACTTTTGTCTTCAAGATACCTCCAAGTTCGAAACTTAATATTTGAAAGCATCCAAATAATTTTTGGTCTATGTGTAGTGTATGTAGCTATGTTTCTAGAAAGCATGAACAAATTATTTTGATCTGATTTCATAGCCCTCAAAAAGTTGGGGGTCGGAAGTTTCGGCCAAAGAAGTTTTTATAATTAAAATGTATTTTGAAACTGTTTGAAAAGCTTCAAAAGTCCATAAAAAGTTTGGAGTGGAGTCAACCATAGGGTCGCTAGGGAAATCGGACTAACAGTTATTTTCCAGTCCTATCCATCTACTATCTATCTATCTATCTCTATCTATATATCCATATTTACCTGGTGTGTTCCGATTGAGTGAATGATGTAATGCACTGGTCCGTAGTCACGGTCTATCGTCGAGAGTTGCCCTTTTACGAAATCCCACTGAGAATCGGCGTACCAAGGGGTGTTGACCTCGGAGTGGTGGAGGAATGTTATGATAACCATATAAGATGAGAAGATAAAGAGGGGGATAAAGTAGTAGATGAACCACGCCCAGAATCCGTAAATATTCGCGTAAGAGTAGAGGACAGTCGCCCAAACAGTTAGGCCTGGAGAAACAAGCAATTGATATTGAGTCTACTGTAAGACATTATTTTGTTTTTTGTGTCAAATAATTGTATATTTTTTATGAATATAACCATATGTGTCAGGCCAGGTGAAACACAAGCATTTGTTATTAAGTCTCCTGACATTATTTAGTTTTTTTCTCTTTTATCACATATATCATTTAGGTACATAAATCAGTGTTCCAGCTAGGATTTCAATTGGGCATGGCGGGCTGGAGTATAAGGGCACCTAAATAGACTCATATAGGGCACCCAGCTAGTTGAAAAGCAAAAGAAAAAGCTAAAAAAGAAAAAAAAGTTCTTCACTTAATTTTGGGCATGGCGCTGATAAAAACGGGCATGGCGCAAAAGGCGTCGGGCATGGTGCAGATGCGCGGCGCCCTGCTTAAATGGCCTAGCTGGAACACTGTAAATTTCAATATCTGTTCTTGTGTCGGTATTACTTGACCATATACATATACGTATGCGTATTTTGAGTTCTACTACAGCGCAATGACTTACCAAATCATATAGGTTAGCAATAAGTTAGCAACTACAACTTACGCTGAATACTTCAAAATTACATCAGTTCATGAATGCGACAGCACTCAGGCTGCTCAGTGTCAGGTTTTGCAGTAGCTACATATTTACGTCATACACCATATACATTACTGTTTTTGCAAGTCAATAAAGATTCACTACTATTACTGCTATTAGTACCACTACTAAGACTTATAATACTACTGAATTTCCCTCTTAAGTGACAATGGTACTTACCCAACACAGAACACAGACATGGAATGATGTGATTTCTGAAGAATGGATGTTGAAGATTGAAGTGGTTCACCTTTCGTTGTGCCGGTCCGTAACCAATAAATAAATAGGCCAACCAGCCAGTTCCGAAGCCAAAACCAGGCATCAACTGAAGTTAATAAAGAACAAGCTGGTTAGCACGATCCACTGCTGTATTTTCAAGGCATCAGTGAGAATTGTTTAACACCTGTTTTACTTGTTTAGTTTTTACATAAGTTATTTATTATGTATTTGATTGTGTGTATGTGAACATAATTTTCATGCCACAATATATTTATGCAACTGAGCAGAAAAAGTGCAGTATAGCGGACCCAGATTTATGACCATATTTAATGAGCCTCTTTGCCAGGCCTATAACGTAGGCAGAAAAAAAACAAGTCCAAAATTTTTTTTTTTCATTTTACAGCTAAATTTATTGATTTGGAAAATAAGCTCACAGTTTTGCAAGCTAAACTTCAGAGGATGTCACGTGACAGCAGGAGTACCAATGGTTAAGGGAGTCACTCATCCAATGAGAGCCCTGGATTCACATGGCGTCATCTGGAGTTTAGCTTCCAAGAGTATAAGGTTTGTTTCCAAGTCAATGAACTTGGCTGTACGGATTAATGAGAGAGAAGTCCACATTATATAGAAACAGAGAGAGGAACACAGCTAAACGATCCCAATAAACAGACAGACAGACAGACAGATGGATACTTACCATGCCAGGTTTGGTCTCAGACTCCTTAACGGGATAGAACACCTCATCCTTATCGAAGTTAGCCGTGTTCTGGTGATGGTGTCGGTGCGACAACTTCCACATGTAGAACGGACACATCAGGAAGGAATGCATGATGTTTCCTATGAGATCATTCAACCATCTGTGGTTTGAGAAGGAATCATGCCCACAATCATGACCTACTACAAACACAGATGTAAAGAAAGTGCCTTGCACTGCCCAGTACATGATCAAAGATGGCCACCAGATCCAGGGGTTCTCATACTTGTGAGCATACAAAATACAAGCAAACGTAACAGCAACGAGGATCAAGTCTTTAACAGCGTAGTACATTGAAGTGGGGACGTCAGGCTCGAAGCAATGTTTTGGAAGTTTCTTTTTTATGTCCACCACTGATGGAAGTTCTTTCGGCAAACTGTCCTGCTTGTTTATACCGATTCCTTTCGGACTTTCTTTCAGTGGAACCTGCAAAGAACGAAAACATTCCATTACGACATTCTATATCACCAGACGTGCCTAACTTCAAAACATTCTGGCTATCTTCCAAGTTTTACATTAAAATTTTCTCACCTTATCATCCCTTAGATATTCGTACAAAGCCCTCACAAAGGACCTGGTGAAGAAGATGGTTCCCACGGCGAACTTAATGGGTTCTGTGACGACCATTGTGCCCTAATATGGAATCCTGCAGGTAACAAATACAGTATAAGGGATTTATAAATACATAACTAACGGCACTCCTTTATTGCGAGATATTTCTGCTATCAAATGCTGGAGAAATATCAATAAGAAAACCAAACTACATGTCATCATGTGATTATGCAGAGCCATAACTTATGTCAACCCTGTGCAGTCCCATTAGCTGTCATAAATTCTCAAGCTAGGTCCAGCTAGGAAAGTTGCAATGGGGATTAAACTATAGAAATACACAACCAATAATTATCAAACATGTTGAAGGAAATATATAAGAACATAACGTTTATAATGTCAACAAAAATCACAAACAGTATTTTAATGTTTTTTGTATTACATATCACTAATCATTATAATATTAAATTATGGAAATGCATTTATAAAAATTATTAAAAAAAACACCAAACCCTGATCTAATGGTTACCAGATGACACCGAAGTGACAGATCAGTTCCGACAGAAAGATTAGTTCCAAGAACAAGACTATAAACTGACAATCACATCTCATAATATCTGATTTATCTTATCTACAACTGATAATTATCAGTCGCAGAAGTCCCAAAAGGTCAGTAAGTGAAACTACCGTAAGCCTGGAAGGACACGTAATCACAAACTTTGACACAAAGTGCCTTTCACTTATTTTGAACAAAATTATCATCGAACTTTGGATCTCGTCCGATGTTGCGTCAAGTCAAAGTACATCACGCACCCAGCTTCCAGTTATTGGAATCACATATTTACACTTATATATATCTAAGGTCATCAACGAGGAGCTCTGAGGAACTTGGTCCCCCTTTTTTATGCATTTGTTGACATAACAAGCAAGAACAAAATTGTGATCATTCACAATTCACGAAGGAGTCATCCTTCTAAGATTTTATCTTGGACTAGATAACCAATTGAGACGAAACTTCCAGTTTAAATGCAAAGAATAAAAAAGTATTTGTTCTGTGACCGTAGTTTAGTCCGGTGAATAGTCGACTACTAAGTATTGCCCAGTTTTCGCTAGCTCAAATTTTTTTTAGTCCTAAAACTAATATACAGGAGAGTCTATAATTCCTAGCCATCACTACAGGAATTACTGAAGCGGATCAGACAAAAGAGGCGAATGTGCCATTTGCTTCTGTAGATAGATAGATAGATAGATAGATATGGAAAGTGCAGCCCTCTAAAGCAAGTCTTGCCACTAACGAGGGCTGAATGATGAGTTTGAGTTTGTTTATTTGCACCAAACAAATGAGGTGAGAGAGAGGAGTCCACCCTTGCACATTTACCCTATGGGTGAAGTATTTTACTTGCCTCAGCATATAGACACTGAGTACAAGGGATTGCCAATTCAGAGTCTCATCCAAACAACCTCCAACTGAACATGATTTAGTTGCAGAGTAATAAGAAGAAACAACATGTAGGACAGGACAGAACAATTACAGCCATGGCCATAAGTTCTTCGACACTGTAGATAGCGACTATGGAGCATTTTTCATCTTGCTTCATACTTTTTATAACCCTTGGCCAAGTAGAGAAACTAGGGTACAGTGATGGCCTGCATGTCGGTCAGTTTAACTCTCCCCTTTGTCTCTCTGCCTGCCTGTCCTCTACACTTGTAGACATGATAACTTCAGGTCTATTGATGCTAGGCTTATTGAACTACAGGTAATATACCTCAGAGGAAAGCCTTGAATGAGTTAAAAAATGGATGACTTCGACTGTTTTTAGGTCACAAGGGACAAACTCATCCAGAACCTTTGGGCCCTTCATTCAACTCCCGACAGCAAAACATGTGAAAAATTAGGCTTTTCCTCTGACCAACCATCCGTAACTTGGTTTATATATTGGGATGACTGCAAAAGTTTTCAGGACAGTAAATATGATCCCTAAAGAAACTAAATTCAAGAAAAATTGTCATAAAGCAAAACTTCACCAAACTCAAACTGTTTTAAAGTGTCCAAAACATTTTGGCCACGGCTGTTTATATTAAGTTAACACAGGTTGACACTACAGCACACTTATCGGCCCAGGACTTGATTCGCCTTTGTCCCACATGAATATCTCTTGACACGTTTAATTCTTCCAGGTTCAAAAAGAGTTTCACTTGTACCGATAAGAAGACAGTGCACACTCCATTAGTAAACAAACACAGCAAGTCGATCGGTGTATCAGAATCAATCGAGACATCTCCAAGCGCTGCACGGGTTTTTTTAATCATTTATTGAAAATTAATTTCCAAAATTTTAATATGATAGCAACAGCACATTTGGCAGAACAGTCAGTTGCAGATTTAAAGGGGGGGGGGGGTTTAGAGGTCCTGGCGTACATTTACTAGTCCCTTTAAAATGTAATTTGGCAACCCTGCCCCCTGCAGTTTTTTCCGGATCCGCCCCTATTTTTAGGGATGACCTAAAAAGCGGGACCAACGGGCGGGACGGTCTAAAAGGCGGGAAGGCCTGCCGGGAAGATTGTGCAGAACAGCTTCGGCGTGACAGCTGGAACAGTGTTAACTTTCCGAATAAATTACAAGCTGACAACCTGCAAACCTAGTAGGCCTATTTATTACTCTTCCTTCCTTTCCCATAATGTTTTTTTTTTATAAATAAATAAAAGCGCTATGTATCAATGAACATTATGTATTGCCTTTTTCATTATATTACTAGGCCTATAATATGATATGCACAAAACATACATCATTTCCTTGACCGTGATTCCATGAAATCATTGAAATGACACTTGACAGATCAATGACAACCATGTTTCGTTCGAGAATTACTGATTAATCCCACAAAACGCCATGCCTACTCTGCATAATCACGCAAAACATTATAAATTAGTTAATACACGTTTCTACACCTTGTGTAATCAATTTAGAAGGTTAGATACCTGAAAATTGGCGGAATTCTAGCGACTACCTCGCGCAGCCAGAGAATCGACACTTGTACAGGGTGACCCAATGCGCATGCGCAGTGAGGACAACATCAGCCCATGGCCTCTCAGCCTACCACGTGCATGCTTATAGAGCTGCACTTCATGGAGAGATGAATTAAATAAAATGCACGTCACCTGTCCTCACCCCACTGCTCAGTGCTCGTGCACTCGGCCCATGACCAGGGGCGTATCTAGAGTCGAGGATGATATTTGGAATTGTCAGGATGGGAACGTCATTTAAACCAGGCCTGATTTTTAGTTCTTACATTAATAAAACATGCTAAAAAGCTGTACAATAGGCTCATATTCAAAACAAAAAATCTGAGATTAATGCTAAATATAATTCTCATGTATACCAATCCAATTTTTAGGGACTTATTAACCCCCTGCACGTGTACATAACTGGATCAGACGCCGGAGTGTCCCGGAGTAATTTCTTTCACTCCGGGGTGGTCCGTGATCAAAGAGCTGAAAATGTCAACAAAAAAGAAATGTTTGGCGGTGTGTACACGATGGCAATACGGTGTCAACATGGAGCAACTCGGAGTTAACACGACTGTCCCGGAAGAATGGTGCCTCCGCGGATATAACCGGTCTTTACACCGTGTTCATTTGTGTGGAGCCGTGTTGGTCCTTGTAATTTCATGCCCGGTTGACACCGGACTTAGCCGGACTAAGCCAGAGATAACAGGAAGTATGCCGGAGTCATTTCGGAGATCGGCGGAGTCTACTGGGAGTCTACACGGATCAACACGGGATTAAATTACTCTGGGACCTCCAGCATGACAAATTGAACATGTTTAATTTTTCCCCCGGACGTCCACGGTGGTCCCGGATCGCCCCGGACAATGCCGGAATGCCGGAAAAAACACGAGGTCTACACGGTATCACCCGGAGTAGTTATGCCGGAGTGATATGGCGTCTGATCTGGCTATATTTTAAGGGGGCTTTACAGTTATTCAAAATACATGATTTAGTGCTCTCCAAGAGTTAAAGTAAATAAGCGGTATTTGAGATATTCTGACTGGCATACATTACTTATGGTACACGATTTGCATACAATTTTGAGACAATTTTAAGTCGTCATACTTTTACAGAAAAGCATTTGCTATCGTATCCTGACA
Source organism: Alitta virens (assembly GCA_932294295.1). Lineage (NCBI taxonomy): Eukaryota > Metazoa > Annelida > Polychaeta > Phyllodocida > Nereididae > Alitta > Alitta virens. The sequence continues at coordinate 49,089,966 of OW028576.1, read as the reverse complement.
TTATAAACAATGGCCCTGTTTCTATAAAGAAAAAATTACATAAGGGGAGTCAACGTATGTGGTTGATCTGATTCTTACACAGATTGTTTACACCCCGTATATAAACATGAATTATGGAAATCTTATTTATAGTTGTAATTTAATAATGCATGATTGAGTTACACTATAGACTAATAAGTTTAATTAGTTTTCTTCTACATTTTATTAAACTGATTACAAGGTATTTTCACTCATCAACATTTGAGTCCATCACTCCATGATCACACTGTTTACATCTCTGTTAGACACAATTTAAAAGCTATTAGTGAGACAGACAAGGTTTAATTACCCTGCATACTTATGACCACATAACTTTTCTGTAGCTCATCAGAAACTTACAAGAAAGCTCTCTTTAAAAAAGAGACCTGTATCAGAATTGGTTGAAGAAGTCTAGACATGGGAAAAAATTAATTGATGTATTTTGTACAGGCTAAAGGGTATTAGTTGCAGGTAACTGATATTGACAAGGTATTATGTCAAACTATTACAATAAATAAGCATAGTTCATATAAAAAATATGTCTTTGTCTTTATTGCAGAACGTGCTATGAAATGTACTTTTCCATAGATCCTTGCTACTTATGCCTAGCTACCCACAACTGTCTGCAAATCAACAACTTGCACCATCTATAGTTTTAGTAATAATAAAAGAGACCTTTGCTTGTTAGTATTACTATGAAAAACAAAACTAAATATATTTCAAAATATTCTGTTAATTTGTACAGAATATTGTCTAGTTCTTTTCAATAAATATTATAAGTACCTAAATACTTTTAGTATTCTGAAATTTGCAGCCTACAAAACAGTGTCTTTCAGAAAAATGTGACATGTTTTGCAAATCTAAAAGCATAATTCAGATCCAACAGGTTCAGTGAGTGTAGCATTTTTGAACTGCATATCTGCTGTTTTAAAACAGTTTGAGAAATAATTTCAACATTGGCCTGTGAGAACAGTGAGTGTGTGTGGTCAGTTTCATTCCTTTATAGGTCAGAGCGTGGGTGTGTCACTCAACTGGCCAATCATGGTCAGATGCCTGCAATGGAGTGACCACTGCAACACTGGCATAACACCAGCAGCATCACAAGCACACATTTTTGATGGATTTTTGTTAACAGCCAAAGCACCATAGTTACCATTCAAATAACATTATAGTAGATATTAAGCTTTTGTTAAGTTGCTGGGCATTTTACAGAAAAAAAAAAAAAAAACCTTCATAAGCTTTCACCTCTAAGACCAAAATGAACCATGCCAATTTCTGGGAAATCAGACAAACATGGATGAGTCCATTGATGTTGGAGGGGGGACTGTTAAGATTTAATAAAAACCTTCAGACAATTAACTGAGTCAGTGATCTGACCACAGCTTAAATTTACACAAAAATCAGTGATGTCACTGGCAATCTTCATAAGGCTCAGAACAAATTTAGTAAACCTGATTTTAGAGTATATATATCAATCAATAAGAATTCTGATATATAGGGGGTATCTTAAGGATTTAGATCTGATACAAAAAGAACTGCTGTAAGCTTGTAGGACCCCTCTTACCGAGTCTCCTCCTCAGGAGATGAAGAAACCCAATGGGACACACCCCTTACATTATAAATTAAAAGAAAAAGAGACTAAATATGAAAATTATATAGTGACAAATAAATAAGTAAAAAAAAAAAAAGGCAAGTGACATATACAGGCTAATATTAATTGCAAAGTTGCTTTTTTACGCTTTGTTAAAAGCTTTGACACTAGTTTTATTTTTACTGTTCTATTTGCATGTAACCATAGGCTAAAACCTTTATTGTACATGTTTGTTTCATGATGTGGTGTCCTTAAATTGTTTCTGTTTCTTTTATTTTAGTCATGGTTTGTTAGGCTCAACAAATATACTTATTTAGGATATATTCAACAGTGAGCTTTTAACGAGATCACCAATTATTTAATATTTTACCCTTTTTATAATGGCTCTAGTCTGGTCCTTCTTTTGAAATTATATATCAACCTGATTTAATTATTTTGTTGTTTCCTTATACTATGTATACAGGATGGCGGCCACAGGGGCCCATATTCCTGTTGCTTTGATCAGCCATATGCAGTAGCAAACGACCCTGTCCACCAGGCAGTCTTCTGGACGGATGCCTCATACGAGACAGCCAGCAATAGGGGCATAGAGCGACTGTCCCCCAATACCACCACAACGTTCTACCACACGGGTAAGGAAATTCATCAAAATCTTGAGGAAAGGTTTCATTTATTGAATTAATTGGGTTTTTCGCACTTATATAAATTTTGTACATAAAATCAATTGTATTGATATAAATTCAAATTTCTTTTGAAATGAACTAGATTAATATATTTATATTTTAATCTTTCTTATGAAAGTCCATCAGTGTGATCTTGTTCTTAATATAATTTTTTCTGATTTCATCTTACTCATCTCATCCTTATAATTTTTCATGTAACTGGTGGTCTCGAAATAACTTTGAATTAAGTTCTGCCCAGATAGCATTCCAAATCGTATCGATGTCGGCGCGAAGGTGGCGACGTCAAAATGATGTAGCAACGACACTGGACCGATTAAGAATGCTATCTGGGTGAGACCGATCATCATTATTGTTCATTATATGTTCCATATTTTTGTTACAATAAAAGAGTCATATCACTCTCTCAAAAAAAAAAAAATAATACAAATCATAAAATAACAATAATTTTACAATAATAAATTAATATTAATTAAAAGCTTAATATAATAATTTTTGCAGATCATCACAACCAGAATGGGAACTTTTCACTTTGGAACAAAAAGACATTTCAAAAAAATTTGCTGTGGTAGGCTGGTATACTTTTTAGCTTTAAATTTTTTATTTGAATGGATTTGCTTAACATATTAACCATGATTCTTTGATAACAACACTATATTATACAAAATATTCAAGAGTTAGCTTTCTTGGTGCTTTTAATTAATGTAACATAACTGAGCATGCCAAATCCTGGGGTTGATGAGGAATTTGCTGAGGAATGTGTGCCATCTGCATTGCAGGCATTCAGTCATTTGGGCTGGCAGTGGAGCCCTCCACGGGAATCCTCTTCTGCCAAACATTAATGGAGGTGCAATCAAGGCCCTTGATTTTGGCAAGGGAGGGGGTAAGTTGAGACATCAGGGAAATGACTGCAGTGAAATTAGACTTGTACTGTCAAACCTATTAGTAACTTACTTGGAATTATAACAATGCATAAGCATGACTAACAACTTAGTCAAAAGTTAGTCAAATTAGTCTGACAGCTGGATTTTACTTAATCATGTGAGGTCGTTTTTACTAATCATTTGTCATTTACTTAAGGTTGGTCAATGAGGATGAATAACTATAAAGATCATTTGTCAGTCGATGTATCATCACAATGACTAACTATGCAGTATTTGACTAATCGCGTACTGCAATAAGTGCACATAATGAATAGACAAATAGACGTTTTATTTTAGTCAGATCTAGCCAGACAAATGCACTCATTTCAACATGTTATTGGGTTCTTGAATCATTTTTATTTTTACTCTTCAATCAAGTTTTTATAATAGTCCTATTTACTTTTTCCTTTATATATTGGCTTAATTATTGCTGTTTCTTTTTCCAACTAATTGTTTCTTTTTTCCAACTACTAAGTACATGGAAGTCTAACACTGTTACTATTTCTCACATTAATGCTTCACTACTCTAATCCACACTCATATCTTCTAACCCCTTTCGAATAGCGATTAAACAAACTGGCATTCATATTACGTAGCACTGCTTCATTAATTTTACGTGTTTTTATAACAGGAGCATAATTTACTACACAACCACCGTCATTTATCAATGTTACACGCTTATTATGGTCAGAAGTAAAAATATATGATTTTATATTTTTGTAAAATTCTGCGTCAACATATATATTATCAATAATAGTCGCAGGTTGTATGTTATTCTCGATTCATAAAAAATCTCCATAGTGCGTAGATGTGTGTTGATTTGTACATAATGCAGTTGAGCTCAATTTTTCACAATTCTGTAGTGGTCCGAATTCAACATGGCAGCTTAGAATAGATCAGTGAAGTTGGCTACCTGAAAATAGCTGCCTGACAGCTACCCGGCAGCTACCTGAAGATGTAAAGTTAGCTACCTGAGCCCAGCAACCCGATAGCTACCTGGCAGCTACCTGAACTTTCCATGTTTATTACTCGAAAATGGTTAAGCGTAATTTTTCCGTTTTTGGGCCAAAAGATATTTAGGGCAAAGGTTTACCTTTAAGAATTTTTTGGAATTTTCCGAGCATGTCTAAGATGTGATTAATCAAAAGATATTGAAAAAATGATGTCTTTAACCGTAACTTAAACGGTAAATTTTTGGAGTGTCCAGTTGAGAAGGCGCCGTTATAAAACAAAAATTAACTTTTGCCTATGCTAAAAGTTAGACACAAATCTTTTCAACCATTAAAGGGGTCAAATTCAGCAGTACTTAGCTGCCAGGTAGCTGTCAGGTAGCTGGGTTCGGGTAGCTAACTTTACATCTTCGGGTAGCTGCCGGGTAGCTGTCAGGTAGCTAGGTTTGGGTAGCCAACTTCACTGATCTGCTCAGCATAGTAGGACTGTTATACATCACAATAATCAGAATAGTTTCGATTCAAGACAGAGTCCAGAGTGCTTGTTTTGTACAACTTGTTTTGGGTTTGATAGAATCGTTTTATTCATTAGGACACTTTTCCATAAAATTCTTGTGCAACACTTCTATTCTTTTATTTAGTTACATTGTGCATGTTTTGTACAGTCCATAGGTTACTTAGACCTAGTTCATTTAGGATGTCTTTCACTTACACCAGTTCTTTTTTCCTGCATTATGCATGTCTAACATTACATTGTAGGCTTGGCTGACTGGGTGAGTGTTGCTGAGATTTAGATTTCGTTTTCAGTAGCTAAGTAATCTGCATTTTATGTTTACATTTAAGGCATTCTTAAGGTATGCAAGATCTATTTTCTCAAAGTCAGGAATTTCTTTCAATGTACCAGATCTCTGCATATTCTATGATTGGGCTTATCTGAGTGTCAACAATTTTCATGACTGATTTCACATATGAATTGAGAAAAAAAAAGAGCACAATGAATGGAGAAGTGCAACCAATTAAATGTTCATGAGCTGATCTCATGATACGAGCATGGTACATTTTAACATAGATTGAACAGGCTAATGTTGTGATAAAGTATGCTAAATAAATGCTTTATTATACAAAGAAGGGACTTGAAACATTATAAGAGCATTATATGGCTCTTAGGGATAAGGAAAGGGAGAGTAACCTGCGTCTCCCAAAATGGAAGAGTTCATTGACTTTGTGTTTGGCAGTGGCGTAACTAGACCACAGAGAATATAATACCCAGAGGTGCCACTGTAATTGAACAAATGTCAGCATGTTCAGGGTTCACAGTATGACAAGCTAGCAAAGTTCAATATTTGTTGGTGCTTCATTTAAAGTACATCCAAATATTCTTTAAAATATTTATATAGGAAAAATATTTGTTTGTTTTTCAGGCCGGGGTAGGTACATGTAGTTTTTCATTATTTCAAGCTCACAGAAATATGACGCAACAATAACAACAATCACAGTGACGTCACGGTTTTGATTGTATAATCATGGAGACAAGAGTAGAAGGAGTGGCTCTCTTTTCGTCACACATAATTCGATAATTTTATGGCTTTCTGGATTAACTCCCATAGAATAGCATTTGATTTCCTATCTTTCTTCAAATTTGGCGGTTTTACCCCCCACTTTTATTGGCCGTTTTATAGTTGGCGGCATTCCTTTCAATCAGTGTCTCGGGGAGGCAGAGGAGTCCCCTAGCCTCTCTTTGATTATGAACAAAAATATAAACCAGTATTTCCTCCTCGTGTTGAATCTTTCAGTTAAATACCTTTCCATGTTCCATCTGAGGATTATTTTGGCATTTTTACTGTGGAAAAAAAAAAGACAATTCTAAGCCAAGTTACCTTATTTAGTTAAAAAGTAGCATTTAAATGAGCAAAAACAATTATTGGGATATCTCAAATGCATTACAGAAAATGCTTAGTTGTAAGAGCATGTGAATTTCATCTAAAAGAATGAAATGAACTAAAAATAACATACATAGTTACTCCATCAGTTGCTCTCTTTATTAATATAATTTTTTTCTGACTGCATCATTCTTATGCATCTCATTCCTCAAAATTGTTCATGTAACTAGTGGTCTCAAAATAACTTTGAATTAAGTTCTGAGACCACCAGTCATCATTATTGTTGTAAATAACTTGTATTTGTCAATGAAAATAACAAAGAATCATACATATAAAAAATTTAAAAAAAGCTCAAGCGAACCTGTTCTTTGGGTAGTTAAAAAATAAAATATTCACAATCCAAACAACATAGTGCGAATGAGTTATTTTTAGTACTAACAGGCCCCTATCAGTAGTAATGACAGCAGAATTCACTGGAATGTTTCTTCTTTTTAGGTAAAAATAAGTGTAAATGTCACATAAATCAATAATCAATTGCAGCAAATAGTGTAAAAACGATGGCTAGTATACATGTCAATCCCTGGTTAAAAAACAACAACCTGACTTAATGCATGTACAATGTATGCGCCTATGTATACATGTATATAGATAATACTATTATTGCAAAGGAAAGGGCTTATCATTCTTACATTTCCATGATATATTAAGCAGTTAGGTAATGTTTACCCCATTCCAATTAATATTACTTTAGAAATATGAAAAAACAAATTACATTAAATTTGTATGTATACTGTTGTTTCAATCACAAGTAAACCTGGTGATTTTTCTTTTTACATGTTAAACATATGATTTTTTTTTTGATTTTTTTTTAAACTATATTTCCGAATTTTAATGATCAAGATTTCAAATTGATTTAACCTTGTATTTTCTCTGAATTTAGCTGAATGTATCATAACTTTTGAGGAATATAGACTTCGAGGGTTTTCAATACAAGGTCACTGCAATAAGGGTGTATAATCACCCTTGTTGCAGTACCACAGTGGGGTATGTGACGGTCATTTCGGGGGTGATTTGTGGTAATAAAAGGGGAGATAAACAAGATAACATTATATTTCATATCTTTTAAAAATCATCTGAGACACTGACTGAACCTTTGAACGTGCCAGGTTTCCATTCCTTCTACTCTTGTCCCCATGGTGTAATATTTAGCAAGTTTTAATCAAGGACCATGGGTAAAAAGTGGCTGGGTGAGTTGTGTGCTAATCCAATAAGCTTAAACAATTCAATTTGCCCTCCGCTGCCTTGCCTAAGTTTTGAACACTCATCTGATAGACTTTATAGAGATCTTTCTTGTTATCATAATTCTTTTAAAGATCCTTGCCTAAATTATATGCATATTAATTATATATATTATTATCCTCTGTAGTAGGCCTACATTTCATGTCCGCGACTTTGTTGCCCTCTGGTGGATATTCTCACAACTACAGTAGCTTCAGGATCAACTGCCTCCTAACTTTGCAAGATGTCTAAAGAGAGGAAAGCTGAGGAGAATAAGTATCTGAAAAACGATGGAGCTGCCAATAATGTGGTGGCTAATGGTCCTCAGGTCAGTGAATATCAATTAATAATTAATAATTTACATTATTTATGTGCTAAGCATGAAGTCACGAAGATCTACCTTGATTACCAATCACTTCACTTTTTGGTAGAGTGTTTATATGCAACTGATAGTTATGCCCAGTGTACATTATGCAGGGCTTGGGTCTTGGGTCAACCATATCTCTGTATCAACTATATATTAATCCAAATATGATTTTAAGGTAAAAAGACAACGTTTTGTGTCAACTCATATTTAATAACTTCGAATATACACCATTGTACAATGTTCTAATTAGAGATTAATATAGTATTTACTTCCTAAACTTAATATATATATATATATATCTATATAACCTCAACATTATAGAAACTGCGCAGGCACTTCACATTATGTACACACAGCCATAGCTGCATGCTATGAATAGCTTATGCAGCAAGGAGCTCCACTGCTCCCTGTTTTATTTTAAGCCAAGAGGGTTGGGGTGACTTATGAGCTCCCTCTATCAACTGAGGTTGCTTGTTTACAATTCTCTGCAGGTGAAACAAGTTACCACGTGTTTAGTGCCAAATAACCTACTTTTTTTTATTCCCCCATGGCCTACTATTGTAGGGATAATCAACAAAAGTGTTAATTCTCGCCCTCCCAAGTACAGGCCACTGTACTCTTCTTGTGTAATGAAAGCAGTCAATCAAATAAACAAATTAGTAAATATTTATTGCTCAACTATTATAAATTATGTGTTTGGGATGTCTTTCTTTAATCAATCACTCAATCAATTAATTCATTAATCAGTCAATCAATCAATCACTTTTTTTATTTTTTTGTGAAAGAGCTTTTATTTTAAAATGAGAACAACATTTTAACAATTGAATTTCATACAAAATAAAAGGCTGGCATTGATAAAATAATGCATTTGCCCCAATTGACTCAAGGTCTTCAAGAATTCAAAATTATAATGTTAACTTTAATTAGTAAATTACAATGTCATTTCATCAAAATACGAAACATTTACAATTAATGCTTAATATAAAATGAATTTTGACTAATTATCTTATCTAACATGTACTGTACACAACTTATAAAACAAATATTTCATTTTTGCAAAATGAAAGATTTCAGTTTCTGCTTATAACAAAAAAACTACAATTACAATCAATTTCTTGATTTACTAAATTCCATAATTTAACCGAAGTGTAACGAAAACTATTTTGACAACAAGTTAATCTATAAAATAGCATGTCTAAAATTATAGGGTTGTATTTCATTATAATAAAGCATTTCATTAAAAATTAAAGGAAGATATTTTCTTTTAAATTTGTATACAAGAATAATTACAAAGAATACATGTACATTTGCACATACATTTGATAAATTGACAGAATTTCTAGTGCTTTGAATAGAGGAGCCGAAAATCTTTTTTTTTGCAATATGTGCAAAGAAATTGAATAACAGTTACTAGCATTACCCCAGACTTCTACACAATAAGACAAATGAGGGTAAACAAGGGAATAATATAAGGTAATGAGTGTGTGCTTATTTAAACATTTTCGTGCTTTACTTATAATACCAATGGCTTTAGCTATTTTAGATTTTGCTATGTTTATTCCATTTTAACTATTATCAATTGTCACCCCCAGGAATTTAGTGGATTCGATATCTCTATAATATTATCATTTATCTAAATTTCATCATGTTCTGCTATTGCCTTTCTAGGAGAGCTAAAAATCATATAGTTTGACTTGTCGGTATTCTTTGACAATTTATTGATATTCATCCACTTTACTATTTTTTCCAATTCCTGATTCATAGTTGATATCATATCAACATCTTTGATATAAATATGTTAGCATCATCTGCATATATCAAAGGTAGAATTCTATTTGAAACTATTGCAAGATAAAATAAAGAAGAAACAAAATCGGAATTAAAATACTACCTTGTGGAACTCCACAAATTGTCTTCTCTAATATAAAAAAAACCTTTTCATGCAATCCTGAGCTTTAACTCGTTTGCCATTTATAAGCATTTATTATACCTCTGCAATGTCTCATGAACTGTGATTGGCTGAAACAAAGTCACATGACATTGCTTAGACTATTGCCCTGAGGGTACTATTCCTGGAATAGTGACTGGCTCCTCATTATGGTTGCCAGTTGTGACATCATCACCATTGTTCATTAATTAATTGCGACGTCACCACTCAGGGGGGAGGGGGGTTGGAACAGATTGGCGGCGCCACAAGCGCCAGGTTCGTAGCCCATGACAACCCATGCTAATCCAATGGGAGCTTTAAAAATTGACCATAAATTACAGAAACAACTAAATGGTCTCAAACTTGGTGAACTTGTAGCTGTGACCCCAATTTATAACCCTAACAAAAAGCGCCCAAAAGCGCCCTTTTTTTTTTTGGAGAAAATCGGCGTTGTTTAGGTCAATTTACAGGCATTCTCGGGCAGAGAGTTGGCTATTAATAGCGCTCAGGTAGTGACGTCACAAGGCTGTAGTATTATGATGTCACTGCATGATCAATAAACATTGCTAAATGACCTTAAATTCGCCAGCTGCTCTTTCACAGCCTGCGGTGGTTTAGAAACACTTTGAAGGCTACCTATATAATTATGTTTATAAAAAATGTTATCATTAAGCCCTACATTTAAATTTTTAGGTTAATTAAATACATTGTAGAATTCCAAAATACCTTCTTCTGTTGTAATGAAATTAGGAAAATTTTTCCATGCATAAAAAACTCCCGATCATGTTCTTTTTTTTTTTAAAGTAAGGTGTGAAAAAAAAAAAAAAAAATCTAGGCATTGAAACAGTTCTTGAAAAAAGTGGGTATTCATACAAATCCTAGAGCTGTACATAGACAAGACCTTTCTCTTTAATAAAAGTCTACGCTAAGTCAAATGAGGCTTAATTAAAAATATTTTAAACGTCTATGGCCCAAAGCTACAAGATAATAAGAAGCGGCAGAATTGTGTGTATTAGGAAGAAACATGCTATAAATGAGCATGAGTGAAAAACGGAGGACTCAGAATCTGATGTTGTCTCTTTGGCAGTCAATGAGCCACTGATTGTTGGTGACGTCATAATTTTTTCAGAGACAGTGGCGCCGCCAATCTGTTCCAACCCCCCCTGGTCAACACTCACCAGTGTGGAAGGACCGATTTCAAGGATTGTGACAGTAAAAGAAAGCTATCCCTACAGGCCTATGTAATAGGCCTTGGTTTTAAGCTAATTTATCTTAAACTTGGGTTTTAGCATCTTAAGACTGAAAAGAGCTGGTGTAATATAAATTAATTCTTGTTTGTATTGAATAATGTTTTGGTTTTTTTTCACAACCAAATGAAGCGTCAGTAACGCCTCGGGAAATAGAGGCAACTATCGCTCCTGAGGGTCAAATAAAATTTACTAGTGCCCTCGCACCAGTCAATATTTGCACAATACCAATTGGGTTCCTCAAATCAAGGAAGACGCCCAAAACTGAATTTCCTTAATCTATGTCAGATTTCAGTTTATCTACCAAATAAATTAGAGCTAAATTTGTTATAAGACTCTCTAAAACCAAACTGTAAATTATATAAAATGTCATTAACATTAATAAAATTCATTAATCGGTTGTACATTACTTTTTTAAAAATTTTGGAGAAGATAGGCAGAATTTACATTGGTCTTTAGTTTGAGAAAAGAGTAAAGTCAACCTTTGCTAATTTTAATTCATTGGGGAAAACTTCATTAAAGGGGAACTAACACCTTCAGCACTTTACCTCTCAGATGCTAGCTTTGGTCCATTGAAGCAAATCCCCGATATTCATAACTTGTATATATGCACTGGTAAAGTAATATCCTGCATTTATTAGCTCCGTGTTGTGAACTACGGAGGCCGCCATTTTCGACTTTTCCGGATGTTTTGCTCTTGCCGGAAATACGTCACTGTTGTACAACAGGTCTCAGCATGAAAGCCAAGTATTCTAGAGGCCCTGCATTTCAGTCAAATTTTTACAAACAGGTGTTAATTGCACTTGAACCTTTGTTATAAGAGCATGTCACAGTTCTCACCAAGTGTCAAGTAAATTGTTATTGAACAATTTTAGACAATGCAATTAATTCTCCATGCATAAATGACGGCCTCTACACCCCTTGGTCTCGTGGTGAAAAACAATGATTTTGAAAATTTTGATAACTGAGTACTTAATTAAAAAACAAATTCTGAATATTATAGAGTGGCAGGTATTACATTCTTGAATTGTTTGCAATGAAGGATTTGGTTCACTAGCCTTCAGTATAATTGCAATGAACTTAACAGGTTACCTAATATTAATAAACGGCACTGATTGCACTTAACACCTTTATGAAAAGGTGTCAGGCTGAATTGCTTTTATGTCAATTTGACACTGATGGTAAATAAAATCTTTTTTGGCCTATTACCATGAATACAGACCTTTCCCAAGTCTTCTCTGCATGGATCAGACTTCAGCCGTTGAAATCAAGACTAGAAACACGCTACAATATGATATAAGAAATAAAAAAAAAAAAAACAATCTAGAGTTTCAAAAGCAGTCTGAAGCAAATTTTATGAATAAACACTCATCTGAAAAGCGATGGAGAGCAATTTTATAGAATCTAGTGCTATACAAATAACCTATTATTATTATAAGACTACATATATAGTCGGGGGTCCGATAACAAACCTGTCAATTCAGATTAGCCTTTTATACATGTAGGGGTTAATAAAAGAAATCTTATTTTGAAATTGCTTATTTCCTGATAAACATAATCTTTCTAATGGTGTATAACAAGCAATGATTAAATGAAAAAAGCTGTATTTACTAGTAGGCAATATATCGTTTTTTAATGCGCGACAATACCCCAATGACCCTTGGAAAAGTAATGAATTCATTCTGCTAATCTTGTGAAGATTACTGAAGGGAACATCCTTTTAATAATTCTATACAACTCCATACAGTGCATGTATAAAGTTAACCTTAATTTGAATCAAATTGAATGTTAGGAACAGATATATAAATTACTACTAAAGTGTCAGGAATATAGGATATTAAAATTATAGGCATACAATCAAATTCGATTACAAATGTATAAAATCCAAAAATTGGTTATAGTTTTTAATATCTATGGTATTTCATTGTTGTATTATAATGATGATCATATATGCCTATTTGTTAATTGTATAACACCAAGGCTTAATGGTTGGGGGGTGGGGAGTGTTCTAATATACCTACATAAATACAAATCATTTCATTGCAATTAGTCAAAAAGAAATTCAACTATCTTTTCAGTTCTTTTCATTAAATTGCAATAAACTATGAAATGGATTAATTGCAATCTGCACAGGTTGAGGAATTAAGGATGTAATTTTCTAGGGCTCCAAAGCAAAGCCCAGCTTTTTATATACCCTCATTAGGATTTAGGACATAAGTGACGTCACCAGCTTCCGTGCCGTGTGCAATAATGGCGGCCCCCAGAAGTTCGGCGGACAGTGAAAATCGCACTCTTAATCGGCATAAAATCACACTAAACATGACTTTTTAACTATTTTTTTTCACTACAATATGTTTCTTAACATCTAATAGATCTTTTAAAATTAACATACAGAAGTCCTTGTGTTCCCCTTTAAAGGAAATTTGACAGATGGGTTTTAAAATACCAATGTAATATTTGTCAGACTTTTTAGTCACTTTAGCGTGGGTATTGTCATATCCTGGGCAGCTTTCTTTTAATCTTAGAATAATGAATTCAAGTTGTTAATATTTTTAAATTTATTATATTTGGATTATTTTTAATGAATTTATTTGGGTTCTCATTTGTATCCTTGATTTTATGAGCTAAATACAGCTTTATCTGAACATAAATAATTTCCAATTAAAAGAAAAAATAATTTTGAATCTTACGCTTCTTATTCTTGCCAAAGATATTTTTAAATTATTTTCCATGATTCTTTTAAGTTATTTCTAATAACTTCAAACATATCAGTGTAATATTGCCGCTCACATATATTCATAAATTTTTTTTGATCCTTTTGGTAGTTCTTATATTAGTTTATATTATTCCAGTGATTGATTCTTAATACTATGTACATAAAGTTTTTTTTTCTTTAATTGAAACTATTAATGCATCCGTTAACTAAAGCTTTCCATTAATTTATCAAATTTTTTGTTACTTTTCAAGAAAAACAGCAAAGCCTAAGTTACTACACCCTGTTAGTATGGGGGTGGAGGCCTAGTTCAGTGGTAGTGTGCAGGGCTTCCAACCACTGGGTCCCGCGGGATCGATTTCTGGTCGTGCCCAAGTTGGATGGCTGTTTCATCCATCATCTCATTGCCATTGCTCTTGCCTGTCCTAATGATTGAGCCCATCAGGTGCAGAATTAAGAATTTAAGCCCTAATCCACCCACCCATCTGCTATACAGCCTGTTGGCACTATACTTTCATTTTCAGATCACATTCACCAAGTCAGATGCTGGGATTGCAATTGAACCGGAGGTCGAAGAGAAAGATCCAGACTTCCTGGGGTTGACAAAAGAGGTGAGAGACAGACAAACGCAAACAGCAAGACAGACAAATCAACAGACAGACATAGACCACAATGCCATTACACACAATATATAAAGTTGGGTGGTTGATATTTAAAATATTTGTTGCAATTCCTCTGCAACAGTTGGTGTGCGCAAGTTTTCAAAATTCAAGATGTTTGATTGGCTAAGAGGCCATTACAACGCTTTAGAAAATATTTTGTAACCAACAATTGACATTACTCTTGCTTTTCTTTTAAATAGGAACTACTAGAGTTTGTTGACGATCCGTACTGGGTGAGGGTGCGTTGGATCATTCTTGTTGCATTCTGGGTGATCTGGTTTGCGATGCTCATTACTGCAATTGTCCTCATTGTTCTGGCTCCAAGGTGAGGCTGCTTATTGCTATGTTAGAATGTTAGATAGATAGATAGATGCATGGCCAAATGTGCCACATGCGTTTTCCATGAGAAGGATAAATGCATGGAAAACGCATGGGTTTTAGCTAATTATAATGAGGCAAAAACCATGCGTTTTCCATGCGTTTATCCAAACGCATGAAAAAAAAAAGTGGCACAGTTGGCCTGTAGATAGATAGATAGATAGATAGGTCAGAATTGATAAAAGATTGCTGTGTTTCCAAGCATGTCCTAAAGCGGATTTGCATTAAAAAGAGAGCGTGGCCGCCCTTAGATCAGATTCTGTGACCTTTTGGAACAATCAGCCATCTCCTTTAGTCAGTATATTGTTCCCAGTCTCTGAGGAGTTTGCGTTCCTAGCCATTTGTTCATATTAACGGCGGATTCGGTTTAACGAGTCCAATTAGCATTGTACAGATCCATCCCCAAGCAAATTCGTTTGGATAGTGCGGGATTCGGTTTAACAAATTTCGGATTAACGAGGGTCGACTGTATATTTCAATGATTGAATTTGTTGGCAGACGCCTGAAGTAAATCTCCATTTTATAGCATCTCATAACTTGAAATCCATAATTTATTAACTGAAGATATTGTCCACAGATGTCCGGCTAGACCTGATATTAAATGGTGGGAGCATTCGGTCGTTTATCAAATCCACCCGAAAAGTTTCCAGGACTCGGATGGAGATGGTGTTGGGGACCTGCCTGGTAAGGTTTTTCATTGATCATGATATTCCAAGTTACTGGCATGTATACTAGTTTCCCAAACCACAGTAGGCCTATGCCGCAAATGCTGTGTCATTGGAAACCACATGCCCTGACACTGTGTCCTCACCTCACAGCAATTTCTCTTATAGTCTATAGGCTGGCTTATGGTATTAAAGGTCTAAGAATGAAATTACAGATTAATTAAATGTTTATGTGTTGAGTTTACGTGACAAGCAGGCAATTCAGAAAAATTGCCTAAACTAAAAAAAATATGAATCAATTTCTCCTGTATTTTTAAGAAAAGATTTCTTAAGTCTATACTCAGCCTATCGGCTACATAGTTTAACCAATCTTATTGTTTAAATAGGTAAACTAGCAAAGAATGTCCATAATTAGGTCACTGGGCTGTGAGGCGATGACACACAGTGCCAAAGTATCTGTCCCAAGAGCAGCCTAGACTTTTTTTTTAAATATGTATGATACTTTATTATTATAATTGACAAAATACAAGTTATTTACAACAATAATGATGACTAGTGGTCAGAACTTAATTCAAAGTTATTTTGAGACCACTAGTTATATGAAAAATTTTGAGAAATGAGATGCATGAGATGAAGTTCAGAAAAAAAATTATATTAATAAAGAGAGCAACTGATGGAGTAACTATATTATTTTTAGTTCATTTCATTCTTTAGATGAAATTCACATGCTCTTGCAACTAAGCATTTTCTGTAATGCATTTGAGAGCTAAATGAAATTCACATGCTGATAAAACTTAGGAGAGCAGAGACTGCATTAATGGTCATAAATTTCATTTTTTAGAATGCTAAGAGGTTAAAGATTTAGCCAATTTCGAGTGAGACTCAACAAAATCCCTTTTTTCATACGCAGCCAAGTTTACCTCAAGGCGCCAAAGATACAGCCGTTTATGAGCTTTTATAATTCTAATTTTCACAAAGGAGTAACCTTACCCTCTGTTTAGAGTACACCTTTACAGAGAGCATTGGCGGACCAAGGGTGCCTGCCCCCCCCCCACCTACCGGGGAAAAAAATTTCAAAATATACCAAGAAGTTGTAAGAATTTTGTCATACTTGGCTAAATTTTTCACAAATAAATACTTCCATACTGCAAAGCATGTGCTTCTGGATTGAGCTACTTTGGGCACCCCCTTAATAAAATCCTGGATCCGCTTATGGAGAGTGATGTTATACTTTATTCTATTGGAGCATCATTTCACCATTGGGTAATTAATAATAATTGTGCATGTGATAATTCCAGGCATTACATCCAGGATCAACCACCTCGAGAAGCTGAAGGTCAAGGCCATTGGTTTAAGCGCCATCTATCCAACAGAAAGTGATTATGACGTCATAGACTACAAACAAATTGACAAGACATTGGGAACTATGGAGAACTTCAAGGAAATGGTCAAGAAAATGCACAAGAAAGGTTATTATGTATGCAATATTGACCATATATAAAAGAGAATGGTGACTTTAGTGGCATATTTATTTCAAGGAGCAGGAATGTTGCGCTATGTTGCATATTTGTATATTATAATTTTTTCTTGCCTGTTGTTCACTGATATTCCTTTTTGTCCCTTAGGCATGAATTTAATCCTGGATTTCATTCCAAACATGACAAGCAAAAATCACTCCTGGTTCCAGCAAAGTCAGCTAGGTGGCAACAGCAACAACTACTCTGATTACTACATTTGGCAACAGGGGGCATCTGGAGGGAATTCAAATCCACCAAATGGATGGGTGAGTATTTACGTGATTCGGTGGCTCTACTCAGCGTCACCCAATTTCTTGGTTATCGCGCTTTTGTCTTTAATTTTAGCAAACCAAAGGTGGAGGAGAATCAGCCTGGAAGTTTGACCAGAAAAGAGGAGAATTTTATCTCATGTACGAAAACGAAAATCAACCGATGCTGAATATGAAAAACCCATTAGTTCAAGCGGAATTGCTGGACACTGTCCAGTTCTGGCTGGACATTGGTATTGATGGCTTCCATATTGTCAACATCGATCAACCTGTGGAAAATTCTCAAGACCCTGTGAGTCATTTTAACATTTTCTCTGGCTCCTGTTGGATTGTTTGCTATTGCTTTATCTTAGCCAGCCACTTGACAAAGTCAGCTGGTGATGTCAAAATTTACCTTGCTTGAGTGGTTCCCAATCAAGCCCACAAATAGAAATGGACTTAGTTTCTTTGGTCTCAATTACAGCTGGGGTAGTTGTGTTTTGACTAGTAAATGTTATGGGAGAAAATTATTACATATATTGTGCAACAGAATTCAAAACATTGCAAATATATTTAGGTCACTGTGGTTTTAAATATAATCTAATATGATGCAATGTACCAAGTCAGAATGAGTGCAGAATTAGACTTTTATGAAGGATCAGTCAGCGCAATGTTTGTAGTCATATCAAGGAACATCGACATGAGCATTGCATGGATAATTCAAGATTTTTCACATCACTACTGCACAATTAGGAGGCTGGAATTATGACCAAACTACTCAATTGTAGCATTTCAAGTTTTGAATTATAAGAGAAATGACCTATTTAAATAAGATGTTATTGATAAACAAATTCTACTCCATGTGCAGAAATCCTGGGCTTCACCTCTCCAACCAGAAATATACGCCTTCTTGGCAGAACTGAGGAAAATATTGGATTCGCGATTTGAAAATCCGGACGACTACAGGTATTGTATGGGATGATCCGATGATCATATCAATTAACTAAAAAAAATATTGTTAACATAAACTATTCGATTGTTAACCCATGTTCTGTCTTTTCAGGGTGACACCGTTCAACAAGCCGCCCAGGTGAGTGTAGAAGACTTGTCCAATTGGTAATCAAAATGGACATCTCGCCCACAAATACAATCTTTAAATGGTTGCACTTTGTATATCTGGTATTCTCCTGGTATTCAAGAGAATAACTGAAACAGAAACAGAAATCACAAGTCTTTACCTATCTTTGAGAATATCAGTTATGTTGCCTTCTGTAGTGATCATAAATGGCTTTGTGAATGGCATCATCAGCACTGATGTCATCCGGCTTACTTGCTTAACGAAACAACCAAGACTTCCTAATATCAACTATTTCACACAGATATTTTGCACACACAAAAAAAGAAGACCTTTAACTGGTAGCTTCATACATATATTTAAACTTTTCCCATGTTTAGAAAATAAGGAACTGATGTAGGTCTACAGATGTTTAAAGAGATTTCCTGAATCTACTTTCAGAGTATTAATAGTAGAAAGCACAGGATCAGCCAACCAAAGTGCTCCATTGGTGGCCCATGGTAATAACACTGGGGTCCACATGCTGACCAATCCTGCCTTACTCACCATAGACAGACAATGCGGCACCCCCTGTGTCGCGAAGAAAGTTACAGAATACATCAACAACTTGCCGAAAGGTTTCAAGATCAACTGGCAGGTAGGTGGAAAACCCCCTTTTTTATTACAAAATAGAGTTGGTAGCCAAATCGAAAGAATGGTATAAAATGTTTAAGCTAACATATACATACTGTGAAGTTTTTTTATCTAATTATTTCATTGATTAATTAAATGTTTTCACTTCTGTTTCAGCTTAGTGATGGAATCCACCAGAGGGTAGCATCGAGAACAACAGATGGCAGCACTAGAGTGGCGGCCATGTTACTAATGACGTTGCCAGGGACACCATTTGTTCTCTATGGTGATGAAATCGCAATGCGAGATGGAACAACCTTCAACACAGATAAAGTAAAATTCCCGCAGGAGGTTTTCTAGTGTCTCACGAATATATATATGTACATTTGTCGATTTACATATTTATCAATGGAAAATTGCAAGAGTATGACCAACCATATAAAGATATCTAGACCAAATAAAATTTAGGATCACTTCACAAATGTAAGATGACACAGTTTGACCTTAACCCCCACACACTTTGAAAAGTTTACCGAACAAAAATATTTACCGTACAGGTTTAAGGCTATTTCCAAAAATTATCATTTTATAATCAAATGTCTTTAATATGCTTACATCATCTCTGTCGTTGGTTGCCTCTCAGCAAATCAGACATCTTCAATATGATATAACACATATTAGGTAAAGGCAAATACACATTAGTGTCAGCTTGCCATTTGGAGATAAGTTGGTTTTACTTTTCTTGTTTATATATTTATTTGTGCCCAATAAATGAATTGAATTAAAATTGAATGAATTTTAAACTTTGCAGAATACTACTGAGAACGACCCGTTGACTCCCATGCAGTGGTCCAATGAGTACAATGCTGGGTTTACGACCAACGTTCGACCTTGGAAAGCGGTTAACCCCACTTACATCATAAGGAATGTGAAGGTAGTGTACTTTTCTGAAAACTTAAGACTGGCAGTGCATGCAGTTTAAGGATGCTACAATAAAATGCTTGCAAAACCCTAAATCGTTTACATTAAGGTTTATATTAAACAAATGATGCTAACTTGTGCTCTAAATCTAGGCGGGAACGGCCCATGGAGCTGGTACGACCGACTTAGAAGTTTTCATGACCCTGACGGAGCTACGGGATGAACCGTCCTTCGCTTGGGGGCGCTTTGAGAGGGTACACCTGCCAACGCCGGATATATTTGCATATGTCAGACAGGTATGCCATGAAAACCTCAGTATAAGTTTACAGTCAAACAAAATTATATCGAGACACGTTTTTCAGTTTACAGTATAAATTTACAGTCAAACGAGATTATAAAGAGACACGTTTTTCAGTTTACGGTATAAATTTACAGTCAAACAAGATTATAAAGAGATACGTTTCTCAGTTTACGGTATAAATTTACAGTCAAACAAGATTATAAAGAGATACGTTTCTCAGTTTACGGTATAAATTTACAGTCAAACAAGATTATAAAGAGATACGTTTCTCAGTTTACGGTATAAATTTACAGTCAAACAAGATTATAAAGAGATACGTTTCTCAGTTTATTGTATAAATTTACAGTCAAACAAGATTATAAAGAGATACGTTTCTCAGTTTATTGTATAAATTTACAGTCAAACAAGATTATAAAGAGATACGTTTCTCAGTTTATTGTATAAATTTACAGTCAAACAAGATTATAAAGAGATACGTTTCTCAGTTTATTGTATAAATTTACAGTCTAACAAGATTATAAAGAGATACGTTTCTCAGTTTATTGTATAAATTTACAGTCTAACAAGATTATAAAGAGATACGTTTCTCAGTTTATTGTATAAATTTACAGTCAAACAAGATTATAAAGAGATACGTTTCTCAGTTTATTGTATAAATTTACAGTCAAACAAGATTATAAAGAGATACGTTTCTCAGTTTATTGTATAAATTTACAGTCTAACAAGATTATAAAGAGATACGTTTCTCAGTTTATTGTATAAATTTACAGTCAAACAAGATTATAAAGAGATACGTTTCTCAGTTTATTGTATAAATTTACAGTCAAACAAGATTATAAAGAGATACGTTTCTCAGTTTACGGTATAAATTTACAGTCAAACAAGATTATAAAGAGATACGTTTCTCAGTTTACGGTATAAATTTACAGTCAAACAAGATTATAAAGAGATACGTTTCTCAGTTTACTGTATAAATTTACAGTCAAACAAGATTATAAAGAGATACGTTTCTCAGTTTATTGTATAAATTTACAGTCAAACAAGATTATAAAGAGATACGTTTCTCAGTTTATTGTATAAATTTACAGTCAAACAAGATTATAAAGAGATACGTTTCTCAGTTTATTGTATAAATTTACAGTCTAACAAGATTATAAAGAGATACGTTTCTCAGTTTATTGTATAAATTTACAGTCTAACAAGATTATAAAGAGATACGTTTCTCAGTTTATTGTATAAATTTACAGTCAAACAAGATTATAAAGAGATACGTTTCTCAGTTTATTGTATAAATTTACAGTCAAACAAGATTATAAAGAGATACGTTTCTCAGTTTATTGTATAAATTTACAGTCTAACAAGATTATAAAGAGATACGTTTCTCAGTTTATTGTATAAATTTACAGTCAAACAAGATTATAAAGAGATACGTTTCTCAGTTTATTGTATAAATTTACAGTCAAACAAGATTATAAAGAGATACGTTTCTCAGTTTATTGTATAAATTTACAGTCTAACAAGATTATAAAGAGATACGTTTCTCAGTTTATTGTATAAATTTACAGTCAAACAAGATTATAAAGAGATACGTTTCTCAGTTTATTGTATAAATTTACAGTCAAACAAGATTATAAAGAGATACGTTTCTCAGTTTATTGTATAAATTTACAGTCAAACAAGATTATAAAGAGATACGTTTCTCAGTTTATTGTATAAATTTACAGTCAAACAAGATTATAAAGAGATACGTTTCTCAGTTTATTGTATAAATTTACAGTCTAACAAGATTATAAAGAGATACGTTTCTCAGTTTATTGTATAAATTTACAGTCAAACAAGATTATAAAGAGATACGTTTCTCAGTTTATTGTATAAATTTACAGTCAAACAAGATTATAAAGAGATACGTTTCTCAGTTTACGGTATAAATTTACAGTCTAACAAGATTATAAAGAGATACGTTTCTCAGTTTACGGTATAAATTTACAGTCAAACAAGATTATAAAGAGATACGTTTCTCAGTTTATTGTATAAATTTACAGTCAAACAAGATTATAAAGAGATACGTTTCTCAGTTTACGGTATAAATTTACAGTCTAACAAGATTATAAAGAGATACGTTTCTCAGTTTATTGTATAAATTTACAGTCTAACAAGATTATAAAGAGATACGTTTCTCAGTTTATTGTATAAATTTACAGTCTAACAAGATTATAAAGAGATACGTTTCTCAGTTTATTGTATAAATTTACAGTCAAACAAGATTATAAAGAGATACGTTTCTCAGTTTATTGTATAAATTTACAGTCAAACAAGATTATAAAGAGATACGTTTCTCAGTTTATTGTATAAATTTACAGTCAAACAAGATTATAAAGAGATACGTTTCTCAGTTTATTGTATAAATTTACAGTCTAACAAGATTATAAAGAGATACGTTTCTCAGTTTATTGTATAAATTTACAGTCAAACAAGATTATAAAGAGATACGTTTCTCAGTTTATTGTATAAATTTACAGTCAAACAAGATTATAAAGAGATACGTTTCTCAGTTTATTGTATAAATTTACAGTCAAACAAGATTATAAAGAGATACGTTTCTCAGTTTATTGTATAAATTTACAGTCAAACAAGATTATAAAGAGATACGTTTCTCAGTTTATTGTATAAATTTACAGTCAAACAAGATTATAAAGAGATACGTTTCTCAGTTTATTGTATAAATTTACAGTCAAACAAGATTATAAAGAGATACGTTTCTCAGTTTATTGTATAAATTTACAGTCAAACAAGATTATAAAGAGATACGTTTCTCAGTTTATTGTATAAATTTACAGTCAAACAAGATTATAAAGAGATACGTTTCTCAGTTTACGGTATAAATTTACAGTCAAACAAGATTATAAAGAGACACGTTTCTCAGTTTACGGTATAAATTAACAGTCAAACAAGATTATAAAGAGACACGTTTCTCAGTTTACGGTATAAATTTACAGTCAAACAAGATTATAAAGAGATACGTTTCTCAGTTTACAGTATAAATTTACAGTCTAACAAGATTATAAAGAGATACGTTTCTCAGTTTATTGTATAAATTTACAGTCTAACAAGATTATAAAGAGATACGTTTCTCAGTTTATTGTATAAATTTACAGTCAAACAAGATTATAAAGAGACACGTTTTTCAGTTTACGGTATAAATTTACAGTCAAACAAGATTATAAAGAGATACGTTTCTCAGTTTACAGTATAAATTTACAGTCTAACAAGATTATAAAGAGATACGTTTCTCAGTTTATTGTATAAATTTACAGTCTAACAAGATTATAAAGAGATACGTTTCTCAGTTTATTGTATAAATTTACAGTCAAACAAGATTATAAAGAGACACGTTTTTCAGTTTACGGTATAAATTTACAGTCAAACAAGATTATAAAGAGACACGTTTTTCAGTTTACGGTATAAATTTACAGTCAAACAAGATTATAAAGAGATACGTTTCTCAGTTTACAGTATAAATTTACAGTCAAACAAGATTATAAAGAGACACGTTTTTCAGTTTATTGTATAAATTTACAGTCAAACAAGATTATAAAGAGATACGTTTCTCAGTTTACGGTATAAATTTACAGTCAAACAAGATTATAAAGAGATACGTTTCTCAGTTTATTGTATAAATTTACAGTCAAACAAGATTATAAAGAGATACGTTTCTCAGTTTATTGTATAAATTTACAGTCAAACAAGATTATAAAGAGATACGTTTCTCAGTTTATTGTATAAATTTACAGTCAAACAAGATTATAAAGAGATACGTTTCTCAGTTTATTGTATAAATTTACAGTCAAACAAGATTATAAAGAGATACGTTTCTCAGTTTATTGTATAAATTTACAGTCAAACAAGATTATAAAGAGATACGTTTCTCAGTTTATTGTATAAATTTACAGTCAAACAAGATTATAAAGAGACACGTTTTTCAGTTTACGGTATAAATTTACAGTCAAACAAGATTATAAAGAGATACGTTTCTCAGTTTATTGTATAAATTTACAGTCAAACAAGATTATAAAGAGATACGTTTCTCTGTTTACAGTATAAATTTACAGTCAAACAAGATTATAAAGAGACACGTTTTTCAGTTTATTGTATAAATTTACAGTCAAACAAGATTATAAAGAGATACGTTTCTCAGTTTATTGTATAAATTTTCAGTCAAACAAGATTATAAAGAGATACGTTTCTCAGTTTATTGTATAAATTTACAGTCAAACAAGATTATAAAGAGACACGTTTTTCAGTTTACGGTATAAATTTACAGTCAAACAAGATTATAAAGAGACACGTTTTTCAGTTTACGGTATAAATTTACAGTCAAACAAGATTATAAAGAGACACGTTTTTCAGTTTACGGTATAAATTTACAGTCAAACAAGATTATAAAGAGACACGTTTTTCAGTTTACGGTATAAATTTACAGTCAAACAAGATTATAAAGAGACACGTTTTTCAGTTTACGGTATAAATTTACAGTCAAACAAGATTATAAAGAGACACGTTTTTCAGTTTACGGTATAAATTTACAGTCAAACAAGATTATAAAGAGATACGTTTCTCAGTTTACAGTATAAATTTACAGTCAAACAAGATTATAAAGAGACACGTTTTTCAGTTTATTGTATAAATTTACAGTCAAACAAGATTATAAAGAGATACGTTTCTCAGTTTACGGTATAAATTTACAGTCAAACAAGATTATAAAGAGATACGTTTCTCAGTTTATTGTATAAATTTACAGTCAAACAAGATTATAAAGAGATACGTTTCTCAGTTTATTGTATAAATTTACAGTCAAACAAGATTATAAAGAGATACGTTTCTCAGTTTATTGTATAAATTTACAGTCAAACAAGATTATAAAGAGATACGTTTCTCAGTTTATTGTATAAATTTACAGTCAAACAAGATTATAAAGAGATACGTTTCTCAGTTTATTGTATAAATTTACAGTCAAACAAGATTATAAAGAGATACGTTTCTCAGTTTATTGTATAAATTTACAGTCAAACAAGATTATAAAGAGACACGTTTTTCAGTTTACGGTATAAATTTACAGTCAAACAAGATTATAAAGAGATACGTTTCTCAGTTTATTGTATAAATTTACAGTCAAACAAGATTATAAAGAGATACGTTTCTCTGTTTACAGTATAAATTTACAGTCAAACAAGATTATAAAGAGACACGTTTTTCAGTTTATTGTATAAATTTACAGTCAAACAAGATTATAAAGAGATACGTTTCTCAGTTTATTGTATAAATTTACAGTCAAACAAGATTATAAAGAGATGCGTTTCTCAGTTTATTGTATAAATTTACAGTCAAACAAGATTATAAAGAGACACGTTTTTCAGTTTACGGTATAAATTTACAGTCAAACAAGATTATAAAGAGACACGTTTTTCAGTTTACGGTATAAATTTACAGTCAAACAAGATTATAAAGAGACACGTTTTTCAGTTTACGGTATAAATTTACAGTCAAACAAGATTATAAAGAGATACGTTTCTCAGTTTATTGTATAAATTTACAGTCAAACAAGATTATAAAGAGATACGTTTCTCAGTTTATTGTATAAATTTACAGTCTAACATGATTATAAAGAGATACGTTTCTCAGTTTACGGTATAAATTTACAGTCAAACAAGATTATAAAGAGACACGTTTTTCAGTTTATTGTATAAATTTACAGTCAAACAAGATTATAAAGAGATACGTTTCTCAGTTTATTGTATAAATTTACAGTCTAACATGATTATAAAGAGATACGTTTCTCAGTTTACGGTATAAATTTACAGTCAAACAAGATTATAAAGAGATACGTTTCTCAGTTTATTGTATAAATTTACAGTCAAACAAGATTATAAAGAGATACGTTTCTCAGTTTATTGTATAAATTTACAGTCAAACAAGATTATAAAGAGATACGTTTCTCAGTTTATTGTATAAATTTACAGTCAAACAAGATTATAAAGAGATACGTTTCTCAGTTTATTGTATAAATTTACAGTCTAACAAGATTATAAAGAGATACGTTTCTCAGTTTATTGTATAAATTTACAGTCAAACAAGATTATAAAGAGATACGTTTCTCAGTTTATTGTATAAATTTACAGTCAAACAAGATTATAAAGAGATACGTTTCTCAGTTTACAGTATAAATTTACAGTCAAACAAGATTATAAAGAGATACGTTTCTCAGTTTATTGTATAAATTTACAGTCTAACATGATTATAAAGAGATACGTTTCTCAGTTTACGGTATAAATTTACAGTCAAACAAGATTATAAAGAGACACGTTTTTCAGTTTATTGTATAAATTTACAGTCAAACAAGATTATAAAGAGATACGTTTCTCAGTTTACAGTATAAATTTACAGTCAAACAAGATTATAAAGAGATACGTTTCTCAGTTTATTGTATAAATTTACAGTCTAACATGATTATAAAGAGATACGTTTCTCAGTTTACGGTATAAATTTACAGTCAAACAAGATTATAAAGAGACACGTTTTTCAGTTTATTGTATAAATTTACAGTCAAACAAGATTATAAAGAGATACGTTTCTCAGTTTACAGTATAAATTTACAGTCAAACAAGATTATAAAGAGATACGTTTCTCAGTTTATTGTATAAATTTACAGTCTAACATGATTATAAAGAGATACGTTTCTCAGTTTACGGTATAAATTTACAGTCAAACAAGATTATAAAGAGACACGTTTTTCAGTTTATTGTATAAATTTACAGTCAAACAAGATTATAAAGAGATACGTTTCTCAGTTTATTGTATAAATTTACAGTCAAACAAGATTATAAAGAGATACGTTTCTCAGTTTACAGTATAAATTTACAGTCAAACAAGATTATAAAGAGATACGTTTCTCAGTTTACAGTATAAATTTACAGTCAAACAAGATTATAAAGAGATACGTTTCTCAGTTTACAGTATAAATTTACAGTCAAACAAGATTATAAAGAGATACGTTTCTCAGTTTACAGTATAAATTTACAGTCAAACAAGATTATAAAGAGATACGTTTCTCAGTTTATTGTATAAATTTACAGTCAAACAAGATTATAAAGAGATACGTTTCTCAGTTTACAGTATAAATTTACAGTCAAACAAGATTATAAAGAGATACGTTTCTCAGTTTACAGTATAAATTTACAGTCAAACAAGATTATAAAGAGATACGTTTCTCAGTTTACAGTATAAATTTACAGTCAAACAAGATTATAAAGAGATACGTTTCTCAGTTTACAGTATAAATTTACAGTCAAACAAGATTATAAAGAGATACGTTTCTCAGTTTATTGTATAAATTTACAGTCAAACAAGATTATAAAGAGACACGTTTTTCAGTTTATTGTATAAATTTACAGTCAAACAAGATTATAAAGAGATACGTTTCTCAGTTTATTGTATAAATTTACAGTCAAACAAGATTATAAAGAGATACGTTTCTCAGTTTACAGTATAAATTTACAGTCAAACAAGATTATAAAGAGATACGTTTCTCAGTTTATTGTATAAATTTACAGTCAAACAAGATTATAAAGAGACACGTTTTTCAGTTTATTGTACAGGTTATATTCAAACAACATTACGTATTGAGTCAATTTCCAGCATAAATATATAGTCAAAGAAGATTATATTGAGACATTTTCCACAATTTACAGTTTAATTTACAGTCAAACAAGATTATATAGACACGTGTTTCTTAATTTACATTCAAAGAAGATTATGTATAACAAGAATATATTGAGACGCGTATTAATTTACATTCAAACAAGAAAAAATGTAGCCATATTTCCCAATTTACAGTATACATTTATATTAAAGCAAAATTATCAATCTAATCTGAACTCAATATTTCATAATTGTATATATTGCATATGCCTAGATACTAAAGTGTCTGCTGTAATATTTGTGGCTTTTGGTCTTAGATTACAGGCTGAACTTGCATTCAATTTGTAAATGTAAATTTAGTCAGTTACAGTAAAATACGGTCGACTCTAGCTGTCTGTAGCGACCTGTACCTGGCTGTGGTCTAAACATGCTAAAGCCAGCTGCTTCTGTCCACTTCTATAGCTAATAATCGGCTTGCATCTATCACCACATAAATATAAACCTTGGTAAATGTAAGAAATTGGTCTAATATCATAAATATGTACTTTTAGATCCATTTTGAGTAGCCAGCTATGACAGCTTTGTCTAGTTTCAATTTGACGGGCCGTTTTTAATGAAACTAACTGTAGTAGAGTACACCACCATTATGTAATTAATTTACTCTATCCAGAGCTTTTTCACTTCCTGGGGAGTATTTTAAGCCTTGAACAAGGGGGTTAACCACAACAGTTTAAGAGCTCACACCAGTGCCATCACTGTGGTTGTATCATGGTCAGTTCCATTTTTTGTGGGACGCCTAGTTTTTGGCTTGTATTGACTCGATGGTATTTTTTGTTTTGTCAGGCTGAGGGCTTTCAAGGCTACCTGGTAGCCATGAATTTTCCTGCAGAGGGCGCTGAAGTTACCAATAGTTACGCCGATTTCCACCGGGCAATGCCGGAGTCGATTCCAGCTGAAGCAGAGATGGTCATGACGACAGAAAACTTTCCTGAAAAAAGATGGACTGAGTATAAAGTGGGGATGAAGGTCTCCATGGAACAGTTTGTTCTTCAACCAGGAGAGGGCGTTATATTTGCATTGCCATGGAAACACAAGGTTTTCTCTCTCTAAACACTAATTGTTAGGTTCTGTATTTTCTCAATAACTATTTGGCTCAAATAAATGCAGACCATTAAACAAATTCAGACCAACTATGAAAATGTTGGTTCCATTTAATTTGTTGCAACTCCTCTCTGCTGTTTTGTGTGTACATGTTTTGAAAATTCAAGATGGCTGATTTGCTGAGTGGTCGCTGCAACACTCTAAATTATTTTTTGTTATTGTCGATGGAAATGATTTTTACTGTTATTTGAAGTAATTGGAGAAAAGGTAATTTTGGAAATAGTTTGTGTTAAGTAAATGTCTTTGTGATACATCTGCTTAATTTAAAGCCTCATTTATTTTACAATTAAAGGAGGTACATAAGCCTGTTAGCTGCAAATTTCCCCCAAGATTTACTTATTTTATAATTTGTTTTAATACTAATGCAATACAAAATCTTAATTTGAAGCTGATATTATATAAACTATAATCAATTGAAATTTTCTGGCTGTGATGTATTTTGTAATTTGGGTATTAGTGATAATATCAGTTTATGACAATAAGCTTAATATTTGTAATCAAACAATTTGTGTACATTATTTGTATTCTAGTCATTACATGATGGAAATGTGGTCTGATGGTTTACAATTGTTAAATTTTCAATGAAAGTTTGTTGGATCCATCAAAATTGGTGTCTGTTTTTACTAGAATCAGCCAGCTCTTATTGTTGGCTGTACTGGTTCATGTTGTATACATGTAGCAATTCATGACTTACGACATTAATATTTCAATATTTGTTTAGGCAGTGATCCTTAGACCATGACTTCCATAAAATCCTACATAATATCTTATGGAGATAATATGTTACGTTTATTATATAGGCTGACTGCATGATGGCGATTAACATTTTGCGTTGAATATCAGAGGGTTGCTCTAGTTCTTTACGTGTGATATTAAAATTTATATTAAAGACATTTTACTCTCGGTCTCGGAGAAAATCATGCTGACCTTTCCACACCATCTCTAATTTTATCAAATTTGGGAAGTTTATCTTCTAAAACCAAGATAAAAGCAAAATCTCCTATTTATAATAGTCTTCCTGTAGGGAGCACTTAAAAAGGTCTCTTTTGAGGCAAATTAAAAAAAAAACCGGGTTAGCCAAAATGAAAAAAACTATAGGTGAAGCCAGTTCCTTCTCCCCAGTTACTTCTGAGTTCCTTTAGAGTTCCTTGAGAATTGGTAAACAGTTCCTTCTTTCAGTTCCTTCGCAGTTCCTCAAGAAAGTAAATTTTGCAGAAAATTTTAGAAAACTTATAACAACCTATATCACGTGATTCTGAATAAATTGCACCCAGTTTTGCTGATGGTTTTACCTCATTTTCAAGGAACTCTAAAGGAACTGGACTTTAAATTGATATTAAAGCAGATATTGACCTAATTTCAGTGGGTCAAATTTGTTCAAAATCATGCGTAATTACCTACTAATAACATATCAGGTTAAATTAGGTCAATATCTGAGTCTAATAAATTCCTAACAACTAAATATTATGTAAATGCAATTTATAATATAAGTTTACAAAGGAAGGGTGGTGGCTGTTTCTTCTTTACTTAAAGGTATTGTAACGCTTTATTTTGGTTTGTGCTGTATCTACACTTGGCTAATTAGGATCTGTACTTTGGTACATTTCTTATTTCTGGCCAACAGGTTAGTCAAGTTAGTGATGCAAAGCTCTTAGTCGAAAATGTCTAACTTCTTAGCCATTAGAATTCACAGGCTTTGTCTAACCCTCTTGGCAAATTTGACAAGCTGATTAGTCATTCATAGTCAAAATGTCGAACTAACTGATTAGACATTGGATTAGATCTCAGGGAGGGTGCACAATCCCTCCATACCACGATACTTAGCTTAGAGAAATAGTACTCTGTCTCATAGCACTCTGTCATCCTGTGAGAGGTTCAGAGACGCTTCTCCTGGAAGGAGAGACTGGATAAAGAGCCCAGATAATCAACACCAGGTCAACATGACAGATGGTGTGACTAATGAACTAATAGCTAGCCCAACTGATGAAGTTAAAATGCTGAAGTTTAAGCCCACTCAGCCACCATGCATGACTAGAGTCAATAAAAATTGCCAAAGCACAAAATTATCTCGTTCTCTTCATAATTGAATATTTTCAATAAAATACGTCATTTTTGAGCTGGAATCGAACATATGAATGTTGAGTTAAGTCTGCAGTAGGTCATAATGTCCAAGATGGATAAAGTGTCAGTCTAGTGACAAAAGTCGTGTGGTTGCCCCACTAAGAGCAACTGATGGTCTCTGGGTGTAAAGCAAACGAGGCCAAGTGCCTCCACTAGATGATCCTAGTGATATATGTTTTATATATTTGAAACAATTACCACCAGTTTTTCTTTTATCTCAAATTGTAAGTGTTTTCAACTGTGAATTAGGATGCATTTGCCATTTCACTTGCAGGTTGATAATGTTCAATACCAGGAGATCTAGAAAGGGGATTGATAAAGAGGCTCCAATTGCCATGTATTCGTTAAAGATAGCCTACACAATGGACTAAATTATTTGATATATACACTTCACTTGTTAAACATGTTGTACACTGACACATGTTTCATATAAACACTTCATCCTTGTTAAACATGTTGTAGACTGAAGTGTTTGATTATATACACCTTATCCTTGTTAAACATGTTGTAGTGCTCATAAAGCGCAACAAGCTTATAAAGGCGTTTTAGTGTTTATTTTCATAAACACCTCAACATGTTTATCTTAATAGTCTTTAACATTTCAACACGTTCATAAAGTTAAACAAAAAGTGTTTATTTTAGTGTTGGTTTTCAAACACTTTTTAGGGTGCCACAATGACCCGTTTGTTTGCAATTTCACTTCAAACTTCTGAGTGGAGACACTGTTCATGACGATGGACATAACCGTATCTCCTTAAAAAGCGACAGGCAAAATATTTAATTTTCGTAGTAATTGGTCATAAACATGATCATTGAATAGAGTCATAATCTCATTCTAATCATCTGTATATATATCTTCTTTCATTGTTATTGTTATTTTTACCAGTCGGCTAAAAGCTTTATAGCTTATGTTTTATTGTTTTGTCTTGCACCTCCGACTATAAATAAAGTTTTATCTTATCTTATCTATTGATAGGATAGGATAGGATAGGATAGGAAATGGCATATACACTGCATAGTGTCTGCCAACCGTGTTAATGATAATTTCGATGAATGCAATTATTTATTTTTATTTTTTTATTTTTCATATGATACATGGTCAATAAAGAAAAATGAGAAATAGAAAAAAAAAAAATATTGCTACATATTTGTTTGACCCATGTAGGCGTAAATATTAAATATAAATATTGAAATCTCTTGCTCCATGCTTGCACGTAGAGAGATGGGGTTGTTATCAAAAGATGTGCCAAGTCAAGTTCTAAATTTTAGTACAAAAAAGCAAGTCTTTATGTCTTATGGCTGCTAAGATATGAACATTTTGTTAGGAAAGTTTTGCGAAAACACAAGATTTTCATCAAAAAAAACTGCCGATTTGATTAGTAATTGTCCTTTTCTTTTATCAGTATTCAATTAACATGTGGTAAACCTATTGTTTTTTTTATTACCAACAAACCATTTTTTTTCTGTTACATATTCATAAATTGTTATTTCTTTGACTGTCTGCCTGTTGATGTTACTGTAGTGTAATTTTCCTGAGTCCAACAAGCCCTTCGGGGGTTTTATGTAGCATACAGATGTATGATTTCATGTTCATTTTTTGATGAAAATGATATAACCAGCCGCTAGCGTTGGGTGGGTCTTTGACATAAATGTGGACCTTCCATACAAATTCTTAAAATAGCATTCCCTGATGTGGACCAATGTGTGGACATGGATCAACTGGGGTGGGTCGTACCACCCCCTCGACCTCCCCACCCCCCACACTTACCTTGGCAACAGGCCTGGTATGTACATGACCGTAAGTTTAGAAAATAAGTGACTCATACTCTTTTATAATGTATCTCTACAGTGGTGCAGTGCAAAGTCAACTAGTCCATTTTAGTTCAACTAGTACATTTCTGATTTTAATCCAAATTTGCTGTATGCTGTTGCAGCCGTCTGTGTTTTAAATATAAAAAACCTGTTGCTGTCAATATCCAATATCTGCCGAGATTGCATATTGGGCTGGATATTATGTCCTTTAGGCCGACAAGCAGGTCTTTGGGCGACGAGCTAGCCTTTGGGCTTGCTCACCGAAATCCCCTTATGACTTATTCAAAAGAATATATAGTCTTTGGGCTTGCCGGCGAATACTTCTAATATCGCTCCGCGGCTTTTCCCAGAAAGCTTTGCCTAGTACGTTCCGTAATTTGTGGACAATGCTAATATAAAAGGGCCACAAACTGGAAAATTCTTCTTATTCTTGCCAACTAACAACAAAATTCTGTCCACTGATTTCAAAATGTAATATCTTCGTAAATAATTATTCAATTTTCAGTCTGTTTTCACTCACATGTAGTATAAATTACATGTTTTATGATAAGAAAACAATGTTGATATCTCTCAAGAAGATAATTTCTAATTTCAGGTTATATGCCTTTAAGTCCATAAAATTTGGAATGTCCGCACCCCTACCTTTGTTTACTGAAATTTTCATTGTTATTATAATAAAACCCAACCACAGTGGTGGATCAGCTCAATGAAACCCATTTGTGAGCTGTCTGGCGGAGGAACTCACAAGTGGCGAAGCTCCATCAATACCTCACTTGCTCCATCAATACCTCACCTTAAACTGAATTCATTGCGAACTAAAATGAGTTATCATTGCACAACCATTACAATTTAGGCCCGGTACTCGTTGACAAACCAACTCATATAAATTTGGGACACACAAAGTCATTGACAAACTCTTGACCACAACAACCAACTCATTGAAATGTCATTGCCAAACTCTAGACAGCTAATCTGCCCAATGACCATTTTGTCGACCAACCGGAGCTACATGCGGGGTCGCGGGGATTCAGGACCACACCCTAGACTTGTTTGAGTATCCAGCCACAGATTTGAGGTTGGACAGATGCCCCAGTCTAACCATAGAACTCCGTAATGCCCCTATTTTGGGCATTTTTCTAGTTAATTTTATCTGAAAAATGATGGAAAGATACAATTGACAAATGACAAAAATATATTTGCATAGTATCATATCTAGTTACATTCTATGGAGCTTGAAGCGTCTATTGAAAATATTTATAGTTTCAATAGGTAAGTCTTCAAAGATTTTTAGAATTTTTGGAGATCCTTTCAAGATCTTATGGTATCCAGTAGGCTGTTCCAAGACTTAGGGCCACTTGCATGGAATGAGCGTCCGCCAAAGGTGATGTGTTTGATTCGAGGAGTTACCAGTTGTATGGGATGTACATTTGATCTTGTGTGATAGTGAGGATTGCGCCCCTTTGTTAGGATGTTCTTGCAAAGCTTTAAAGGCAAGACACATTTTAAATGTAATGCGGGAGGTGACTGGAAGCCAGTGAAGTTCTTTAAGAGCTGGAGTTATGTGATCAAATTTCCTCATTGTCCGTAAGGTAAGGCCGAGTGTGCCTTATATTACGTAGGTGGTAATAAGATGTTCGACAGATTTTGTTGACATGATCTTTCATTTCGAGATTTTCATCATACGTGACTCCTAGATTGCGGAGAGTCTTCTTAGCTGGCATAATCAAATGGTCACCAATTTCAATTTCATAAATTTGCAATTTGCTTAGTTGTTGTTTACTGCCAATGATGATAAATTCTGACTGGTTGTTATTGATATTAAGTTTGTTTGTTAGCATTCATTTCCGCACTTCGGTAATACACTGCTCAAGACATCTCAGTGTGTCTGCTTGGTCTGTTGGAGGTTTGAAGGTTGTGTACAGCTGGAGATCATCTGCATATCTATGGGCAAATACCAGGTAATATCAAATAACGGTGCTGTGTATATAATGAACTGAATGGGGCCTAAACAGGAACCCAAGTGTAAATCGATCCATCTCAGATAGCATCTCCGTGACCTATCTCCGTGAGCTATATTGAGCAAAATCAGCTTAGACTTTCGGCCCATGGAATGCCAGCAGAATGGAATGTGTTTCATTCTGTTATGCAATTTGGATTGAGAGCTGTATGCTTCAAGAACAATTTGACTATTGACAATTGGATTCGATTAATGTTTTGTGCTGCTGTATTGAGTATTATTAAGCATTATTATATTATTGTGTTTATATCCATAATTGTTGATTGTAATAATGTATTATTGATACGTATTGATGAATTTATGACCACTCTTTCATCTGATTGATAGATGTTATTCAGTGTCATTATATATTTCATATATTTAATGATGGTGATTTTAATATTAATTATTAAAAGATGAATTTTAACTTTGATTCAGTATATTACTAAGGATCAGAATAGTTAAATTAATATTCCTCTATTCATCTATTAGTCTGCTTTGCTTAGCACTAATGTTATTCCAGTAGGATTAGTTATGGTTTTTCTGTTAGCAGCCTTATGCCAAATTAGGCATGTCAGTAATTTGTCACAAAAAAGACAGACGGGCATGTGTCATTGTCATGCACTTAGCAAGGTTAGTTCAGTAAATGGGCCCTAGGACTGATGGGTTCAGTGACTTAACACTAGAAGGAAGGTTACTGAGTGCTGAACTGGCATGCAATGCAGTATGTACCCTCAAATAGACCAGAATAGATATTAATAGCTGCAGGAGGCCTTGGGGGAATAAATATAAATAAGGAGAATTAAGTGAACAAAGAGAGAGGGGAAAAGACAGAGAGAGAGAGAGGGAGCACAGCAAGCAGATAGGCAAGACGAATGGTCAACAATGTATGTATGATGATGTGATGTGAAGAAAGACTCAAACTGGTTCTGGTTGTAAAAGTCCATGTCATTAAAGACTCCAATATAATGACATTTCCAAGTCCAAGCTGCTTAATTCCAAGCAAGCAGCATAAAGTCAGAGTGACTTGAAAATGCAGACTCTCAACTGAGTCATCCTCTCAGCATGAAACAAGACAAGTTCTTCCAGTTCCAAAGTGGGCAGAGTCCAAAGTGCAGTAAGCACAAGTAGTAACACAAAGACAGTATATCTTGCTTCCTCAGTTCCAAATGCTGTTCTAGGAAAAACTGATATATTTATTGATGCACAGGCTTATGTATTAAACAGATAAATCATGAAGTTTCCCCCCAGCAGGGCTGAGAGGGAATTATCAACCAATCACATCACAGTAAATTCAGTAATCATTCACATTGCATGGGGTGATACCTCCCCCAAACAGGGCTGCTACCAGCATCTTTCTCCAAATTCTGCCAGGGATTAGGGCAGCTAAGACAATTGAGAAGAAGTGGGCCCCCTGCAGTGCTCTGCATTGTGCTGAGGCTATTTGTAGCTCAAGTCACAATGGGCTATTGTGCACAGTGTCAACTTTGGCTTGGTCAGCAGGTTTGGAGGGAAAATTTTGGAGGGAAAGTTAGCTCCTCCCACAATTCAGGACTCAGTAGTGAGGCATCCTAACAGGGCAATGCAATCACATCATAATTAGTAATATCTAATAAATTAATAATTAGAAATAAACTTTCAATCAATTAATGATTGGAAATAAACATTCAATCAATTAATAATACAATCAATCAATTAATAATACAATCAATCAATTAATAATACAATCAATCAATTAATAATACAATCAATCAATTCCTTGCAGCAGGCTAATTTAACATAAAGCTAAACACGAGTAACAAGAAAATACTGACACATGTGAGCAGAGCAGTGACTAGCACAATGAAATGATGAGGACACACAACAAACTGCATTTAAGTCACACATGAGCAGAGGCCTGCATAGGGCAAGTGTAATGAAGAGCAAACAATATTGCACCTGACATCAATGAAGTGCTAACAATATTGCACTTGACATGAGCTTGCATAATATAAACATTAAACAACAAGCAAAGTGTAAAAGGCTAAGCACTTGCTAGAGCAGACAAAAA
Source organism: Alitta virens (assembly GCA_932294295.1). Classification (NCBI taxonomy): domain Eukaryota; kingdom Metazoa; phylum Annelida; class Polychaeta; order Phyllodocida; family Nereididae; genus Alitta; species Alitta virens. The sequence continues at coordinate 49,053,178 of OW028576.1, read as the reverse complement.
TGCTCAAGGCAAGTGTAATGAAGAGTGTACACAATCAATGTACCTGACATAATTCTACTGACATGGATGTACATCCTTTGCCTAGGGCAAGTGTAATGAGGAGCACACAATTAATGTACCTAACATAATTCTACTGACATGTATGTACATCCTTTGCCTAGGGCAAGTGTAACGAGGAGTGTACCTAATAATTGTGCCTGACCTGTGTGTACATCCTTTGCTTAAGGCAAGTGTAACGAGGAGTGTACAATCACTGCACCTGACATATAATTCTAACTGACATGCGTGTACATCCTTTGCCTAGGGCAAGTGTAACGAGGAGTGTACAGCTTGGTCATGTCATACTGTAATATGACAGCTAATAAGTGGCTGCAAAGGGCTGCACTTTACATGGTGTTCCCTTATTCCATGAGACTTCCGGCGGTCAACAGGTCCACCCGGACCTCATCACAGAAGCGAACAACAACCCCTTATTTTATGCCATGTGATCAGAAAACGCAGAGAAACCAACTACGTTACACTCCTGTATGCTTCCCATGAGACCATAGGCTTGGGGCGCCCTTCAGCATCTTCATCATCATCACTGCAAAGGTCGTTGCACCCTTGTGTCTCCATCGATAGAATCCTTCTCTTCAGAAAAGGATAACTAAGGGTCATCTGTCTTTGTACTCGGCATTAAAAGGGAAAGTCATCACATCATTGATGACTGGTTTGCGGCATAGAAATCTCACACTATATTATCTTCATTTGAAATGCTCATCGCCATCCTCAAATTCTGCTTTGCACTCATCCAGTGAAACAAATTTATCTTTTGAGCTTGCATGCGGTAATAAAATGGCGAACTTCTGCTTCTCCACACTCCTCATGTCCAATAAGAATCCAACAGAAAAATGTAACCATTGTGCCTGTGTGCGTGTGTGTGTGTCGATTTTATAGCTCCTGATACCACACTGAGTGCTGTCCTACCAAAACGGATGTAGGTCTGCGAATCATAGGGTGTAAAACTGTTTTCATTGGTCACTTGCACAATGCGTCATGTTCCAGTTAACAATCATTGGTGCATTTCAAAAACATAACATACATTATACAAAGATTGGGCCTTCTTTACCACTACAGTCTGTAATGGTTTTACTAACTAAGCATATGGATAATTAGTGTAATTAATTTTAACTGTATACATTTATCTTTCACAGATCACTACATGGGTCATATGCATGGAGCATGGTGGCAGCACCTCACAGTGTACAGAGCTGTGCGGTGGCAGCACCTCACAGTACAACAGTGCTGCCATCTCTGCACAAACTACTTATAATTCATACAATTTTAAACCACAATTTCATGCATTTAGGTATGAGTTAAGATGCAGAAGTTTGGATAATATAAATTTCCAAAATTTCCCTAATCTTTAATAAATGTCTATAAGCTTATACAATTTTAAAGCATACATAAATACACTTTATTAAACCAATCATGTATTTTGGGAGGCACTTAAGAAATTCCAAAAAGATGTACAAACCTTCCAAATGAGATTATATTGCATGATGGCTCGATGTCAACTGACCCAGATGTAATTCTTAATGGCTGGTATAACCACTTCAGTAGTCTGTTTCATGATAATCAGATGGGTGCAGGTCACGATAAAGAATTGTTAGATTACATTATTACTAAGAAATCAGAATATGAGAGAGGGGAAAGTGATCCCCCATATAATTATAGATATGAATTATTTAGAGAAGTTTTAGATGATTATGTAGGCAGAGGAGAGGTAGAACTATTGATAAAAAGGGCAAAGAAGGGGAAGGCAATGGGAGTTGATAATATACCAAATGAAGTTTTAAATAATGAATCCTTTGTTAATTTACTTCATGCTTTATTTTATCTATGTTTTGGCAGTGGTATGGTGCTAACGCAATGGAATCAGGTTCTACTGAAACCGATACCTAAGAACCAAACATCAGATAAAAGAAATCCTCAGTTTTATAGAGGTATCAGTCTCTTCTCGTGTATTGGCAAACTTTATAGTGCTTTTTTAAACCAACGACTCACTGTATTTTTAGAAGTTGCTGGATTGACCGTAGACGAACAAAATGGTTTTAGAGCCACTCATTCTTGTCTTGATCACATCTTTTCTCTGTCTAGCATTATAAATAACAGATTAGCAGTGAAACAGGGTTTCTTTTGTTGTTTTATAGACATGTCAAAAGCGTTGACCAGAATTGCTTATGGAACAGGATTTGGAAGTTGTTAGTCAATATAAATATCTAGGGTAATGTTTCAAGAATTTATGAATTTTGATGTTTGTTCCAAGATCTTGGCTGATAGCTCTAGTAGAGCTTTTGGATTTGTAATTTCTAAATTAAGAACATTTAAAACACTAGATTATTACATTTATTTTAAAATTATTTGTTACAACATGCTTAACTCCTATCATGGATTATGGGGCAGGGGTCTGGGGTTTTAAAGATTATAATTCTATTAATGTTGTTCAAATAAAATTTTACGGTATTTCCTAGGGGTCCATAAATGTGCACCAAATGGAAGGTTGAAATGGTGAGACTTTGGTGTAGGTTTATACGTATGGATGATATTAGATTAACTAAAAGACTTTTTGTGTTTGATGTGTATAACTGTAAATATCGCAATGTCAAGAATTGGTCATATGAATTGAAATGTATTTTTGAACAGACAAGTCAAACATATTTATTTCATACAGAAACGGTTAATTTTAGATTAGGAAATGTTTTAAGAACCACTGAAAATAGGTTGTTCGAAAATTATAAAATGCAATGGCAAATAGATATAACTAGATATCCAAAATTACGCACTTACAGAATGTTTAAATCAGATTATTCATTAGAAGGATATGTTACTAACTATATGTCAAGATCAGAGAGGTTATTTTTAGCTCAGTTAAGATAAGGAATCTTACCTTTACATGTTGAGACTAGAAGATTTACTACTCCACTAACACCATTAGAAAATAGATTATGTCCTCTTTGTGAACAGAATTTAATAGAAGATGAAATTCATTTTATATTAGTATGCAAAGTTTATAATGAAGATAGAATAATATTGTTTAATGAGTTACTACTCTCTGTAAGTTTATTGCCTCTAAGTAAAGAATTTTTGTTTCAAACTGTTATCAATAGTTAAAATCAAAGATCACTTGCATGGTACTTCCAAAAATATATCGTATTATATCCGAAATAAAATACTGTACGATAAGTAAAGCAGAAATACAAGTACATATGTATGTATTATATATCACGTTTGTAACTAACCTCTTGACCGTTTATCTATATATCTGACTAACATAATTATGTTGTTCACCCCCAGATAGTAACATTTATAATATAAATAAGTGACTTATAGGCCTGATAGGCCGGGCATTATGATTACTGTTTTCTTTAACAACAAAAAATATCTGTAATGATATGCAAGTCACGTTAATAAAAATTTATTGAATTGAATTGAATTGAATTGTATTGATGTTATTCTAAACAGAGTGCCAGGGTTCAGAAATGTAGCAAGCAACACAACTTTTGGCAATTTTTGATTTATTTCATTATTATGAAAAAATATATAAATTTTATTATATATTATTATTAATAAAATAAATTAACAAATATTATTTACCCTTTTCAAACCATGTCAATCACAGAACTGAGCTGTTATAGCTGCATGTTATTACAAAATGACTAAACTGCAATAGACGTAGATAAATAGATAGATAGATAGATAAACAGATAGACAGATAGACAGATAGATAGCTAGATAGATGTTTTCAAGCTGACTACAAGAGTGCATTTACAGGACAATGATGACTAAAGGTGCCTCTGTTTTGAGTTTTTTTTAAGTTTAGTTCAGTTCAGTTTTGTTTGAATAATTTCTGTCCGTTATCTTTATTGTTATCTTTATTGTATACACGGATCAATACAAGACCAAATTCCTTATCTGCCACAGGGCCTTCCTTTCAAATATTCAGGTCATTATATTGAATTTATAAAGCTGGATAAATCAGCTTAATTAAGTATCAATAATAGGTCTGTGACCTGAAGTTTAAAGCATAGTTATTATGTCTACATGTCAATAACCGCTCAGCAAACCACGATCAAAACAAAAGTGATCAATTTGAGTAAATGCTTCCATTTGTAAAGTATAATCACTTTGGGCGATGGGAGACATCCAGCATGGCACATAATAATCAAGCTTGAAATCACCACCAATAACAACATTATGGTTTACAAGTTCAATAGCAACTTCGCCCTGGCAATGCATTGTAAGTCTATCTATCTATCTATCAAACTTGTATCAGCTAGACCTCCCACCCCCAATTGGTGTCGCTGTGATGCTAATTACAGTTAACACTAGGGGACTTGTTTCTGGAAACCTAGCCTGTTTCATGGCCTGTACTATCAAGCTCTCTAGCTCTAGCACATCGTATAGCTACTGACCCAGAAACGCCAAGTTGAGTTGAACAGTTTCAGTTTGTTATGCGATGGGAGTGTACATGGGCCTATTTCATGGACACAGACTGAGGTATTAAGTTAGCATAACTCAGTGTATATGGACTATGGATGATACTACCAGGTTTGAAGCTTATCTAATACAAATATGGCTTTCAGATAAAGAGTAGAAATAGTTAGAGGGGACACTTACATTTTTGTAAGGGTTGGTCATGGCTGATAATAATAATTTGCAAATATTCATAATGTGATTCTCTGATTAATCTGAGATTAATTGTTTGACTTTCAGTGGTGTATTTATATGAACAAATCCTATCATTATTTGATATGAATCACTGCGGGCTTGTCATATTATCATATTACTCTGTGTCAGAGGCAGATGTACTGATGAGATGGCAAGGCTTGGAACGCCACCTCAACTTGCCTCAGCATATGTAGACATAGCTAGAGTGTGGGGCTCAGAAGGCTTTTGATATATATGCCACAGCCATGGTTCTGGCATATTTCCAATGCCCAATACACACTTGCCCCATCAAACCTCACCTTAAACTGAATTCATTGCAACTAAAATGAGTTATCATTGCACACAACCATTAAAAGTACCGGTATAATGAAGAGAGCATGTTGATCATTGCTGCCATTTTTATCACGTGAATTATACTAACGAATACAGGTTGATTCATCATGCAAAATCGTCAACATACCAGTCATTGACAATTAAGGCCAGGTACAAATTCGTTGACAAACCAACTCGTATAAATTTGGGAAACACAAAGTCATTGACAAACTTTTGACCACAAAAACCAACTCATTGAAATCAGCTAATCTACCCAATTTCCATTTTGTTGACCAACCGGCGCTACACGCAGTGTCGTGGGGATTCATGACCGCACCCTAGCGGGCACCTCAGTGGGCACCTCAGCCGTTGGAAGTTCTACTGCTGATTGCCCTAGTCATGCCAGTTCCCTCAAGATGCACTTACATGGTAAATACTTGGTACCAATAGATTTGCATCAATGAGATCTACAAAAGGACGTCCATAAAATTTCCATACTCCGTGATAGAGGGGGGCAAGGGAAGACTTGTTTGAGTATCCAACCTCAGATTTGAGGTTGGACAGATGCCCCAGACTACTATATAGGTAGGAGAGAGCCCCTGACTTCGCGCCCCACTGCACATGCCCTCAGGGTGCGAAAATTACGTAACTCATTAAGGAAGGTGTGAAAAGTTACGTAACTCATTAAGGAAGGTGTGAAAAGTTACGTAACTCATTAAGGAAGGTGTGAAAAGTTACGTAATTCGTTAAGGAAGGTGCGAAAAGTTACGTAACTCATTAAGGAAGGTGTGAAAAGTTACGTAATTCGTTAAGGAAGGTGCGAAAAGTTACGTAACTCATTAAGGAAGGTGTGAAAAGTTACGTAACTCATTAAGGAAGGTGTGAAAAGTTACGTAACTCATTAAGGAAGGTGTGAAAAGTTACGTAACTCATTAAGGAAGGTGTGAAAAGTTACGTAATTCGTTAAGGAAGGTGCGAAAAGTTACGTACATCGTTAAGGAAGGTGCGAAAAGATACGTAACTCGTTAAGGAAGGTGCGAAAAATTATGTAACTCGTTAAGGAAGGTGCGAAAAATTACGTAACTCATTAAGGAAGGTGTGAAAAGTTACGTAATTCGTTAAGGAAGGTGTGAAAAGTTACGTAACTCATTAAGGAAGGTGTGAAAAGTTACGTAATTCGTTAAGGAAGGTGCGAAAAGTTACGTAACTCATTAAGGAAGGTGTGAAAAGTTACGTAACTCATTAAGGAAGGTGTGAAAAGTTACGTAACTCATTAAGGAAGGTGTGAAAAGTTACGTAACTCATTAAGGAAGGTGTGAAAAGTTACGTAATTCGTTAAGGAAGGTGCGAAAAGTTACGTACATCGTTAAGGAAGGTGCGAAAAGATACGTAACTCGTTAAGGAAGGTGCGAAAAATTATGTAACTCGTTAAGGAAGGTGCGAAAAATTACGTAACTCGTTAATGACCAATAAGTATTTTCTTTTATTTCCTTAATGACGTGATTATTACTCGTTAATGAGTGTAACGACTTAACGAAGTTAATTACATAACTCGTTAACGAGCGTAATTATTTCCCTTTGATGAAAATAATAACTCTTTAGCACGCTACATAACTCGTTAATGATCGTAATGACTTTCTTTAATTACATAACTCGTTAATGATCATAATTATTTTCTGTAGACATGATGAGTACATCCTTAGTTATGATAATTATTTTCTGTAGACATCATGAAATGAATTTAGTGAAAATCTGTAAGGATGCAGGGAGGTTTCCGCATCAATGCACATGCATTTAGTGAAAATCTGTAAAGATGCATGACCACCTGCCAGAGCCTTAGGGTATATTCAATATCCAGTAAGCTATGAGAGAACATGAAGCAGCATTTTGACCAATGCCTAAGGACAGGGGGGCATGATCTAAAAATACCTCAGACCTTTGTCACAGAAACTATTACTTGAGAGGATAACAATGACCAATACCATGAGGGAGGGTAGAGTGGCACCTCAGTCATTATGTAACACGCATGTATATAAGGAGCTTTCTGTCTTCATTTGATCATACAAAAAACATCATGACTAAGAGAGACTTGTCACCTGATCCACCCAGAGCAAAGATCCCCAGACCTTCTCCTTATCAGGTTCTTCAAACTCAGCACAGAACTGCTAGGAGGTTTGGTTATGAAGAAAGAAGCTTCAGAGCCACATTTAACCAAGATTATGTAGGTCATAGACTGCTTGACATACATCAAGAATTAGAAGATATGTTTCAAGAGGTTATTGACAGAGCAGCACAACACCACGATCCTGAAGATAGAGCCAGAGTCATCATTCAGCATAAGGACCTCAGACAAGACATTGTCATTCACATGAGACCTCAAAACCTCATAACAGCAAAGACCATTATGGATAGGATGGAAAAAGTCCTACAATCATCACAGAACATGAGAATCGACAGCTCATTCCAGGTAGAAGTAGGAACTCTTCATCATGACAGAGGAGGAGGCAAGTCTTATGTAACAATCCCTAATCTCCCAGATGACAACACACAACTTGCCAGGGCCATAGTTGTTGCCAGAGCCAAGGCCGAAAATGACCCCCGAGCTGCAGAGATCAGTAAGTCGTACAGGGCTCACAAAAAAGGTCCCCTATCTCAAACGGGTCTAGCACATACACTTTTAAGAGAGACTGATCTACCAACAGACCATCGAGTAACGACTCAAGACCTTCCAAGAATTGAGGACCATATCAATCTACAGATCATCATAATCAACCAAGATCACAACATCTTGTACGGAGGAGCACCCAAGGAGGCAACAATTTACCTCTACCAGGATGATCAAGGTACCCATGCAGTCACAAATATTCAGAGGTTATTGCACTCAAACAAAATCTGCAAAAAATGCTTCGTCATCTACAAGGCCACACATGTATGTTCAGCAACTGTTCAACTAGCTAACCAGACTAAGAGATCCTCAAAAGCCTTAACTATCACTAACACCGACATCAAGGACAAGAACAACTCTATTATCAGGAAAAGGTGTACTGTATACATCCCTGAACTGCCTAACGATTTCACTAGAAACTAGAAAATTTTCCTTATTAAATAAAATTATCTGTCATAAATGGTTATGAAAATACTATAATTTAGATATGTTATTGATACATTTTCATTCATTATAAGGTAAATAGTGTCTTTTATATATGGAGGTTTAAAAAGGAAAAATTTTGCCCTGATTTAAAAATTCTATAGTATTTACGGCCATGAGACCCCCAAAAGGCACCACTATACTATTTTAGACATATTATGACAAAGTTTTAAGCATGTTGGTGGAAAAGTGTCAGAGTTATGCTCAAGAAAGAAAAAAAATATTTTATTCTATTTTTTCCAAATTTTATTAAAACATAGCCAACATATGTTAACGTGATTATCAAAAGGTACCACTAGGCCATATATAGTATTACTGTACAAAATTTCGTAAGGGTAAGTGAATCCGGAAACGAAAATGTAATGCCCGCCCGCTCGCTCGCCCGCCCGACTGTCTGCCCGTCGGTTGGACATGGATGATAACATAAACCCTTTTCGCACTTCGCTCGCTGAGGGTTCAAAAATTGTGGTTAATTGGCCGCCATGGGGACTGGCCGTTACGGTAGTTGGCCGTTTTGACCAGACTCCCAAAATTTGAGTGTGTCATGTTTTCAGGTATTTGTGCAGTAGGCCGAACCAAATTTCGACAAAGTTTTCTGATCTGAGCCAAACCTTCCCAAATACTGTGAAATATCAGAGCAATTGAAGAACTCTCACAGAATTATCTACTGTACTTTCAGGGCAATTGATTAAAGATGACGGATTAAAGACATTCAATATCGTCATAACAACAGGCTGAATGCAGTTCTGACTTTTGGAGAAGTCAAAGCAAAGAAGATGGACAATCCAGTACGACCGAAGCAAAGGTACTCTTCTAAATTATCTGTTGGCCCATACTCTCTTTCTCTATTCTTATTCCTGTCTAGAAGCAACACTTGTGTTCAGCAAATATTGCTAAATGAAGCTGGCCATGACTTTCAGTGAATGAACTAGTTCATCCTAATTTACATTCATGCTGCCTAATCAAATTTAATCTATTTTACTAGGGTTTGGGGATAATTCTAAATCAACTGGATTACCCGAAATGTGCTGTTTGGGTCACTTAACAAGGAAAAAACTTATTATGATATCAATTAAGTGCAATCCCCCTGTATAAGGCCTGTAGTTTCTTGGTAATTACCCGAAACGTAAATTCTGCGGTTGTTTATTGGGAACTTACACTACTTAACAGACACATCTGGTGTTGATATTTGGTTTCTGTGCAAATATCCTTTAAAATGCGTTCCATTGATATTGTTAAATTGTAATTAGAGATTTGCAAACTCTTTGATTGACCTTTCACCGTAGACCCGTGGCACTACTGGCACAATATTTATCATCATATAATTTATATTTACATTAGATAAGATCCTTGGCAGGCATTTTAAGTTTTCTAATGAATATGAGATGCAAATCAGCTCGCCAGCAAATTCCTTGAGGTTTTTTTTAAAGGTGGATTTCGATCATGCCTATTTTAATACCTTTTGGAGCTCTGATGGGTAATAATCTTGTAAATCCAATCATGAACATCACAATGACTCAAGACAAATCTCAAGGACTTTGATCCACTCCATTTGACATCCACATCTACACCTGGCTTCTCATGTATAAGTTGGGAAATATAGTTCGCACCTTTGAAGCAGTTATTAGAAATCTTGTCTATAAATTCAGTGAAAGGATCAACAGGTCTGAAAAGTGTATTAATATGAATGTTATTAGTAGTGACGCCTTTTGGCATTCTTACATTAGAAGACATTGGGAGTCATTTGTTATATTTGTATTGGACGCGCAGTTGAGTTGCTTTGTACTGTTGTTTTGTGAATTTGTTTTTACAGTGCCATATAATAATACTCAGTAGTTAGGTAGTTATTAGAAGGATATGGACCCCCATATATTGTAACTAATGTATGTGTGTGTGTCTGCAATAAAGATTAATAATAAAAATAATAATTTGATGCTTATTTATACAATATGAGACTGATGAAATCTCTTAAGCATTGTTTTAGTGTTCCAATAAGTAAAATGTTTAGACTGTACGTATATGGAAAGGACTGTTTAAATAGCCAATGCTAGCTGATGGAGTTGAGCTACAAAAGGAACACATCTTTGGATTTGGAAAAGAACAGGTAAGATATTCTACCTCAACAGAAACAGGAATGTGTGCCAGTGAACAACATAGCAGAAGTGACATCCTCATATACTACAAACTTAAAGCTCACATTGCCCAGCGACTGATTTGTGCTTCTGAAATCAAAGACAAAAAGTGAATGGTGACCCGATTGACAACTAGCATTGCCATTGTTTGGCAATCTTATGCAGTTAGGACATGGGTTTTTTGATCTTATGTTTCTCGGAACTTTCTCGGACCGTTTTTCAGACGGTCGGTCGGAAAATAAAAAAATCCCAAGACAGTGTTTTTTTTTCCATAACTTTTTTCAACCGGTATAGCAGTCTATATCAATCTTGTTGATTTATTAATTAAGCGGCACCGCAAAAGTTTGGCCGGCGGTGTCGAGAAACGAAAGATCAAAAAACCGTCGCCTTAGTGTTCCAATAATGTTAATTGTTAAGGTAATACTAGGCGTATACATATATACTATGTAAAGTTTGAACATTATGTCTAGTACAGTAAGTTGGCACTACCACATCTACCTTGTTTGCACATTACCTGGTAACATTACATGGTAATATTCACAGAAGAAATAGAGAAGTTTATTAAAGGCTATCGTAATATTATTACTTCATGTTCTGATATATATTAGCTCATGTTCTACTGACCATTATATTGATAAGTGCATTTCTGGAGGTTTCAACCAGTTCAGGAAAGTTGCATTAGAGCTTAAAATAAACTATGTTTCAGAATGCAATGCAGATGGAGTTGACTAAAGACAAAAAAAATGGCAAAGTTAGATAGATAGATGTTTATTTCAAATTCCGTTTCAGTCCATGCTGAGAGTATGGAAACAAAGACCTTGACCAGCTGAAGAAATTTGATGATTCATTTAAATTCATTTAAATGAATTTTACCCCCACCCCTAATTGTCCTAATGCATTGTAGCTCCAGTTCGATAAGCTTAGGCTTGTACTGGAGAATAATAAACACAAACAATTTAGATGTCTTTGAATTTGCAGAATTCCTGAAAAGGAGGCTGGCGATAATCAACCAGAAGATGTAGATGATGAGCCAAAGCCAACGTAAGAAGCTTTTCCTTGCAAAATACATGTAAAATTGAGATAATTGCAAATATTTGCCTGTTATAGACTATTTTCTTTATCTAATCTCAAACTAGGTGTTCGAAAGAACTGGAGGAAAACCGACCTCTGGAAGCAAAAAGCCTCAGTCAGGGCTGGGAGAGGTTCATGCTGGAGGGGTTCCAAGATGTGAGTGAAGACACTGCGCGGGCAAAGCTCCACGGGAAAATATTAAAATTGGAGAAGAGCCCCTGGGGGGGTTCCAGACACCCAAAAACCCCCCCTTTAAGGTATGTGAGAACATTCATTATAATTTAATTTTATGAGTGATAATTGAGAGTGCCTCAGTTTCCTTCCACAGTGAATCATATTATATTTATTATTTTTATTATAATTAATTCGTACTAAATGTGTACATTGCGAATTATAAAAATTCAATAAATATGTGTAAATATGATATTGAGACTAATACAAGTATATATATATCGTTGAAATCAATGTTATTTTTATTGACGTTTTAAATGGAAATAAATTATACTATTTTGAATCTTGATAATTCCTATTAAACAAATCCTGCAAATACTCTACAGCAACAAAAAATGTTTTAGTCATCAGAAAGAGAGTGATTCCTAAATTCCCTTACTTGGTTTTGTTGTTGAATATTCTTATATTTTTTCCTCAATCAGAACCAGCGTTTCTGAACGAACTTCAAAGCCCTTTAGCTTACAAGATGGTGTAGAATCTGGTCCCCTCTGACCTCATTTGTACAGTAGTTGGTTCGAACCCCGTTAGTGGGGTGGGGTTGTTGACTAGGAGTGGTAAAAACCTCTGGTGGTCATAGGGGATATAGTATTACGTTCCAGGTACACAACTACCTCGCCTGCTAGCACTTGGCTGGTGGGCAGCTGCTCTTTAGCTTACTGTTAGGGTGCAGGAAAGCTGCACACAAGAATAATTAAAGTGCACTAAAGAAGCTCAACTAATCTTTAAAATGTTTACATATGAAACACATTATTTAAAGCTCGCAGAAATATGATGTCACAATAACAATCACAATGACATCACTTGCCATTGTTATGATTATGATGTAATACAGCAAACGACAGCTATTTTTGCCCAAAACCAACCCTGACATGGCTTATAAACATAGGCTGCGCTGCAGCAAAACCCTCAGCGAATCCCACATGGCATACAGGCATCTTTAAAACTGTTCAGTGTTTTTCAAGCAGGATGTTTACACTTTCATTTCCAAAGCAGAACTCTAACACACACTTCATTTCCGTAACAAACCATATGGCCTAGTGGTGCCTTTTGATAGTCACACTGAAATACTGCAGCTATGATTTAGAAATTTGTTTATATATAGTGTGTGCAATGAACCAAAACGATTGCCACTTGGCCTACATAGCCTGTTACTCAATGCTAATTAGAGTCCAAGATGTTTAATTTGTTTAACTATGGAATTTCTTCATTTGTTCATTATATTCAGACAAGTGTGAAAACATTTAATTAATAGTAATCCATTCTATTCAGAGTAAAGCCAAGTGAGTTTCAAAAGTATTGTCTATACTTTTCCTGCCATTTAATTTTACTGTTTCAAAGATTTTATGCATAATAAGGAGTATTTAGTTCACTAGAATTATCAAAACAACAGCATGTTTCCTTAACTAATTTACAACTAAGATATGAAATTAAGCAGCAATTTTCTATTTACTTGTATTTAAATAAAGACTAAATACATCTAAATACAAATCTTAAAGGTTTATTTTGTATGGGATGATACTCAACACTCCCATTTTAATCCCTTTAATCAATCAAAATATTTTTCAGACGCTGATTTCTGAAGCTGGCAACTGAAGTAACTATACATTACCAATTGCCATATTCCCTTCAACAGTTACTGAATTGTTGGGTTGCTTATTTGCATTAAATCTATGGCATTTATTTTAGTTGAATATGGCAATACTATGATCAAATATTTAATAAGTGTATCCACAAGCATTCTATAACATTTATGGCTGTCATTGTAAAGTATGTGATACCATAAAATATGGAGGGAGAAACACAATTTTTTGCATTTTTATCCAGATTTTCCATAATTATGATACAAAAAGGATGAAACAAATTTCAAAATATAACTTAAAAAGTAACAGTACTACAATTAAGATATGTTATGCAAAATTTCACTTACGTAGGGATCATACTGTCATTGATATTGGGATTTGCAAGAATACCAAATCTTCATATTTTCGCCTTATTAGAAAATTATATATCATCAATGGCCATGAAACCCCAAAAATGTTTCTTTACACTCTTGTAGACATATTATGCCAAGTATTTGTATGCATTTAGGCACAGCAGTGAGTGATTCCGGTCTGGAAATGGATAAAATTAATTTTACTCATTTTTTTTTTTTCCAAAATTTTGTAAAAAACTGCTGAAATATGTAAACGTGACTATCATAAGGCACAACTAGGCTATATAGAGTAATTAGAAAAGATCCAATTAAGCTATCTTAAATGTATACTAGGAGTAAGAAAACAGACCCCAACAATAGGAGTATTTGCTGAAACTGGTAGATTCCCTCTTCTTATTAGACAGAAAATAAGTACATTAAACTACTGGGCAAGGCTAGCAAAATTGCCAGATTATGACATTCTAAATAAATGTCTAAAGATACAAGAAATATTACACACACATGGCCAAGATAATTATTATAGCAAAGTAAAACACATAATTGACTACTCTGAAATCACAGACTGGTCAACAAAAGATCCAGAAAAATTGGTAAATGAGATGAGGTTAAAATTGTATAAAAAAGAGCAAAACAGAATCACAAATGCAATACATGACTCCGAGTTAAACCCCAAACTAAGGAGTTATAAGATCTTTAAAACCAACTATAGTTTTGAAACCTACTTAAACCTCAACCTCCCAAAAAAGACTTACAGTAACATAGCTAGGTTTAGAATTAGTTCGCATAATATCAGGATAGAAAAAGGTAGACATGAAACCGCTAAGGTGTTTCTCAAAGAAAGAATCTGTGAGAATTGTAATAACGAAGTAGAAGATGAATTTCACTGCCTTTTAAAATGTATTGCCAATAATGTGCCAAGAATAGAGCTAAATAAAGAACTTAGTAAATATATTTCTGACTTCAATAATCTAACCCCAACTGAACAGTTTCAAGCAATAATGTCCAGCAGGTAGGTAGGTAGTGGTATTGTTTAACGCCTCATCAGCACCTGAGTGGGCTATGTAGAGGCTCTCTAGGGTAAGATTGATCATCCATAGTTGGTAGTAGAAACCAGAAGCATGCAAAAATCAATAAGTGTCTGCGTTGGATAGCTGGAGCAGCTTGTGCAATGCGCACTGTCCTGTTTTAGCCACTGGGGATAGAGGACTTCACCCTCGCCGCGTGGAGGCCAAGGACGTTCGAGGGCCAATAATGTCCAGCAAAGAAGCAGGTGTAATTAATGCTCTTGGCATATTTCTAAACCATGTCCTCTAAATTTATTATATTTATTTATTTATTTTTTTGTTCCCCTGGGCTTCGCATACTATTATTTAGAACAATACATGGATAGCCAGATTGGTTAAACCAATGGGACAAGCAGTATATATTTGTCTGTTTTTTATTTTTTGTTTGTATTATTAGTATTTTTTACTAGTCACAACCGGGACCAACTTGCTGTAAAATACATAGTCACAACATTTAATATAGACTGTTAGCTTAACACTTTTAGTATTATTTTCTTATTACTGTAAACGTACTGTATTATTGTATGTTATTATTGTATGTTATTTTGTATGTTGACAAATGTATCAATTATGATAATATCATGTCAATAAAATTATATATATAGTAATACCATAGTGCCAAA
This sequence comes from Alitta virens, assembly GCA_932294295.1. Classification (NCBI taxonomy): domain Eukaryota; kingdom Metazoa; phylum Annelida; class Polychaeta; order Phyllodocida; family Nereididae; genus Alitta; species Alitta virens. The sequence continues at coordinate 49,037,954 of OW028576.1, read as the reverse complement.
GTTCAGCTCCAGAAACACAATTAAACACAATTTATAGCTTTTTTCAGATTTTCCGTTAGTATGAAAACAGCATGAAATGAATGTCAAAGCGAAGTTTGAAAAGTGGAAAAACTATAATTTAGATATGTTATTAACAAAATTTCACTCATGTAGTGTAAGTAGTGTCTTTCATATGGAGGTATGTAAAAGTAAGAATTCTCCCTATTTTTCCCTTATTTTAAACTCTGGTATTTACAGCCCTGAAAACCCAAAAAGGCACCACTGCACTATTTTAGACATATTATGGCAAAGTTTTAAGCATGTAGGTGCAGTAGTGTCCTGCTCCGGAAACGAAAAAATTAATTTTTTCAAGTTTTTTCAAAATTGTTAAATCATATCTGACATATATCAAAAGGCACCATCAGGCTATATGGAGTATTACTGTGCAAAATTTCGTTGGGGTAAGTGCATTAGTGTTAGAGTTCTGCTCCGGAAACGAAAGTGTTACTCCCTTTTTGAACTTTGTTCGCTGAGGGTTAAAAATGTGCAAGTGTCCGCTCTTAATATTTCCCCTCTTTTCTTATGTCATTAGATTGTGTACATTGTAACATTATTTAATCATCAGGGAGTGCAAGTGTTGTCGAATTCATTTTGTAGTGAGACATCAGCACATCAATCTATGATGTCCCTGTCACAAATAATCATTAATTAACCACTTGTTTATTTCATCTAGGTTGTTTGGTTTTACTAGATGAACTTGTGCTATATATTAGATATATATTAGATATATTGTACATTTTAACTAATAATTATTCAGCTCAGAAGGTTCTCGTGAAATATAAAGTAAAAAGCCAAATGAATTTATTTTCAAAATTTTAGATGCTCAAATTGCTACAGCAGGCTCTAACAATCAGTTTACATCATTGAGCATAGTTTTAGATAATTTCAGTACAAATTGTAAAAGTAGATTGTACGCCTACAAAAGGGTAATACATATGTATTTTCTCATGAATGGTGAGGCAAAACTTTTTAAAACATTTTCATAAATTATAAACTAATAATTATATATATTTCTTTGTTCATGCCCATTGTTTACATTGTTATAGTTCTTTTGCAATAAATATCAATAAACCAAAATTGCAATAAATATAATTAAGACAAAATTTACAATTGATCACATATTATAATATATGAAAAATAATATTCCAAAAATATTCCATGCTTTAGGTATTCAGAGCTGAGAAAGTTAACTTTGTACCTGAGAAAACCAGAAGATCTTGACAGTGCTGTGGAAGATAGAATCTTGCAATTGCTCAACAATCACTCAGCATGGACTCTCCAGGAGTATCCAACTATCTTCAAGATCATGGTTATGAAAGCTCCCTGGATGATAGAATCTGAAAGATACTGCCACATTATTCAGGTATGCTTCAGTGGTAAAGGGTATTTGGTTAAGAAAGCTCACTTGATGATAGAATCAGAAAGATACTGCCAAATTATTCAGGTATGCTACAGTGGTAAAGGGTATTTAATTTTTCTCTATCTAGTGGACTTGGCTATATTCCAATTACTAGATGGATGCTTGTCGACACCACATCTGATCTCTCACTACTTGTTTTCAATCAATAAATATACAACGGTGTAATTACCATATTAATTCCTAGTGAAATGATTGTTCTTAATGACACTGGTACTCTAGAAACTGCAAGTGGGCCGGAGGTTGTCCGCCGGAGGGCCATCGGATAATTGCCGCCAATGGACTGCCATCAAACGGATGAGCAAGCAGTCTGACGGGCCGCCGGTGGCAGCTGAAAGAGGGCCGTCGATGTCGCCGTCAGCAGGCCGTTGGTGGGCCAAACTATTTTTTCTACCTGGGCTTTAAACTTTCGAGTGGATTATTTGGGTGCGTCAGGAAAGTAGCTTTTAGATGCGGTGACACAAAACATTATGAGGAGAGATGAATAGCAAAGTGCTACTCTGTGATGCAATCGTGCGAAATTGCAATTTACAGCCGAAATAAACTAGTTAAGTCACTCAAAAAAGATTCTCTTGTCAAAGATGTTTCATATTCACTGTATTCACACTGTATATGCGCATTTGCATCTTGTGTGTGTGTGGCATTATTGTAATGTTGGAATAATATTGTATTGTATGTGTTATTTACTCACAGTTAGCCCTCGCTTCGCCACTCAGAGCTGGGGGCGCCAAGCAGATTAGATGGCCTATATAGCTCCGTCCGCACTGCTTCAGCCTCATTCGTCTCATTATTCACTTCACTGACTGGTCAGCACCCTCGTCATAACTACTGCACCGAGAAGCCTTGCACCCACGGGTACCTGTTGTCAGTTTCCTGAGCTTCAGTTTTCTTCAGTTGTCTTCAGTTGTCTTCAATACACTTCAATCCACTTGGGTACGTCTGAGCCTAGGCTTACTGGCTTAGCTGAAGTACTGGGTACAAGTCCTTCTTGAACCACCCGGCCAAGTTCAAAGAGTTGTAAGGAAATAGTCACCTCGCTGCTAAGAATGTCATCTCAAAGGCAAGTTTCAGTAACCGTGTCTCTGTTCTGTAGGGTTGTAGCTACCTTACAGCATGACCAGGAAGAAGCATAGTTGCACAGTATGTGGCCGAGCAGTTCGAGGGCATAATGGTCCTGTCGGTGAAGGCAGGTGTAATGCCCCGTCTACGATGAGTCTCATGGAGGCTCTGTCGGATGATGGCAGTAACTTTGATGTGTTTCATGATAATCTGGGTAGAATGGCGGTATTGATTGACGAAGAACGAGACAGGGGTGCTTATAATAACCAGGGTAACAGAGACAAAAATTTGGACCGGAGTGGGCAGCCTAGGCGACATGAAATGTCCGACCGGCATTCCTTGCTGCTAATAATGGGCCTCCTTCATAGACTGTCCAACTCTGACAGAGGCCAGAGTTCTGAAGAACAGTAAGAGCAGTAATTGGTACTACACCCCCACACGTGAGGGAGATGGTTACGTTCAGAGGGGCTCTACATTTTTCGCTGCACCTCCTCAGCGTCAGCAGGCTCAAGTAGCCCCCGGGAGCGCACGGCTGGTACCAAGCTCACGGGAAAATTCTGCCCGCGGAGCAGAGGGCCCTTTCCTGGATGTGTGGCCTAAAACTGGCATCTATGGTAGGCCCCCCAGCGTGGGCCCCCCAGCCAGATCAAATTGGCACCCACATGGTGAGGAATATGCCACACCCCATAATCTCGATGTGCGTGAGATGAACCCCTACTTTGTGCACCCACAACATGGCGACCTGGATACGCCCCATTGTGTATGTTCAAAATGTGCGAGTGCCTCTTGCACAAGGTATTGACTTAGAGCCAGACTACTTACATGATGTAACCTGGCCAGGTGGCTATGACCCCACTATGGCGGATAATACCATATCAGGGGCGGAGCATGTATCCAAGAGACTGCGCAACACAGCACTGCGTGGTGAGTGTGTAGACATGATTGACTTGGGTGTCGAATTTGAGATCTGATAATGATGAATTTAGAAGTGTTGTGGACGAATTTGGAAATTTAAACATAAGATGTCAGAGGTCCAGCTTTATATTACAACTTTTGATGCAACAGCACGGTAGTTCTGATAAATGCATTAGGTGCGCTTCAGTAGATCATACCACCAACGACTGCCCCTTTCGTGGGCCCGGACAGGCCAATGACCTGTCCAAGTTCAAAAAGCCTAGTTCGGGGGGGGGGGGGGGGGGGCATCAGGGGATGTCTGTCTCTTGTACCAGCAAGATCTCTGCAAGGCAGGATCAAAATGCTAGCAGTGCCATGTCTGCATCAGTTGTAGCGGCCCAGACAGTATCAAGGGATGTGCAAATGTGCCAAACTCTGATCCCAGGGTCTGTTGCCTTCTTATGCCCTACTGGCACCATATGCTTTTTAAGGTCTATAATGTATCCAGGGCTCAAACCTTGTATAATGGTCTCCGTCATAGTGTGCGCATAGGACGCCAACCTGCCGCCAAATTATTCATTCGCCAAACTGGCCTTCTGCTTTGGATTTTTTCCAGCAAGATTCAGATGTCATCGCTGCTAATTGCGCCCTGGGAAGGTTATATGGTCTGTTTGAAATTTCTACTTACACCAGTTATGTGGTATCGCCCCTGGGCGTACTTGTCAAGCGTGACAGATCCAAGAACCGACTTATACACGATCATTCATACCCAGAACGTGATTCAGTCAACGCTAAATTAACCCGGATGACTTTCATTACATTATAATAGCATTGACAAAGCTATCACATTTTACTCCAGGCATCTATGGCTAAGCTTGATCACCAGTACGCTTGTAAACATTTGCTTGGCCTACGATGGGCATTATCCCCAAGATATTTTTTCTCCATGGGTCTCAATTTTGGGCTGCACTCAGCGCCCGCGTTATTTGATGCTTTTGCTGCGTCACTGCAGCTCAGCTCTTCATGCAAGATGAGGGTGTTTGTGATGAGGTGGTAAGATATGTTGATGATTTCCTGGTTATTGCAGCTGATGAGGGTGTCTGTGCCTGCAATCTCTCCATCATGCTAGCCACATGTAAAAAGGCAGGTTGTGCAGCAGTCCACGCTTCAAAAGTTACTTGTCCTGCTACGATCGTCGAGTTCCTAGGAATAGTCATAGACTCGGGAAAAGCGAGCTCAGGATATCAGATGAGAGAGTTGCTGAAATTAAAGCTATCCTTGCCGAATGGTCTAGCAAAGAATTCAGCACCAAGAGGCAGCTCCTTAGTCTGATTGGCAAGCTTGTATTTGCAGCGTGTGTCGTGAAGTCTGGGCGAGCTTTTCTGGGTCGCTTAATCCACAAAGCCAAGAAGCCTGGACACCTCCACTACAAGGTTCGCTTGACACATGACGCAATGCACATTGCCTGGTGGGCCAAGTGCCTGGACTCACACAATGGTGTTTATATATTTTTTCCATCGACTGGTCAGTGGGTCATGTATCCCATGTGTTTACAGATGCTAGTGACCTTGGATATGGAGCCGTCTTTGGAGATAGTTTGCCATGCTGCACCTTGATTCTCATTCTCTTGCCGTATACTCTATTAACTGGAGGGAGCTTCAGCAGCGGTCAAGACTCTTGTAACCTGGGGCCCTGATCTTCGATGCGCCAAAGTGTTGTTTCATATAGATAATACAGTCACTTCTCGAGTCAGTTAGACATTGGTGTGCTTATTGAGCTATTTCAGAGGTAGCCGTAGTATATATCTCTACCCATCTCAATGTCGAGGCAGATCTTCTCAGTAGAGGGAGTTGGTCGAATTTCACACTCTCTCCACCAGGGAGCGCAGGCCTGTCTGGCCTGCCCCCTTCGATTACTATGGTCAGCCTGTCTGAGGGATGTTTTTATCTCTTTCAGCCTCGGACTCTCATGTTTCCCACTTGGTGGGCTCCGGGCTGGCTTATAATTCACGCAGATCATATTCAGCCCCAGTTCATAGGTGTCTCCAGTAAATCTTATTATTTATATCCACTCAATTTATCTGAGACGCTCATATTACTAGCTCATCTGCTTCCTTGTCTTTGCAGCTCTCTACCATCAAGGTTTATTTGTCGGGGGTTCGGGCCTGGCTCATTACGCCCCCTGTCCCGACATTTACTCTCCCAGAGTCAAGTGGGCCCTTAGAGCTGTTGAGCGTTCCACGCCAGCTCCGGTTCAAGCTCAGCCCGTCTCAGTATCTATGTTGCTTATAATTTATTGATGTTTGCCATACAGTATTGATAACTTGATGTGGCCTACTTTGCCCGGACGTCCCACTCCTTGTGTCTTCTGTACACTTCATCTCCAATACACAGCCGCCTTATTTTACGCTTCGCATTGCCTCATCTAAGGCATCAGTTCAAGGCTTCGAGGTCATAGTGGGCTGTTCTGGATCTCTAGTTTGTGCTCATTGTACTTCGAGAGCTTATATCACCATTCGTCCATTTCTAGTTCATACCCTGCTTTTTAGATTTTTGGATGGCTCTCCACTCACCCATCAGGCGCCATCGGCCGCCTTGAAGAGATTTTGCAGCATCGCAGGTCATCCATCTCATAGAGTTACACCCCATTCCCTCAGGGTTGGTGCGGCCACAGACGCTGCCCAACTTGCTTTCACTGAATCAGATATTCAGCAGCTGAGTAGGTGGCGATCCGCTGCCTTTAGGGTGTACATCTGCCCTTCTCTGATCCAGTCTGCTCAGGTGTCAGCTAGGCTAGCCTCGGGCTCACAGCCTCTCATCCATCACTAGCCACATCTTGTACCTTATTTCATGAGTGTTCTTCAATCATAACTAAAACTCCACTACATTCTCTCTAACTTATCATCTTTTTAGATCATTTGGCTCTTGGGATTGCTCTCAGTATGCCTCCGGGTTTATCTTTCTGTGCTGTCTGTGTGTCCTGTCTTCTTTATGTCTTCTTTATGTGTGTTCCAACAATGGCGAAAGTTTCCAATCATCATATATGAGTTTGCGTGATTAATTAAGGGTTAATTCTTAAAAAAGTTCTCTCTAAAACAAAAATATAAAATAAAAATAAAATCCTCAGGGGTCAGTCAATGGACCCCTTTTGTTCAACATCTTTATTAAATGATACTGTTCTTGAGTGTGTATGCCATAATTCATAACACTAGCTAGCAAGAACTTGTCTTAGAGGGCTGCACTTTCCATATCTATCTATCTATCTATCTATCTATCTATCAGTCATGTTCATGATAACTTCAGCCCAGACTTTGCATATATCACTCATATATGGTTTACTAATTATTGTGTGAAAGCCAATTGAAAGCATGCAACACAATTAGAGTCAAATAAAACAACATTTTGTGATTGTTTCAGAAAATGGCCTTCCTGTACAAAACCATTCCTCATAAGCCATCAAAAGGACCTCTTGAGTGGTTGGTGAAGCAGATTGACGACCATACTAAAGCGTTGTGCGCTGGTCAACAGAAACTCCTTTCTCTTGTCCTGGTGAGTTGACGTTCACTCCTAATAGCTCCAGTTATTAAGAAAGGCAGAGAACAATACACTGTATATTGTATGCAATGAGTAAAGTCCATTAGAATTTGTTACAACCCTTAGACATTGTTGCGACTAATACATTTCTGAACAGATCTCTTGTTGTATGTGAAATAACAAGATTAAAGATACCGAGAAATTTATTCACACACAGGGTTGCATCTAACATAAAAATGAAACAGTAAACGTATTAGTATGAAATGTCATTACACGCTAGTGTTAGTAAATTCTTAAAGCCATGAAGGAAAAAAAGAAGTCTAACACCGATGTAGTCACAGATATTCTTTTGTTTTTTCAGACACTGACGCCCTTAGAAGTCGATGAAAAGTCAAGGTGAGTGTTAAAAAAGCAGAATCTCTATTTCAGGAGCAATGGCTGTGGGTCCCTCTTTAAAGTTGTTTTTGGCAGGCACAATGTCTTGTCGGAAAACTACAATTTCTGAAATCAATAATTCTTCATTTCAGGAGCAAGTGTCTGCAAATCCTCCTTATGAATTCAGAGTATGCAAAGCCACCAAGACAATCAAAACTAAGCACAGACTGTTTCATTCAGTGGACAGAAGAATTCCTTGTTACTTTGAAAGTTCTACTAGAGAATGAAGCAGATCCCGCCTGGATGCCTCAATGGCAATTCTTGAAGGATAGCTCTGCTCAGTATGTGTTCTTCAGGGCCATCCAACATGTTCTTATGTTCAAGAATCACCTCTTCAGTTCCTTAATGGACATCTTGCCCTTGTTTCTGTCTCCCATGGAATCCAACCAGGACTATTTCCAGGGCACTTCACTCGATGCATTTGTTGAATTTGGCTGGGATTCGTTAAACAGAGAAGTTGTACACTTACCTGATGATTTCTTTCATCAATACAAGACATTAATTTCCCAAGTCATAACACGTAACCCTGGCATTGTTGATATGACCAACTGTAATGGTGATATCCCATTGCATTGGTTTATTCAGGGCATGAAACTGCAAGAGAACATCATAGAACATGTGAGAGACATAGTACTTCTACTGAGATCAGATGACAACATTAACAGTAAAAATATTGACGGCAAAACTGTTGTACATTACCTTACAGAGGCATTGCCGGTATTTCACAAGGCCATATCTCAAAATGGGCATCAGGCATTTCTTGACCTTGTCAAGTGTCTTACATCTGATTCCAACATTGATGCTCGGGATAGCAATGGACAGACACCTCTGCACATATTAGCAGGAAAGTTTGTGAAAGATATTCAGGAGCATAGCCTGGAAATATTCTGTGATGTTTTTAAGATATTTGCAACTGAATCAAACATTGAAATTCAAGACAACCAAGGACGTACTGCTCTGCATGTTCTCACAGAAAAGGTGGCGTTGAATCCAGGCCTAGGAAAGGACATTAAGGCAATTTTTCCAGTAGTAACATCATCGCAAAATGTAAATATCCCAGATGAGCACTCAGTGACGCCATACAGCTGGATCTTAAAAGGAAAGTGGGAATGCCGACAAACGGGTTCGGACGCTGACATCTTTTCTGAAATTGAAGATGTCGTACTCCGGAATGAAGCTGATGCGGATCTTGCAAAAATAGGATATTCTGTTATTCAGTAAGTAGTATTTTACATTCAGTTTTGGCTGATGATGCCTTTGGACACTATTTTTTATTAGCTGTTGCTAAGTACTAATACATGTTACCCAGCTTCTCTCAAGAGAATAAAACTAATGGAGAATATCTAATTTTCAGTGGCATTTGCAAGTGCCATATACAAATCATAGAATACGGGATTTGAACAAATTTTATGTGATACTGAAACTGCCAAAAAAGCACACATAACTTGTGCAACTAACTTGCGTGTGACTGTCAAAATTTGTAAACCGGATTTGATGGAAGTGTTAGCAAGATAGCCTCGGTAACTTTCCTCTACAATTTGATCCAAAAATAGGGTACGTGTTTTCCAAAGATCATTTAGCAAATGTAGGAGGGGATTGTTTTTAGTTTACCTGTCCATAAACCTTAAGTTTATTCAAAGCTGAATGAGATCCAGCCCAGAACTTAATGCTCTAGGGCAAAACTATGGGTTTTCTTTCCGTCGCCTGTCATATTCCTATTGGTTACTGTAAGTTATATGTCAGAGTTCTATTAGCTAGGGGTTATGGCATGTTGACCACAAACCAAGACCTCTCCTCTGACCTTTAATTCTTGACTTAAGGTAGCTTACATAAACACTTAAGTGGAATGACTAAGAGTTTAGAAATATATATATAGAATTTAAATACAGTAAAATTAGATATGTAAAATCTGAATGGAATATCAAAGAATTTAAGGACTAAAATAAAGTCAAATAACAAAACTAGTTACAATCTTACAACACACATTTTTGTATTTGTAGATTATGACCCTAAGATAAATTCTATAAGAATACAACTTACAAATTTTGACATCTGCTTCCAAGCAGAGCTGCTGTGATTCTGCTCATAGGATTAATTTAGGCCTCTCAAGTCGATCAAGCCGATCAGCCACCCGTGACTGCTGAATCATGACACTGTAAAAATTGGCTTTTATTTCACAGCTCAATTTACTCATTATATAATATGGTAATTTTCAGTGAAAAATTTATGACACTTTTTTAATCTATAATGGGGCAGCACTGTTTGTACATAAGGTGTTTTGAGAGTTCATAAAGCGAACATTTGCATCATGAAATTTCAGGCATTTGGAGACGAAGGCGATCATAGAAAAGCTTCAGAAAAAGGAAGACCTGGATGACCACGGACAAAGAATTCTGGACCTGCTCATAGACGTTGGATCAAAGATTCTGGAAGGAGACCCAGAGGTTTTCATGATGATGATAAGGAAGGGGAGCAGGCTGAAAGAATCGACTTATTTCATTCAGATAATACAGGTATGCACCTGATTTGTAATGTACGATTCTAACATCAGTTATCAATGAGGCCGATGTATTGATATTCGACCTCTGTGTCATACTGACATTGTCAGATCAATTAGATATCTCTTTTGGTCAGGTCTAGCTTGTGAATTGGCAGTTTTATGTTTTATCCTGGTCCTTGAAATTGGAATAGCTTTATATCCCACACTTGGCTGTGTTCCTCACAGAAAACCTATTAGGAACAACCCATGAGGTATTTAGTGTGATCCACATCCCTAATTATAATAAATTGTGATCCAATATTCCTGGTTTAAATGTTAGACTGACTACTTCAGGATAATCTGTTTCACTTTCATTTTTCACACTAAAGATCACAGCTTCGCCAATTATACAAATTATAATTCAATATTCATGAAACAAAACCTGGGTTGAAGATAATTTTTTCATTTTAAAAAGTTATTTTGAATTTAAAGTCAAAGAATTGTCCCTAATGTTTATATCTGGGTGAGCAGTCAATCAGCTCTTTAGCCTTTAACTTTCACTTTCACTATTCAAAATGGAACATGAACTTCGCTGATTCTTGACTGATTTTGACCCAACAAAGACTGACTTGAAGCTGAATTTCCCTTTTTTTTCAAATCTACAGTGGCTTTCTATATCTCATTATTTATCTGTACCATTGATTCGTTTTTACCGACGATAGAATCCGACATTAAACTATAAACCGCAAAATCTGCAAAATGTATGACTATCACTTGTTTTGTAAAAGTTCACTTTTCAATTTCTTTCAGATATTATCTGCAATAGTAGTTTCTGATTTGTCAAAGTGAGTACACAAATGACATACACAGATACATTGTTTTTGAACTGTATAGCGTCAGTATTGACCCACATATTTCTTTTGGTCTTTTTAATGAATGATTAGTCCTTTAACATATTTTCCACAGATCAAAGTACCTGCGGCTGCTCCTCATGAATGCAGAATATACATCTGGGAGGCAGTGGGATAACCTCCAGTGGACAAATGAGTTCATAGACATCTTAAAAATGCTGCTCAAGGCAGGAGCAGATCCAACATGGATGCCAGGGGAATCTGATGAAGTTTCAGGAAGAGATGATGATGGTTCAGTGGATCAAAATGAATCGGCATTGTACAGATTTCTTCAGGGAGTGTTCCTTATCCTTGCTAATGAGAAGCATCTTGCCACTGAATTGATGGAACTCCTCCCATTATTCCTCAATCACAAAGAATCAAAATACACTGTCATTCATGCATTGCTCAAATTAATTTGTGAACATCCAGATGCAGCAGGCAAACTTATACCCTTCATTCCTAATCTCACAACAGCTGAGAACGTGAATATTCAAGACTGTGATGGGAGGACTCCACTGCATATCTTAGCAAAAGGCATTTGTGAACATCCAGAAGCAGCAGACATGCTATTGCCCCTCTTTCCAAATCTTACAACACTGGAAAATGTGAATGCCATAGACTGTATTTGGAGGACTCCTCTGCTTAGCCTTTTAATTGGCATTTGTGAACATCCAGAAGCAGCAGACATGCTATTGCCCCTCATTCCAAATCTAACAACACTGGAAAATGTGAATGCCACAGACTGTGATTCGAGGACTCCTCTGCATAGCCTTTTAATTGGCATTTGTGAACATCCAGAAGCAGCAGACATGCTATTGCCCCTCATTCCAAATCTAACAACACTGGAAAATGTGAATGCCACAGACTGTGATTCGAGGACTCCTCTGCATAGCCTTTTAATTGGCATTTGTGAACATCCAGAAGCAGCAGACATGCTATTGCCCCTCATTCCAAATCTAACAACACTGGAAAATGTGAATGCCACAGACTGTGATTCGAGGACTCCTCTGCATAGCCTTTTAATTGGCATTTGTGAACATCCAGAAGCAGCAGACATGCTATTGCCCCTCATTCCAAATCTAACAACACTGGAAAATGTGAATGCCACAGACTGTGATTCGAGGACTCCTCTGCATAGCCTTTTAATTGGCATTTGTGAACATCCAGATGCAGCAGACAAACTATTGCCCCTCATTCCTAATCTCACCACAGCTGAGAACGTGAATATTCAAGACTGTGATTCGAGGACTCCCCTGCATATCTTTGCCAAAGGCATTTGTGAACATCCAGAAGCAGCAGACATGCTATTGCCCCTCTTTCCAAATCTTACAACACTGGAAAATGTGAATGCCATAGACTTTATTTGGAGGACTCCTCTGCATATCCTATCAATTGGCATTTGTGAACATCCAGATGCAGCAGACAAACTATTGCCCCTCATTCCTAATCTTACAACATCTGAGAACGTGAATATTAAAGACTGTGATTCGAGGACTCCCCTGCATATCTTTGCCAAAGCCATTTGTGAACATCCAGAAGCAACAGACAAACTATTGCCCCTCATTCCTAATCTTACAACATCTGAGAACGTGAATATTAAAGACTGTGATTCGAGGACTCCCCTGCATATCTTTGCCAAAGCCATTTGTGAACATCCAGAAGCAACAGACAAACTATTGCCCCTCATTCCTAATCTTACATCACTGGAAAATGTAAATGCCATAGACTGTGTTTGGAGGACTCCTCTGCATATCCTATTAATTGGTATTTGTGAACATCCAGATGCAGCAGACAAACTATTGCCCCTCATTCCAAATCTTACAACACTGGAAAATGTGAATGCCATAGACTGTGTTTCGAGGACTCCCCTGCATATCCTATTAATTGGCATTTGTAAACATCCAGATGCAGTAGACAAACTATTGCCCCTCTTTCCAAATCTTACAACACTGGAAAATGTGAATGTCAGAGACTGTGTTTGGAGGACTCCTCTGCATATCCTATTAATTGGCATTTGTGAACATCCAGATGCAGCAGACAAACTATTGCCCCTCATTCCTAATCTCACCACAGCTGAGAACGTGAATATTCAAGACTGTGATTCGAGGACTCCCCTGCATATCTTTGCCAAAGGCATTTGTGAACATCCAGAAGCAGCAGACATGCTATTGCCCCTCTTTCCAAATCTTACAACACTGGAAAATGTGAATGCCATAGACTGTGTTTGGAGGACTCCTCTGCATATCCTATTAATTGGCATTTGTGAACATCCAGATGCAGTAGACAAACTATTGCCCCTCTTTCCAAATCTTACAACACTGGAAAATGTGAATGTCAGAGACTGTGTTTGGAAGACTCCTCTGCATATCCTATTAATGGGCATTTGTAAATATACAGATGCAGCAGACAAACTTATGCCCCTCGTTCCTGATCTAACAACATCTGAGAACGTGAATATTCAAGACTTATCTGGGATGACCCCACTGCATATCCTATCAATCGGCATTTGTGAACATCCAGATGCAGCAGACAAACTATTGCCCCTCATTCCTAATCTCACAACATCTGAGAATGTGAATATTCAGGACTACGATGGGAGGACTCCACTGCATATCTTTGCTAAAAACATTTGTGAACATCCAGATGCAGCAGACAAACTATTGCCCCTTTTTCCTAATCTCGTCTCACCTGACAATGTGAATGCTGGATATGAACACACCTCAACTCCATTCTCCTGGATTTTAACAGGCAAAGCAAGATGGGAGAATGACCCACACAGAAAAAAGAAATTTTTGCAGCTTGAAGAGATATTTCTCCAGAAGGGTGCTGATGCTCATCTTGCAAGGGCAGGAGCAACAGAACCCCTGTAAGTATCTAATCACATATTTAAATGTTGTATCAGGTGATTTTTGCTTAGTACTTGTAATATCAATCCAGTGAAATTACCAGCTCAGTTCTCCATGCAACATTTTCAAGCTTGTTTGTCTTGAGTCCAATTAATCATAATTCATCTTTATAACTACAAAAAAACACTTTCCATTTAGAAGTTATAGTAACTGTTTTTATAAGCATCGCTACAATTTATTTGCAGATATATTACAAAGAAATGGACTGAGGATAACGTAACACATGTAGGGCAAAGAAAACGCATTGATGAGTCAGGAGGTTACTTGATCCTTAATCATGTTGGCATAAGGGTACCTCCAAAGGCTTTGAATACAGACATAATGATGTCAGTAGCAATGATAGACAATACTGAATCAAGACAACAACAAATCAAGTCTGCTGGATTCCATGAATTTGTACAGCCTGGAATTTGTTTACGCTTAGAACCACATGGGCAAAGATTTCGCCATGCAATACAATTTGAAATAGGAAACCAGGCTGCGACTGAAAATTTCAAATTGTTGGTGTTCCACAAGGAAGTAAAGCGTGCTCAAGAAACTGAATGGAATGATATCACCCAGGAATCCAACCCAGAAATCCGAGATGGTGCTTACGTTTTTTTTGTCAACCACTTTTCTCTCATTGAAACAATCAAACTGCTTCTACCAGTGACTGTACTAAGTGCAGGTGTTGGATTCGCTGTTGGATATAAAGTACGTGCCTTGCTCAATAGTCGACATGCTCACTGCAACTTTAATGTGTACTTCAAACCCACTGAATGTAATTTGGTGGTAGTAGTCCTCCAAGCGCAACAGCAACAGAAGAGCCAAAAATTTGACTTAAATCTCAGGGACTCTGACTACACCACGGTTGGAAGGGGAACATCTCAATATCACATTATTGAGGATGAAAGGTTCTTGTTTTACTATAACACCTCTCCAAATTTGGCTAAGGCATGCTCTTTCCAACTTAGTGAATGTGAACAGGATGGTCAATATATTGAAGTTCCATTTCTCACCCAGAGCACTGATTATCATCCCAAGAAATTGCATATTCGTCGAAGATTGGATGCTGTTTTTCCGGAGCAAGACATTTGCGAAATCACTTTGGAGATTCCTCAAAATCAGGAAAAATTATCTGTTTGGGAGAAGGTCCTACAGAGGAACAGAGAACGAGTCACAAACAAACTAGATGTCAAGGAAATCCTGGATTACTTGCGTCAGGATGGTGTCCTGAATGTCGCTGAACAAGAAAATTTGCTTTCAATTTCAGCCAAGCAAGAACAAGCAGGAAAGCTGTTGGATTATATTTCTGGGAAAGGCTGGAAAGCTTTCCAATTATTCGTGAAATCTTTGATTATAAAGTATCCTAGTATTGGTTCAGAACTACAGAGAGATTATGCATCAAGTTGCCCGACTTCTGCTCATGATGAAACACTCAATACTTCATCAAACTCCGCAGGAGCTTCTGCAGCTATGGAAGAAGAAATGCAACTGTCAAAGGTGGTAGATGGCATGGAGATTTCTGGAAATCCAGGCAACGAACCAATTTGGGTAATGGTTTTACGAACACACAGAGTAGAGATTGTTGAATATCTCAACATTCGATACATCCTACCACATATGCAGCAGTATGATATCATCAATCTTCGCCTGAAGGAAGAATTACTTCACGAACCAGCAACAATTGTTCGGACAGGAAAGCTGTTGGATATCATTTGTACCAAAGATGTTGAAGCATTTCACCATTTCATCGAATCCTTGGAGAATGATTATTCTGACCTTGCTGACAAGTTGAAGAGTGCATATAAAAAAGCTAGTGATCAAATGAGCGGAGAATAATTATTGCTGGGGGAAAAAATAATTTAAGCAAACATTTCTCACTTTTCATTACCTCAAAGTGACTCATTGAATTTAATGCCGAATGTTCATAATGTACAGTTGCCTTGGAATGCTTGGAATGCTTGATGTGGGTTGATATTTTGTTTCATAAGCATACATTTAATTTTGGTATAATTATGGTTACTACTTTTGTTGTTTATATTCATCAGTCCCACATAGAGTAGCCATAAATGTTGATCTTTGGTAATGATTGTATTTTTGTTCAATTATATTAGTTGTTTTTATTCAGGTGCCAGAATTGAGGAATCATTGTTCATTTGTCCACTGAGAGTATGGGTTGAGAGTGAGATGAAACTGATGATCCATGAAATGATGCTCGTTTGGCATTAAGTATTATCTGTACTTCATAGTATTGTACTTTTTGCAATCTGTAATAATTTCAACTGGCTTAGGTAAGTGTAATAATTGGACGAGCAGTTGAGTGTGAATATGTCTGAATATGTTCTTCATTCGTATCCATTGTTATTTAGTGCAGATGTTCAAATGCATTTGAAAATCGGAATTTGTTATTGCATAATGTTTGAATTAAAATATATGCAAATTGTATCAAGCATGATTCTTTTAATTATTCTATAATACCATTGTGTGTGGACAAATTAAGTATGTGGTAAGCGTAAGCTGTTGCCTTTCTTGTAATATTCCCAGTGAAGAATTTTACCTCACAGTGACCTCACTGTTA
Source organism: Alitta virens (assembly GCA_932294295.1). NCBI lineage: Eukaryota > Metazoa > Annelida > Polychaeta > Phyllodocida > Nereididae > Alitta > Alitta virens. The sequence goes on along the minus strand of OW028576.1, from coordinate 49,021,739 downwards.
CCCATACGTATTCACACAGAAACATCAGAGTTAGGTCACAGAAAACTCATACTATTGATGCACACCTACCTCACAGTAAAGCTAGAATACGAGGTCAAACCTGTGAGGTAACTGACCTAGCTGTGAGGTATTTGTGAACTAGCTGTGAGGTAACTGTTGTAGTAGTTTGACCCTTGACGTTTTATGTAGACACATAACAACGCATCTTCCCAGTCGCCATCTTTATTCCGGAATCCCGTTTTACACACGGCCCCTTAGCACATTCACTCAATGCCGCTTATATCATTACATCCCCCGGGTTTAAAATTTAGCTCAAAATATTGTAACACCCGGTGTAATCATTCTCATTACATAACTTGTACATCATAGTAAATTATCATTGCCTACTCTACATCCTGGACATGGATTTTCTAACTTTATAATATATATATATTTTTTTTTTGTATGTATATAAACAATACATGTTTTGAAAATACCATATTACAATTCAAATAAAATAGAATTTACAATTTATAAGACTGAAAATTAACAAAATAAATACTTTTACCAAAACTAATAACTTTGTTTTTTATATATATATATATATTTTTATTTTTTTTAACAGTCCAATTTCGCTGGCTTCTTGATAATTCTTCCTGAGCGTGTTCTTTTTTCTGGTGTAGAACTTGGTACTTCATTCTTCGATTTACCCGAAGAATTGGTTGTTACAGTTTCTGCACTGACAGCTTCTGATACAATTTGACCAGGAACTGTTTCACTAGATAAGACAGTCTCTGTTGAAGGATTGCTTGTAATAACATCGGGTATTACATGAATGTTTGCACGAACAGTCTCTTGATTTTGAACAGTCTCTTGTGATCTAACTGTATCATCACGACAAACCGTCTCTGGTGCACTTGAACGTGATTGTGTTGTTGACCGATTGTCAACTACAGGAACGTTTGAGCTCACACTTTCACAAATATGTTGTCTATTTCTTCTGAGCGATCTGCCATGTTGATCTTGTACAATGTACGATCTCTGGTGATCTGTAGATTTCACGACTGCTGGTTTCCAACACTGTGTTGTTTGGTCTTGAATACGAACTTGTTGCCCTGGGTACAGTGGTGGGAGGTCGTCTTTACGGGCTTTTCTATCAAAGTATAACTTCTGCGTATCTGTGCGTTTCTGTAGTGCGTTCTGTATATCATCTTGATTGCGATCTTCTGAACGGATTCGTGTCGTCACGGATGATCTGATTTTTCTTCCCAACAGCAATTGAGCTGGGCTTGCGATTGAAGAAGTGACACGTGTTGCTCTAAGTTGCAAGAGTGCTAATCGAATGTCTGTCTGCGATTCTCTAGCTTTCTCCATAATCATTTTGACAGTTCGTATTTGTCTCTCGACATAACCATTTCCCTGTGGTCTTCTAGGTGCTGAAGTAACATGCTTGAAACCCCAACATTCAGCAAACTTGCTAAATGAGACACTTGAGAAATGAGGTCCGTTGTCACTTACAATCTTGTCAGGGATTCCCATTTCGGAGAATAAGTGTTTCAAAATGTCTATAACGGAACTACTGGGAGCGGGATTTGGCATTTTTCTAATAAATGGATACTTTCTGTAGTAATCTGCGATCATCAGCCACTGAGAGTTGTCAAAAATGTCAATGCCAAGTACACACCATGGGCGAGATGGTACTTCGTGTGGCATTAGAGGTTCGGGGGCTTGTGAAGTTTGATGATATTGACGTATCGAGCATTTCTTGATGAAATTCTCTATATCCTTATTAATGTTTGTCCAAAACACTGTGTCTCTGGCTAGGAGTTTCGTTTTATCCACACCCATATGCGCTATGTGTAGCTCATTAAGAATTTCTTTCTGCATACATGCTGGAATCAGAATTTGTTGACCCTTGAGGATAAGTCCATCATCCACTACTAACTGGTCTCGTATACTCCAGTAGCTTCTAATTTCTGTAGGTAACTCTTTGATAGTTGACGGCCATCCAGTAACTATCACTTCTTTTAGATGGTTAAGCATATGATCCACGGTGGTTTCTTCTTTTAACTTCTCTATTTTCCTACTTGAAAATCTAATGTGGTCAACCCTTACGTCAAGTTCAATGCTTATTCCTTCAGGTGAACTGGGAAATCTAGATAACGCATCTGCCAATAAGTTTGTAGCACCACTCTGATGGGAAATGTCAAAGTTGTATCCTTGCAACGCTATAATCATACGCTGCAATCTTGCCGGTACATTCTTAATTGGCTTATCCAATATCATCACTAGTGGTTTATGGTCTGTCACCACGTGAAATCTTCTGCCATACAAGTACTGATGGAATCTCTGTGTAGCAAACACAATACTCAACAGTTCACGCTCTATACATGCATATCACTGTTCTGTACTTGTCAGGCTCTTGCTTGCATATGCAACTGGACGCAGGTCTCCACTGTCACTTGGTTGCAGTAATGCAGTGCCGACCCCCTTCTGACTGGCGTCACAATGCAGATATACGGGTTTGCTCACATCAAAATATTGTAACGCTGATGCTTGGGAGATTTCGTTCTTGATGGACGTAAATAATTGTTCCTGATTACTGTCCCAAACGAATACATTGTCTTGTCCCAAGAGTTCTCTCAGAGGAGCTATCTTTGTGCTGAAATCTTTCACGAACCTAGACAAATAGTTCAGGAAACCCAGGCATTGTTGCATTTCTTTCTTATTTGTTGGACTTGACATGTTCATAAGGTTGTTGACCTTCTGTGGGTCTGGTTTCATACCTTCTGATGAATATACATTTCCAAAGAAGGAAATGCTACTCTTTTTGATCTCACACTTGGTGGAATTCAATGTCAGTCCCTGCTCACTTGAAATCTTCATGAAGCTTCTGAGATTGTTGTCGTGCTCAGACTCAGTTTTTCCATACACTATGACATCATCTGCTATGCCGCATGTTCCTGAGCATTTTTCTAAGATATTATCCATTTCCATCTGGAATATGTCTTGGCTCACACTTAAACCGAATGGAAGCCTTCTAAAGCAGTAACGTCCAAAAGGGGTGCCAAAAGTAGTCAGTTTCTGGCTTTCCTCATCTAGAGATATTGCCCAATACCCCGATTTGGCATCTAACTTTGAGAAGTATCTTGCTCCACTGAAACGGTGGTTTAACTCTTCTACTGTGGTCATTTGGTGATACGGTCGAATGAGTGCTTTATTGAGAGCTCTTGGGTCTAAACACATCCGCAGTGATCCGTCTTTCTTGGTGACATACGTTATCGAGCTCACCCATTCCGTTGGCTCTTGGATTTTACGAATGACTCCGTCATTAACCATCTTATCGAGTTCTTGTTTTATCTTGTCTTTAAGAGCAAGCGGAATACATCTGGGTGCATCAACATGACTCTGCATGTCATTCCTATTTTTTAAAGTGTGTGTGGACATGTTTCCAATCCTATCGAATTGTTGTGGATATAGTTTCATCAAGTCAGCTACATTGTCAATCGTAGACTTTGGCTGTGCGCCTGTAGCAGACGAGTGTAGACTGTCAACAGATTTCCGCTGGTTGACTTCATGACTGTTGTGTAACGTAACAACCTTAAACTTCCCTGCTCACTTGATGGCCTCACAGAAACCTCACACAAATATCACGGTGTGACCTCACAGCATGGTTCACACGGTGAGGTCACAGAAACATCATCCTATATGACCTCACAAAATATGACAACACTGTGAATTATTCATAGGTGATATCATAGATGTGAAGTCACAGTTAGGTATTTGTTGTCTATTCATGTAAGACATCATGGTTGTGGGAACACAGTTAGATAACTGTTAGGTAGTCTTGTGTGAAATCATCATTGTGACTTTCGTGTGACTTCACTGTGACTATATCATTACCTCACGTCTTCACTGGGTTTTACAAAGCCACTCTGTATCTAGTTTGAAACGACAACTCCACTTTGTAAATTTTCAAGGTAGGGGGAGTATTTATTGACTAACTCTTACCCCTCAGTTGTTTTTATAATGTTTTTATTCAATTCAATAAACTAGAGGCATGTCTGTGATTTTACGGTGCATATATGTACAAAAGCATATTGAAGTCTAAGCTAAGATATTTTTAATATCCAAATTATCCGAAATTAGTACTTGAAAATTTTGACTTACACATAATTATTTTTTTTTTTTACAAATATGCAACCTACAATACTATAATGAACACAGCTCACAGTTCTAGCTCCCAGTTAGTTCCTAGAAGAAAGAACCGGTCAAATTCTTGGTTATTGGAAAGTTAGTTATATGGTAAGCATGCACCGATGAAATAGTAATCACCAATATTTGGTACCATTAAATAGCCGAGGTATTAGGCTATCTAATGAATATACGAGGTAAGCATACTGACATATTGACATCTAGAAGTGCTGCTGACTTTGGAGATGGCAAAATATCTTTTCATGAGAGTTTCCCACTCCTTGAATGCTAGCCCGACAGCAGTGTGCGCTTATAATACGTAGTGAAACAGTCTTATACTTTATGCTATATTTACACAACACTGGCTCAATATTAAGGCCCGATGAACAACACACCCCCATTAGGAAGTAACTTCATAGAATTAATGGACTATAGGATGGGAGCTTTAAAACATTTCTAACTGTTGAGCTTCAGGGCAATGCTCCCTTGCCAAGTGCTCGTAGTCGAGATTGTTGTGAGGTCTTAACCACTACTAATCAGCCGACTTCAGGATGGTTAAAACTAGGGCTGTACACCAGTTCTTGATATACCGTTTGTACCAGTACAATGATAACGATACGGGTATTGATAACCGTTATTCATAATAACGATACAATTAAACGATATGCATAGCGGTGTTTTCGAGCTAATGAGACACCTGCTAACCAAATGTTCCAGTGATTTTGAGTAAAATATCAGCTCTTTTTCATTGCAACGACATTTAACAACATTCTGGAATTATTCCATAAAAATATTGTTCATTATATTTCATTGTGAATTGTCAATATGTAGGCTTTGTTTATTCTCCTATTGATATAGCTTAACGATACGTATCATGATACGTATCGTATTGGTTATACTGTATCGTGATACATATCATATTAAAGATAAAGGTGTACAGCCCTAGTTAAAACCTCAGAACTATCTCGCCTACTAGCACTTGGCAGCGGAGCATTGCGACAGCTGTATGCTCCACAGGAAGTTGAGAAATTCCAGAAAGGAACAGAGCCTGTCAACCGCAGGTACCGTGCAATTTCTGCCGAAAGACGGCGCTTGTCCGGTGCGTAGCACCGGTCTTTCTGATAACTCACGCGAAGCATCAAGGGATAAAGTAAAATATCGATCGTTGAATAAGCGTCGCAACGCCGTTACAACGCTTGTTCAGTTCCATTTATTTCGTTAGAACGCTTGTTCAGTGCTTTTCATGAAAATAGTACCTTCTGCAGTAGGTTGAATTCCACGGTAAAGTTGTTCAATTTCATGACGTTAGTAGAGTTAAAGTCAAAAGAAATCGTCTGAATTAATTTTACAGTGAGTGGCTTCTTGGAAGAAAGAAATAAGGCGTAGTAATCGCACTACTTTGTATGCAGATGACGCGCGGAAGCATTTCCCTCCCCGATTCTGGGGGAGCGGCAAATCCCACCTTAACCAACCTCACCCCACGAGCAGGGCTCAAACCACCTACCCTACTTGTGAGGTCACAGTTGAGCTGAAGGCAAAACCACCTAGCCAAGTGCTAGTAGGTGAGACAGCTTAAGAGAGATGAGAGATAAGATTTATTCTTCACTGTTTGATGAAACGATTGAGTAGTGCCACTATTATACACCAGGTGTCGTCCTTGTCTCCTGGACGCCCCCTGTTGGGTCTCGCCCTAACTCTCCTCACAAATGCGTTGCGCTGACGCTGAAACGTCCATTTATTTTCATCATGCAAGCATGGAACTCATTTTTTAAATTCATCAGTGGTTTACAAACAAACTCACAACACCAGATGCATGAAGTAGCTATTTCATATAAATGGAGAAAATGTGGGAGACATGTCTGGAATCTTCACTGGAGAGAAGATCCTGCATGTTGCCTCTTTACTGAATAAAACCTACATCATATTGTGAATAAATAAAAAATTCTGTCTAATGTGCAGTATCTTTATTAGTTCCTTATCCAAAATTCTGTCAATTTATCTAATGTATGTATTCTTTGTAATTCAAAAGAAAATGCCTTCCTTCAATTTTTAATGAAATGTTTAATATAAAGCACAAAAAAGACGGTGGCGACCCCTGGCGTATTGCGCAGGTGTTGCACAGAATTTTCACCTGACGACAGTTCTTATGGGCAGAAATCCCTTCCTTGTCCAGTTATGTATGAGATTTTCTCAGATGTACAATTCAGTTAAAACAATTCATGGAGTCATAGAATACCATGTGAGCGGAAATTTTTACAAAAGTTTACATATTATAATTGCATTGAGTCGCATTCCGCAGAGAACCGTCTCTAAAAGAAAGCAAGAAATAGCCACTGTTGTTGAGCAACTTCATTAGGGGTAACTATTTTCACCTGTACTTTAGAGAATGGCTATATATGTTCAGTGATGCCACAACCTGAGAAAGATATCTTATTGAGATAAAATTAGGAATTATCAAAGCTTTGGTAATCTAAAAATACCTTTTTGGAAAAGTAACAATATAATTTTAGCGAATGATTTGACAAAAAGTTTGAAATTTTGCAGTGGTGTAACTTTTGCAGATGACACAACAATATACGCTTCTGGAAATAGTTTAAAATTTTTGTACAAAAAGGTTAATGAAGATTTAAGATCATTAAGTAGTTTGTTTAATGGTAATTCACTTACATTGAATATAGAAAAGTCAAGATATATCATTTTTCGATCAAAAAGGAACCAAGTTAATTACAATGGAAAACTAGATCTAAATGGGCAAACAATACCCCAAGTCAAAAGTATTAAATTTTTAGGTATCATGTTGGACGAATTTTTAGAATGGACGCTACAAGTAAAACATATGTTAACTAAAGTTATTGCAGGAAATTATAGTTTAAATATGATAAAAAAACATTATACCTACTAGATCGAAATTACAAGTATATTATTGTAATGTACAAAGTCATCTGGCGTATGCCATAAGTGCCTGGGGACCTATGTTGAAAAGCAAGGATTTACAAAGTGTAAGGAAACAACAAAATAAATAAATCGGGTTAATATATAATGTCAAAAGAAGGACTAGACTAGAACCATACTATAAAAAGGGTAAAATATAAAAATTTTATAATCTAGTTAAAAGCTCACTGTTGAATATATCCTATAAGTATATAAGTGAAATATTACCATTACGAATTACGAACTTGTTTAGCCTAACAAACCATAACTACAACACAAGAAACAGAAACAATTTAAGGACACCACATCATACAACAAACATATACAATAAAAGTTATCTGGGAAAAGCACCAAGTCTATGGTTACCTGCGAATATAACATTAAAAAGCAAAACTAGTGTCAAAGCCTTTAATAAAGCATTAAAAAAGCAACTTTGTAATTAGTATTAGTGTGCAAATATGCAATATATGTCAATTCATTTTATTTTTTTATTATTATTATTATTTTTTTAATTTTTTAATTTTTTTAAATTATGTGTCACTTTATGAATTTAATTTCAATTTGATTTAATTAGCGTCTTTTTCCTTTTATTTAATGTAAGGGGTGTGCACAATTTTACAGCTTTTTTAGTAAGCTAGTGCACATCCCCCACAGTATGCTAATGTCATTTATTGTTTATGTAATGTACTAACCATATTGAGATACTACATACTGTGAACAAATAAAACATCTAAACATCTAACAACAGGTATAGATATACTTGGCATTATACTCACAAATACAGCTTTGATCGACTATTCAAGAAATCAAGAAAGACTTCCTCAACATGAATGGTACAGTTTGATAATTGGCAGTAGCTACAATGGATTTTGGTGGCTATTGTATTGCACATTTAACTGAAGTGACACGTGTTAGGTGCATACAAGAGCACAGGTAGATCTACATTTATAAATAACTTGTTCTTCATCTGTGGACTGGACAAACATGATCAGGTACCTCTTGGGCAATTACATAGAAATGGTAAGAACAATACAATCGAAAAAAGGGTGCGCTATCCAGGGTGTTTCCAAGCTTTTGGAGGGTGTGCCATGGAAACCCCTCCTCTGAAAATGATTGCCATTTTCGTTGAAAAATTCCAGAGTTTCCACAGCACACGCTACACTGTATATACCCCCCCCCCCCCTTTTGAGAAGGGCGGTTAATCAATGCAACCCCCCCCCCCCCTCCCCTTTCTCAAAAGGTGGGGGCGGTATATACACTCCTGGGCAAGAATAAAATGAGGCATGCTATGTAATGCTTGAAAGTTTGAAATTTCTGAGGAAGATGTCTGAACCAAGTTCCCTGGTTCCAGTTCCTAGATAGTTCCTTTAAGATAAGATAAGATATATATATAAGATAAGATAAGATATATATATAAGGTAAGATAAGATAAAACTTTATTTACATTCGGTGGTGACAATAAAACAAAGAACATAAGCTACAGACAGTAGCTTTTCAATAACAACAAGATAACAAATATTTACAAATGATATGAGAAATGACATATAATGTTCTTAGTAAAGTTACAGGTTATTAAAATAAGTTCCTTTTCTAGATAGTTCCCAGAAGTTTTGAACCAAGATAGAATATTTCAAGGCAGTATGTATTCTGTATGGACGCCCCTGCTCTTGATAAAAAGCTTCTGTGGTGAGATCAGCTATACAATTTTGATGATGGTTAGGCCCATGTGATATGTCTATGTCTCAAGACTACTGGGTCTGAAGCTAAGCCAGCTTATATGACCAGCTACCAGAGGCAGATGTAATGATGATATGATAGGCTGCTTGGAGTCCACACCATGTTACACATTCACCCCCCATGGGTGGGGGGGGGGGGTCTTCAAATTGCTTCAGCAAAGACACCCAGTACAAGGCACCGCCAATTAAAAAAAAATTAACATCTGCAAATCTAGTCAACTAAGTCCAAATGTGAGTCACGAAGCTCATAAAAAGCGGCGAAGCATAAGGAAGGGACATATAATCATGTGAATTGTGTAAAATCTATAGAAAGAAAATACTGTCTAGGAAATAAGTATCAAGTACATTGAGGCCACACATAACGACCATGCTGATAATGAAGTCCAGTAATAATGAGAAGGTCATACTGCATGGTTGTAAACACGAATGTGTCCTGCATGATGTCAGTGAATCGCCAGAGTCCACTGACAGTGGCTGCATTCCATGAGTATTGACTTCAGGACCAATTGTACTTCGATAACTTTATCACAAAAGTTGGTTAAATAATACTAAATACTTTTTGTTTGACTCAATATAGTTTGTCATATTTGGGTTCTGTTGAATATTATCATTGATATTTGGGCCTATAAAATATCACAGCATATTAATGCCTTCGAGTAATTCATTTGTCCTTTCTTATGTTGATCACTTGGAGGTGATGAACCAAGTCATTCACTGCACAGAAAATGCTTGTGCAAGTAGCATGTGAATTTCATTTCAGTAACTCCAACATGATATTGAATAATGTGTATATTCATTTCATTTTCATATAATATACATAAAATGCTTGTAACAATAGCATGTGAATTTCATTCAGTATTTTGTTCATCAATGTTTCTGTCCTGTCATGAACTAGTGATTGTCACTCATGAGAACAAATCCTTAAAATGTTGTCTTTTATTTTGTTTTGGATACACTTCATTTTTGTTACTATTATTATTCTTGAAATATTCTATTAACTTGATAAATTGTAATCGGTGACTCGGGAGATTTCAGCCTACCTTTAAACGCCTGGGTGGCCTCTCGATAGCGGTCTTAAGACCTTAGAGAGGCCTCCCACACATAGAGTAAATACCTTTAAAATATCTCTTTACTTGTAAATTGTGTCTATGTATGTTTCCATCAATGTTTGTATATGAAATGTGTCTCTTTGTGTAATTAAATGTCTTTGTCTGTCTGTCTGTCTATGTCACAGTGACATGAAACGAAATTAATATAATCTTCTTTGATATTTTATTTTATTTTAATTCTACTCCTATAATCCATCTATCAGAATTATAAGTCTTATCTAATCTAATATCTACTACAAAACTTAGTATACACATTAGTTTTATAGGCTATGTTAAAATTAAAGCTAAACTTTTTTACTGAACACAACATTGTATTATATCTCACTATTAAGACCACCTCATTATCAAAACCAGTTGAATTCACCATGGGTTCAATGAACTTTATTATTCTGAATAATTTTCCTGCCAGTCCTATTTAGCGTTTGGTACACATAAGTTTCTTCATTACGAGTACTGAAATATATTGGGCATTAAGTTCTTATATAGCTTTATACATGAAAATCAGTACTCAGTTTTGCAAACGGTAACAATAAGGTATGAACACTTTGTAGCAATTCTAACAAACCTTTTCTGAATTATTAATAAAGATGACATATATGTACTTTGGCTGCCCCAGGTTTCTATACAATATGAGGTATTTATACTCTCCTTAGGGCATTACATAATGTGTTTACTACAAGCAGATATTTTTGGCAATATGTATTCTTATTTGGCACACAATGTTTCACTAAATCCCATATCAGTTGTGTAATAACACCTCTGTTTCTTTTATATTCATTCTGCTGTTTATTTCCCACAAATATATATAGCTTTGTTGATTTGTGAATTATTCGTATTTGCCACAAAATACCTAGATACCAAAGAAAAATAAATAAATAAATGAGCGGGTGCGGTTTTTTGAGAATTATACTTATTTCCCCACAATTTTTATTCACCGATTTCCAAAGTAAATAACTTGACATACATGTTAAATCGAGCATATTTCACTGATTTGTATCTCAGGCTATTCATGTTAAATCACCCAATGGGTCTAGTGATTTTTTAATCAAACCAAACTTTGCATTTTCCAATATATATCAAATAAGATTAGTCTAGATTAGACTCACCAAATATCCAGGATTTTTTTGTTTCAAGTTGGAATTAATTAATAGACTTAGATTAGACTTATAATAATTATTTTAATCTCCTCAATTCTTTGTACTAAGTTTTGTAGTAGATATTAGATTAGATAAGACTTATAATTCTGATAAATTATACTCCCTTTGCAGTGGTTTGTAGTATACATGATCTTTATTCACAGACATTTTGCTGTTCATATAAAAGAAAATTGCAATATTGCAAAAATAATGTAGAGATTAGATTAGATTATAATAGATTAGATTAGACTGACAAATTTGAAATAATTCCCTCTCAGTTGTTTGTCATGTTGACATACGTGTTTCACGAATAAAAAATATTGACTGATAAAATTTAAAAAACTGAATGAAATGTATAATTGTTATTCTTGAACAAATTGACAGTTTAAATATGAAATCTAGTATAACCAAGAAGTATCAATGATAATTGTTAAAATCATATTATTTATAAGTATAATATATCAGATCTATGTACCTTTTGATCTTACAAATATATCAAACAAAAAAGTTGTTTTTACTAAGTGTGCTATTTCGTTGACTTCCTTGATACAGAACAAAGACAAAATTACCCTTAAATTACCCCCGTTACACTTAAGAACCCGGATGGGGCCTTAACACCCTTTATGTGTTATATTTTAACCCCACCTTGTGACGTCATCTGCCTTAAGATCTCAAGAGATCACTGTGTCAGTGTGTGCCAGTCCCCCTTAAGTACGGGGGTATATAGCCATATGTGTCATGGTGTCTGTAGAGGATGTTTGTAAAAATGTTTGTAGGAAAACGTTCGTGGATGTTTTGTTAAAATAAGCATTTGAATCACATAGCATGACTGCCGGGGGTATATAAATAAGCACTATATTTGGCGCTACACAGAGTAGGCATTGAGATCACCACCAAGCAACACAGGGCTTGCACATACTTTTATTTTTCGCTGGAACATCATACAGCACACATACAGGCCTCTATAGGTAGGTCATGTACTTACATGTAAACATATTGCCTATTTTCATGTTATGCAATTGTATTTGAATATCATGTAAAATGGTAATCATATTTTCATTTTATGTATTTACATGTAAAATTATCAAATCATTTTTATACATTGAAACCTCACAGTCGAGATACACATTATCCAGTTGTGGGACTATATTATAAATAGTCTTAAAATCAAGATTGACTTATTATAGATTGTTCTTATCGTGAAATTTTACTGAATAATTCTGATATATTATTTTCACAGATAATAAATACATAGATAAATATTATTTCGATGGTCAAGACATAAAATATACTTATATTAACAATTGTGGCATTGAGAAATTATCATAAATAGCTTTGCAGTTTAGCAATGTCAAATTACAGTAATATTTCCTATTTCCTCATAAAATCCAGCTCAGCATTTTTGGCATGCCCCTATTAATACAATTCTAATCGTGTGTAAGCGGATTGTTTTAATTGCAATTTGTGGCATTCGGGTAACTTAAGATCCCAAAAGTGTCATATACTTTGACACAATCGACTCCTGTGTCACTTCAATGTATTGTGTCAATTCAATGGAAATCTCATTGCAATTGGATAGCAATTCAATTGGCATTTAAATGCATCCGATGTCATGGACATGATTTTCAATTTGCACTAATATCAATTTTCTGTGTGAATTTTCAGAGCAAGGACTCATGCTGTGAACAGTCTATAAGGCGTTTCTTACAAATTGTCATATTCTACAAGTTTATCTACTGAAGAAATATGACACATTTACTTGGGTGTGTGCTACTTTTAGCTGTCACATTAACCTCAGTGGGTGAGTACTATGTTGTATATTATATATAATTATGTATAATTACATTTTAGTTAACTGTGGACTATTCATAGAATATATTAGAGAATACCTTACTATGTGCTAGTATGTTTTATGAATAGGTGAATTGTATGCTGAGTATTTGGCAAGGCAGATGGGATGATAAATGTATCTATCTATCTATATAATATATATATTTATCTTTGTATCTATTTATCTATTTATCTCTCTATCTATCTATCTATCTCTCTGTCTATCTGTCTCTCTGTCTATCTGTCTCTCTATCTATCTCTCTATCTATCTATCTATCTATCTACCTCTCTGTCTATCTATCTATCTATCTACCTATCTATCTGTCAATCAATCAATCTATCTATCTATCTATCTACAAAATACAGTTTTTTATTTACAAGATTAATATAATTTGACAGCAAAGTTTATCTGTAAGTAGTGTAACATTAATGATAATTTAATAGCAAATGTCATATTATATAGTGTATTGCTGTATCATATATGTTGGCTATAGAATGGCTCTTTGTACCATTGAATGTTTGCCAATTATTGAAGTCCCCCAGTCAAAATGACTATATTGTATAAACAGTCAACTGTGTCAAAGCTCTTGGCAAGTCAACAAGTTCTACACGAAAACTTTTGACTTGTTTTTGACGAAATATTTTTAACACGCAACTGGAATTTTAACTTCACATGACCTACATACAAATAAACTAATAAACATGAATAACAATGATATGCCCTGATAATTTAAATAGTTACTTTATTGTGTATAATAAATGTATTTAATGGTATTACATTTTTAGCATGTTGTTGTTATAATTATACAGTGTCTGCCAATGTTACAACCTCAATATAACAAAATCCAATAATTTAAAAAGCAACAGTAATCTGGAAAAAACGTTATCCTAAACATTCTAAAAGACCACCTCACTATTAATACCATCTCACTATTATCACCTGACAGTGTGTAATATTGATTGATGACCCATAAGACCACCTGACTATAAAGACTACCTGACTATTAAGACCACCTCACTATTAAGACCACCTCAATATTAAGACAACATCACCATTAAGACCACCTCACTATTAAGAACACCTCACTATTAAGTCCACCTCACTGTTAAGATTGCGAATTTTACTACAAACATCTATGGAATTCTGTTACAGGTTAAAATGATTGAAATACATTATTGGACTTTCCACCACAATTAAGACCCCTAAATTTACCCCAATGGTCTTTGTAATGAGGTTTATAAATAGAATGATAGAACATCATAACTCAAGATTATTGTTCTGATGTAAATGCCTTATATACACAAATGAAGTTGGGAAAAGCCTATAAGTGTATATATAGTTGTATTGCCATGTAAGGTTGCATTGATATGAAATGTAGCCAAAGTAAATAAAGTAATTGTTATGCTCTATTTTCCTTTTAGGCTATATATGAGCATAAATAGTATTAAATGGTATATTGGAATAACTTCTTATATATTACAAATAAAAAGTTATAACAAGTCAGCGCAGCTCATCTTCTTCAGGAAGATGTAATGATGAGATGACAAATAAGTTCATAATGATGAAACTGCAGAGGAGAATAATCTTATTCTCACGACTGAGGCTAGCGTAATGATGAAATGATAATGCTCTATAATATATTATATAAATTCATAGAAAACCTCCCTCCCATATGCTACATGTAAAATAAATAAAACATACACAATTCAATAATTTGTAACAAAATAATATAATGAACTGCCCCCTGTTTTTTTGTACTTTCAAATACATTTGTAAGTAAATTTATGGCAATCACTGTTTGTACTGTAAAGCATACGACATTGAACTCTTCAAATTATGACAGCCTAGGCCTGGGTGTCATCTTTTGCATGCTACATTTTTACATAAACAATTTTTTTAAAGACATTTTCTAGTTCTTTCTCAAGCATGAAGACAATTGGGATTTTGCACGTAAACGCGGTGTCATAAAAATAGTGCGGATACAATTTGGTCTATTTTTATAATTTTATTTTTTGGTCTATTTTTAAAATTTTCACTATTATATATTATTTAACTAGATGATCATGGAAACGATGTCTGGCCATTGTGGCCAATATTGAAACAATGTTGTCCCAAATTGGAGTGCAATCTGGGATGGCTCTTAGATTTCTTTTAATTTTAAAGCCATCATTGGTACAAGTTAATTTTATTATATTTAGATTAAGATAAGATATAATTGATGAATCATTTAGAAAACTCCTTCATTCAGACAATACACAAAAAACACCACACACAAAACAGAACAAACAAACATGCACGTGATGCAATGAATTGATGCATGACACACAGAACATGCAGAAAAAGTCATCCACTTTAAATAGAGTTATTACAGACACGACTTGCAATGACTGAGAAAGCTTAGGCAGCAAATTTACTGGAGCCAACTTCGCTTACATAAATGTTCAAGATATTCAGGCATCCAATAACACAAGCGAAATAAAACAATTTCACGGTCTCAAAGACATTGTTATAACACCATACACCTGAAATATTTCCTTCTTTGCACTCTGCTTCTTTGTAATGTCTGCTGTGCTCTTCATCGCTCCGTTTAGACTTCCTTATATACTTAACTTAACAGACAAAAATATTCCTCTTGAATTTTATCATTTTTAAACATCATTCCAGTAAAACTGGCATAAAACAGATAGGTATCTGTGATAGGTACAGAAGTGACCTATTTGTCACAGCATATAGAGTGGTATTTCTAATGTTTTTAACTGAAAGTACATGTTGTTGAACATGTTGTATAATGAAGAAGAAAGTTCATATCAATGTTAAGGAAGAACTGATGTCCTTAGCAGCAGGGTGGCCTAATGGTTAAGGCATCAGTTAGGGCTGTACACCTTTATCTTTAATACGATACGATACGTATCATGATACAGTAAAATCGATACAATACATATCATGATACGTATCGTTAAGCTGTATCAATAGGAGAATAAACAAAGCCTACAATATTGACAATTCACAATAATGAACAAAATCTTGATGGAATAATTCCATAGGGTTGTTTAATGTCATTGCAATTAAAGTGACCTGATATTTTTCTTCAAAATCACTGGAACATCTGGGTATCAGGTGTTTTGTTAGCTAAAACACCGCTCTGCATATCGTTTAATTGTATCGTTATTATTATATAATGGTTATCAATACCTGTATCGTTATTCTTGTACCGGTACAAACGATACATTGAGAACCGGTGTACAGCCCTAGCATCCATCAATTCCACGTTGGCCAGCTCTGCTGAAGGTCCCGGGTTAGATTCGGTTGGATGTCATTCAGATGAGACGTTAAATTGGAGGTGTCTTGTACTCGGTGTCTATGCTGAGGCAAGTAAAATACCCCACCCATGGGGTAAATGTAATCATTGTGTGGACGCCCATGTATAATCATCTCATCATTACGTTTCTGGCAGCTGGTAATAAATATACAATTTTGATGCATTTTTTGAAGCTGAATAAGCTTCAGACCAGTAGTATTACGGCAATGACAATTACCTTCCTCAGGCAGATGTAATGATGAGATGAAAAGGCAATGGATTTAAGATTGAAAAATACCATATTTTTATTCCCATGCCTTGGAGCAGAATCAGCAGATGTATCAATGTCTCAATGCTACTGGGTCTGAAGCTTAGTCAGCTTATATGACCAGCTGCCGAAGCAGACATAATGATGAGACGATAAGGCTGCTTGGAGTCCACACCATGTCACACATTTACCCATGGGTGGGGCCTTTTACTTGTCCCCTCATAGACATTGAGTACAATTCACCTCCGATAAATGTCTCGTGCGACAAAAATCTTTCTTTTGACAAATTTAAATGATAAATGAGACATATCTGCAAGAAATTATAATATGAATAAAAACTCAAATATGCACATAAAAGAAAAACTAACTTAAATTCCAGACATACAATGTGGATAATATATATATATATAAAAAAATCTTTTATGGTTGATAAAAAATATTTGGAACAAATGTTATCTCAGATTTTGAGCAGAAAAAAGTATAAACACCTGGTAACATACAGAACACATTGTTAAAATGTACAACAAAAGATTTCTAGCTCTTCAGAGAGAGTTTGACAGAGTTGACACAAACTTTTATTGACTTAGTAGCTTGACACACAATGTGTATTTGACACGCAATGGCAGCTGAGTCACATGTCAGCAGGTTCAACTTAGAAAATTGTCCAGAAATAAGGCCTTTTTCTATGAAAATGTAAAGAAAAGTTAAAATATAGCATGGAGCTGCTAGAAAATAGTAAAAAAAAAAGAAAATGACATAAGTATGGACGTACAATGAATAGAACTAGTTTTCAGTTTAAACACGTTTCTCAGTCAATCTTTTTTACTCACTTATGGTATCAGATGAACAGAGTTCTATAGAAATGTGGTTTTGTGAGTATATAAGTTTTACACACAGGAATTCTACATGGCCAAAAGAGAAAACAAACAAAAGAGCATAACGGTAAATTATTTTTATAATACCAAATGGATACCGTCAGACAATACATACTTCAGCAACACGTGTAAATGCAATTTGAAAAATCATTCCAACTTTAAGAAACATTGCTGATACGTTTAAGAGAATTTTTATTAAAATATATGGTTTGAATTAACATTGGAATGTAAAGAATGACTTATTTATTTAATAGGGGTGGGGGCTTAGCTCAGAAGTAGGGGGTGGGTGGATTAGGACTTTAAGTCCTGTATTTATGCACCTGATGGGCTAATTAGGACAGGCAGGGACCATGGCAATGAGATGATGGATGATGAATGAAACAGCCATCCAACTTGGGCTCGACCGGGTTGAACCCGGGACCCAGTGGTTGGAAGCCCAGCATGCTACCACTAAGCCAGGACCCCACCCCTCAGCTCAGTAGTAGAGTGCTGGGCTTCCAACCACTGGGTCATGGGTTTGATTAGCTCAGTCGGATGGCTGTTTCATCCTTCATCTCATTGCCATGGTCCCTGCCTGTCCTAATTAGCCCATCAGGTGAAGAAATACAGGACGTAAAATCCTAATCTACCCACCAACCACTATTGACTGCCATTTCACAAACAGCTTTCCATTTATAAATTGCTCAAATCTAGTTAATAGCAATTTTAATTGGTGGATCAACACCAATCTGTTCACTGAACTAGGCATCTAATCAGTTAAAACATGACGTACCAAGTCAGTTAGACTGAAATGAAATTGACCTACGTGTACATGGTAAGTAAGATGGCAGTAATAGGAATAAGTCTACAACATATATACTCTTTTTGGTATGTTTTGAGGAATTCTGAAAAAGTTATACATTTATGTAAAAAAGTGGCAGAAGGAATGATAAATAGTAAATTTTTTTGCAGACTTTTTTTTACTAATATCTATCATATTGAAAAGACACTCAACTTGAATATTAAATTCTACTACATCCACTGTATACTGATATATATATACGTAATATATTAATATATAATCTATATGTATGCAGATAGAAAGGTAGATATGTAGGTAGGTAGGTAGGTAGGTAGTTAGGTAGGTAGTTAGGTAGATAGGTAGTTAGGTAGAGAGGTATATATATAAACATGTAGAATAGTTTCAATAATATTAGTGATTGCCATGCAATGGTTAGAGTCAATCAATCAGTCCATCAATCCATCAATTAATCAATCAATCAATCAATCAATCAATCAAAATAACATGTTGATATAAGATATAAAAATAAGCCAAAAATACAATGTTCAATTAGAATATGTATTACAGTGGGTTCATTCGTATGAAAATTGACTGCTATGACATAGCATAGATCATAGATGAGCAAGTGATATATTTGATGGGTCACGATGCAGTTGTATGTAATAATGCAAAAGAGTTCCAGTGTTGACCTGCTGGCTATTCAAGAGCATAACACATAGAATCATGAGTCATTGTGGGCACTTTAGTATGAACATCTAGCAAAAGTAAGCACTTTATGTGAACCCACTGTAAGTTGAAATATATCGTATTTGTAAGGCAGTCTGCATTTTGACGTGTCTTACATATAGAGCACACGCCAGAAATGATGAATTGTATTTGCTTAGTAAGACAAAAGGAAGTTCTTAAGTGGGTGAATAAAATAACACACCCTCGTGACTTATGGAGTGAGGAGACTGTGAAGAGGTTGAATAACTGTAAAACATAGAAAAAACACTTTTAATTATTTTATTATACCGACTCAGACTTATTTATTTCTCCACCAAAAAAAAAAAAACAACAACAAAAAACACCAATATATTAACAAAGAAAAAGAAAATGATTAAAATGATAATAAAAAAAAACTATAAATCAAAATAAAAAATTAGTTTAAGGAGCCAAGGGAACTCCTTGAAGGCAACAGATGCACCCCAGATCGGCCCAACATCGGGGCGCAGCATCAATGATGTTGATAGAATGTTCCAAAGGTGGCCAATGTTAGCCGCTGGGTGGCCTAATGGTTAAGGCATCCACCAGTTCCACATTGGTCAGGGGCGGAGGCCTAGCTCAGAGGTAGCGCTCTGGGCTTCCAACCGCTGGGTCCCGGGTTCGATTCCCGGTCGAGCCTAAGTTGGATGGCTGTTTCATCCTTCGTCTCATTGCCATGGTCTCTGCCTGTCCTAATTAGCCCAATTGGTGCAGAAATACAGGACGTAAAGCCCTAATCACCCACCCTCCACATTGGTCAGCTCTGCTGAAGGTCCCTGGATCCGGATTTGGTCCCAGGCCCGGGCACTCTTCATGAGCTACATCCAAGCTGGATGTTGATTGCATGAGACGTTAAATTGGAAGTGCCTGATACTTGGTTGGTGTCTGTGCTGACGCGAGTAGAAGTCCCCACCAATGGGGTAAATGCATAACATGGGAGGACTCCATGTCTTATCATCTCATCCTTACATCTGCCTCAATAGCTGCTGGTCATATAAGCTGACTAAGCTTCAGTCCCAGTTGTATTGATACATAGAACATTTAAACATTCTTTTAATAATATGACCAGAATAGAGTTGACAATCTTTTTGGAATCAAAAGCACAGACACAAGGCCTTGGTCTTGGTTACAACAAAACATTAAGTCACCCCAAAAATTATTCATACACCTTTAATTTCAAATATGTAACTTTATATAACTTATAAAACTACAATAGACTAGTCAATGAAACCGTAGCCATAGAACAACACTGCCATTTATATATAAGCTTTTGAATGGTGCCATGAAATCTGATTTCACCTTCACTGGTATTAAAGTGAGAATTTATATCAAATTCTGAAAGTTTCCGAATAATTTTTGGTGTGACTGTATGCATGTGTATTTGTCAACTTGGGATGATGTTGTACCAAGAGTTAGCGTCATGGACTAAATACAGTATATATTATTCTATCTTACAAATACAAATACTTTATTTATATAGCGCTGTCTTAGAATAATACATTATCAGATGCGGTTAATAATAAATATTAAAGATAAATAAAGTGTACACTATAAAATCCAGTGTATGTATAAGTGAATATTAATTGGTTTAAAATTTATTAAATAAGAAAGTCATTAAAATATGTTTAAAAGTCTATGCATTTGTGGCTTCTTTGACTGTAATAGGCAGCTCATTCCACCATTTAGGCCCAGCAATACTGAAAGACCTCTCTGCGAATGTCTTACGTCAGGTAAAAGGGACAGAGAGACAGAGACCACCGTTTCCTGAACGAAGCCCAGTTCTTCGTGTCGTCTGTATTTAAAGAAGGTCTTGGTATTCGGGTGCTTGACCATGTAAACTTTTTATGTTATCTAGCGGATCTGGCATTCTGTACAGTGGGTTACAAAAATACCAAATCACAGATGAAAAAAAGCGATGCCCTGCGAGCTCTTATATCTGAATACATTAACCGTTAATATATCTTGGCAAGTATATATATTTAATTAGTTAATATTAATGATTATTTTTTCAGATTCAGCAGCATTTCCTCTTCAAACTCTTCCCTGCAATTTGTGTCCAAAAATCTACAAACCGGTGTGTGGGGCGAACGGGAGAACATACAGTAATTTCTGCCGAGCAAGATGCGAGTAAGTTCCAATTCTAAATTCCTTTCATTGTAATTTTTACATACATTATTTGTAGGGCTGTACACCCTTATCTTTAAAACGATACGATACATATCATGATACAGTAAAACCAATACGATACGTATCATGATATGTATTGTTAAGCTGTATCAATAGCAGAATTGTACACAGCCTACAGTAAGTGAAAATTACAAATGAAATACCATGAAAAAAATCACTATGGAATATTTCCAGTCTGCTTTTTAATGTGCAATTAAGTGGGCTGATATTTTTCTGCAAAAACACTGGAACATCTGGGTAGCAGGTGTCTTGTTTGCTAAAAAAACGCGACTCTGCATACCCTTTAATTGCATCGTTATTATGAATGATGATATCAATACCCGCATCGTTACCCTTGTACCTGTACTAACGGTATATGCAGAACCGGTGTGCAGCCCTAATTATATGTATTACACTTCAGCATGGATAGGTCTAGTTCCGTATCTCGGTAATGCATTTGATTATGTTGTCCTATAATGTATTGGATTATGTTGTCCTACAATGCATTTGATTATGTTGTCCTATAATGCATTGGATTATGTTGTCCTATAATGCATTTGATTATGTTGTCCTATAATGTATTGGATTATGTTGTCCTACAATGCATTTGATTATGTTGTCCTATAATGCATTGGATTATGTTGTCCTACAATGCATTTGATTATGTTGTCCTATAATGCATTGGATTATGTTGTCCTACAATGCATTTGATTATGTTGTCCTATAATGCATTGGATTATGTTGTCCTGTAACCTTGTTTCAGGAGCGTAACATATGTAGGAGGAGTTTGCCAAAGATCATCATGCATTTGCTCAACAGTCATCGATCCAGTCTGTGGAGAAGACGGGAAAACTTATAACAGCGGATGTTTAGCCAATTGCGCGTAAGTACATAACTAAGCTAATAAACATATTGAATTTGAGCACATAAACCGGTTGCGCATAAGTACATAAGTATACAAATTATGCAATAACAAAAGGTGTAGAAAGTCATGTTATCTCATTTTCAGAATGTTTTGAATATATTCTGGTCATTATATTAATTTTGAAGAAGATGAACCCACTAATATTACTTAAAGCAGAATTTTAGTTTTTTGTACAGTGTATTTGAATTTTTCTTTTCAAAATTCCAACATACCATACTCACTCTTTCTTCCACAATGATAAAAAGCCTTGTCAGAAATTTTTAAAATTGCCTTTCAAAATTAGCTGTAATAACAGGGCTCGGAAAACACACCAGATCGACCAGTGTCAGTAGCATCAGTCTGGTGTTAGCAAGTGGTAAGCGGAGGGTGGATGGAATAGGGCTTTACGTCCTGTATTTATGCACCTGATGGGCAAATCGGGACAGGCAGGGACCATGGCATGGGATGATTGATGAAACAGCTATCCAACATAGGCTCAACTGAGACTTGAACCTGGGACCCAATGTTTGGAAGCCAAACGTGCTACCACTGAGCTAGGCCCCCACTCCAGCAAGTGGTTAACAGTTAGTTAATCAGTCATAAGTAATAGTTATACCCCGAGTAGAAGGGAGTTAACTAACATCTTTGTTGGTTATGTCCCGTTGCAGATAATGGAGGGATATAATAAACAAAATTGTTAGTTAACTCTCGATTATAACTAACATATATTCCATTTAGCATATTCACTAATTTGATTTGTATTACTGACTTTATTAGTACAGTTTGCACTCTGGAGGGAATTAACTATAACAATGAGTTAACCAGTGAGGGCAACATACTATGCCTGAGTGCAGTTAGGTATGCAATAGCTGGATTGGCATGACTGTAGAGTGCATTTGCCACTTGGGTTTGGGTGGGGTGAGATGGGCTTTACACCCCATATTTTAGCACAAGATAGGGCTGGTCAGGACAGGCCGACAGCCAGATATTAAGATGATTTTAATTTTGCAGATATTAGGATGATTTTGATTTTGCAGATATTTTAGGATGATATTTATTTTGCAGATATTAGGATGATTTTGATTTTGCAGATATTAGGATGATTTTAATTTTGCAGATATTAGGATGATTTTGATTTTGCAGATATTAGGATGATTTTGATTTTGCAGATAGTAGGATGATTTTGATTTTGCAGATATTAGGATGATTTTGATTTTGCAGATATTAGGATGATTTTAATTTTGCAGATATAAGGATGATTTTAATTTTGCAGATATAAGGATGATTTTGATTTTGCAGATATTAGGATGATTTTGATTTTGCAAATATTAGGATGATTTTGCAGATATTAGGATGATTTCGATTGTCTCCTTTATTTCAGTGGCCAAACAAAAGTCACAAAAGGAGAATGTAAACCCCAAGTTCCAGATTGCATTTGCGCTCAAGTGGTAGACCCCGTATGCGGGAGTGACGGAAAAACTTATTCCAATGAATGCATGGCAAAATGCAGGTATGTGCATACTCACAGTGGTCTCATCATTACATCTACCACTGGTACATTGTAGATTACTACAGTATAATCCAAAATAAATGTCCACTTGATTTTTGGTCTTATTTTTGCATATATATGTCATGGAGAAGCACAAAATAGTCATAAATGTTACCAAAAAGTCAAAGCCCAACTCTATAACCAAAAAAGAAAAACCGGTCTGTAAAAATTAACTTCAGCGTTTCATATTTCTAATCATAATTTCTGCCATTATCTCATCATTTGGACCATTTATTATAGTCACAGAGAAGCAGCAGATAATACAATGGAGCATTTATAGCAAACTTCAAGTTATTTTTATCTCAGAAGTGTTTTTATCAGCTAGAAAGTTGGGCTTTGACCTGTTGCTAACATTTCTGTTCATTTTGTGTGCCATTTATGGAAAAATATGCCCAAAAAGCAAGTGGACATTTATGATGGATCCTAGTATAGTACTTTTTATACAGAAGGAAATCTTAGGAGACTATTTACCAAATATTGTCATACAGGTGGACAAAATTTCTACTTACCCATTAAATGAGCAAAATCTTCACTTGATACGGTCAATGAAACCTTTGCCAGTCAGTCTGCCCTTGATTGTCTCAAAACAATTACAGTGTTTTACTCTTTCGTCTCATAAAAATAACCTAATTATAAAATCAATACTATATATTTTTTTCCACTGTTTATGTCTATGTTTATCATTCATTCCTTTCTGTCTCAAATATAACAGACTGCTGCAATTTGATGAAAACTATTTCTTCATTCTTCTATCATATTATACACTACAATGGTGATAAAAAGTTTCTAAACAGATTAAATGAGTTAGATTTTGGAGTAAAAAGAGTTTTTGATGAATAGACTTGCTAAGGTAAATGGAAACTGATAATTAGACTGCTCTTGATTGTCGCAAAATTTATTTTGTAACATCAACAAATCTGATGAAATTAGGAGGACATGTGTGCAAAAACTTCATTTCTTCTGCTGTATGTATAATCATTTATTCTTTTTTAGCGGCATAACCTCCACCACTCCAGGATTCTGCGAAGAGGTTCCTAGACTTATAGCGACAAGAAGCGAAGGCGCTTTAACTCCATGTATTTGCGGAAATGTAATAGATCCAGTATGCGGTAGTGATGGCAAAACTTACAACAATGAGTGCAGAGCTAAGTGCTTGTAAGTAGCGGCAGCAGTTGTATACACCCTTTTCCCGAGGCAGTCATGTTGGCATTTTTGCCTCACTGACCTCCTTTTGATTACGTCATATATTATGACATCATTCCTTTTCCATTGTTCTTGCACTCTGTGACCTCATCATGACCATTGTCTGCTGATGATGTCACAATACTATATCTGAGTGCAAAGAGAGGTCAATGAGGCAAAACACCAACATGGCTGCCGTGTGAAAAGGGTGTATCATCTCGCTCAAATGTATCTGGACTTTTACTATATTCTCTGATCAGCTGCTGAAATTTCAAAGGCAAAAACAACAACAACAATAATAGTAACAGAACAGTTGTTAAAAAATGGCAATCATGCAGCATAGGGTGCCACTGTGCAACATAGCCTGGTATTGACTGGTATTCCTGCAATCTGATTGGTTGCGCAACTGATCAGATAATATACTGCATTTGCTGCATATACTGCATATATGGCATTTACGGCATATACTGGCATATACTGGCATATTTTGGCATGTACTGGCATATACTGGCATATGATTTAATTCTATATAATCACACTTTCATATAATATAGTGGGTTCACAGTGCAAACCAAAGGAGAATGTCCCAAGGAGTGCAAATGCACAAGAGAGTACAAACCAGTATGTGGAAACGACGGCCAAACTTACTCGAATGAATGCGAAGCAAAATGCAAGTAAGTACTTGCCGTGTCTTGTCTTGTCTTATCTTATCTAAATAGGTTGGTTGTGATCTTTTATATCTGAAAAGCAAAATGAGTAATAATGGGAGCAGAACGCCTTCTGCCTTGCTGAATTCAGGGCTGCTCAGTGAAAAGACTGTATAGGGGGCTCTGTTAATGGTCTAGATTTGCAAATATTAAACGCAAGGCATGAGTGGTGCTATTAGTAGGTCTATAACAGTCATCTAATTTTCATGGTTGGTTTAAAACTCATTTGATCTCCAAGCATATACAACTTTACACGCATGATCATTAAACAGTTCATTCCAGGCAATTATCAAATTATAATTTATTGTTTCAGAAAAGTAACTTTCGAAACAGGGGCATGTCTGCCGACACCTTGTATTTGCACACTTGAGTATGAACCAGTGTGTGGAGAAGACGGCAAAACTTACGGCAATAAATGCGGGGCAGAATGCGCGTGAGTATATTATATCACAAAAAAAAAAATTTGTCCTTCGGATCAACTGCCCCTTTTTCATTTTGATTTAAATTGGTAAAACTAGCAATGTACCCGTGCTATGCACAGAAGAGTTTAATACATAAGAATGGTTATTTGATACAGAAAGTATTCAGATGACTTTGATTCAATTAAAAAAAAAAAAGTGCAGTAATGGATATTCAAATGCAGCTTAGGGATTATCTTCGCTTGAACCAAGTCTATTCTGATCTGTGGCCTTGACCTTGTATGTGGCTGGTCAAATAGGTGGGGGCCAGTCAAATCGCCCAATTTTTTCTCGCCAAAAATACAATTCCCCCAATTTTTTCTCTCGCCCAATAAAAAACTCGCCCTTGGCTTTGTTTTTCACCCCTGTGTGTTTGACAAGTTATCTTTTAACTAATTAATAACAAAGAACCATTAAAATGCGTTTTTTCACCCCTGTGTGTTTGTTTATATTGATATATATTTAAAAAAAAAAAAAAGATGTCTATAGAGCTATATAGATATATCTATAAAATTAATAATAAAAGATGTCTATAGAGCTATAACAGATATATATAGGCATTTACCCTATAACTGAACATAAATGATATTTACGATATGTAAATATATGTAATAATATAGATCAATTCAATTAGCCAAATGTAAAGAAGTACTTCACAAAGGTTAATTGTCATTAGTGAATTGCAATTGCCTCCATACATACCTGGATTGCAGGTTTAATGTCATGTGCTATGCAATTCACAATTAAAGAGAAGCCACTTTGAACATCATGTATATCTGAGTGTTAATTGTCATTTGGTATAACAGTCAGAATTAATTGCAGTTTTCTCTGTATTCTGGAATCGGATTGGTTGATAGTTCAACCAGAATTGATATTAACAGTATTCAAAAATGATATATATATCTGACAACCTTTGGAGGTTGTCATATGCACTTTGTCTATTGGATGCAATACACAAAATTGCATTGTGGACCCAACCGTCATCTGCTTTTTGCCACAGATGACATGCTAAAAAAACTCAAGGCCATCAGTGTTTTACAGCGTCCGCCACGATAATTGTTCTTTTTAATAAATATTTGTGCAATAAATGTGGTACCAGAATCAGATTCTTCTTTTTACTTATACTCTATCAAGTATTACACTTGAAGCCTGCTTCCGAACTTTTAAAAATACTGTTATATTATACGATGGCGGTCTGTGGTCCGCGGATCTGCTGTTTACATGTAGGCCTATGCATACGATGGCGGTCGACGGTCCGCTGAATCACCCGTTTACATGTACGCATACATGCGGCGATGATGGTATAATAAAGATGCGTCTACTATCACTCCACTTTTACAAGTTTAAACTAATAAATAAAAATAAATAGGGGGGGGGGCGAGTTGTGTTATGGGCGAGAAAAACTGGGCGAGTTATATTTGTGGCAAGGAAAAATTGGGCGAGAAAAAATTGGGCGAATTGACTGTACTCCAAATAGGTCACGCATGCGCAAGTAGTGCGCAGTTAACATGGCGAACGTGGTTGTAGCGTGCAGAGATCTCTTGCACTGGCAGTCAGAAAACACATCAGTCATGCATAATTTCAATGCCAGAACAGTGCCAGCATCTGCTAAAATATCATAGCTACACTCCTGCAAAGTTTGAGGCGATCCAGTAAGTAGCTTAGGAGGAGTTAGAGGACAACACTGGACAGCCCTTACGTGAATTATAGTATTAGGATGCTGATACTCAGCTGCTATATTTGGAATTGATAAAAAGCAAATCATAATTAGCATATGATGATAATATGGAAAAAGGTTCTTTATTACTCTAGAATTAGCAATAAGGCAATAAATTCTCAGAAAATTCAACCATTTTATTTATTTTTTTTTACTTAAAAAGTGCAGCTTGTTGAAATTCCACAGAAACTTGCAATTAATGCTTAATATTGGAGAGCGCTGTTTTCAATAATATCAGAGGTGACCCTTATAAATAAAATGATCTTGAAATACTGCCACATTGCAATTAATGAAAACAAATTATTTGATATTTTCTTCTTCAACAGTGATGTTGCCTATGTAGCAGGAGAATGCGCCCCTCCAACTTGTATATGCACCATGGAATATGACCCAGTGTGTGGAGAAGATGGCAAAACTTACGGCAATAAATGCGGGGCAGAATGCGCGTGAGTATATTATGTCACAATAAATAGAATTCGTCCTTGGGATAAACTGCCCCTTTTTCATTTTTATGTAAATTGGTCAAATACTGATACTCGGCTGCCGTATTTGGGAGGAATAAAAATCAGCAAATTATAATTAGTTCCTGAGAAATTAAGATATTCAACTTTCAGCATATAATTATAATGTGGAAAAGGGTTCTAAGAGAAGTATATTTTGCTCTATCTCTCATAAACTTTTTACCACATTATTACTCTAGAATTACCATTAGGGCAATAAAATCTCAGAAAATTCAACCATTTTTACATTTTTTTTCACTAAACAAAGTGCAGCTTGTTGAAATTCCACAGAAACTCTGCTAAAAATTCGAGAGCGCTGTTTTCAATAAAATCAGACATGACCCTTATAAACAAAATGATCTTGAAATACTGCCACATTGCTATTAATGAAAATAAATTATATGATATTTTCCTTTTCAACAGTAATGTCGCCTATGTAGCAGGAGAATGTGCCCCTCCAACTTGTATATGCACAAGGGAATTTGACCCAGTGTGTGGGAGTGATGGGAAAACATACTCTAACAAATGCGAGGCTGATTGCGCGTATGTATTAATATTTACGAGTAACTGCAATAGATTGTCCACTGTGTTTTACCAATAGGTTATTATTTCTCTGTCTGACTTGACCATGTTTTTGCTCAGTGAAAAGACTCTATAGGAGGCACTGTTAATGGTCTAGATTTGCAAAGATTAAATGCAAGGCATGAGAGGTGCGATTAGTAGGTCTATAACAGTCATCTAATTTTCATGGTTGGTTTAAAACTAATTTGATCTCCAAGCATATACAACTTTACACGCATGATCATTAAACAGTTCATTCCAGGCAATTATCAAATTATAATTTATTGTTTCAGAAAAGTAACTTTCGAAACAGGGGCATGTCTGCCGACACCTTGTATTTGCACACTAGAGTATGAACCAGTGTGTGGAGAAGATGGCAAAACTTACGGCAATAAATGCGGGGCAGAATGCGCGTGAGTATATTATGTCACGATAAAGAGAATTCGTCCTTGGGATCAACTGCCCCTTTTTTCATTTTTATTTAAATTGGTCAAATGCTGATACTAGGTTGCCGTATTTGGTATTGATAAAAATCAGCAAATCATAAGTAGCATATGATGATAATGTGGAAAAGGGTTCTGAGAGAAGTATATTTTGCTCTATCTCTCTTCAACCCTTTAGCACTTTATTACTCTAGAATTACCATTAAGGCAATAAAATCTCAGAAAATCCAACCATTTTTACATATTTTTTCACTTAACAAAGTGCAGCTTGCTGAAATTCCACAGGAACTCTGCTAAAATTCGAAGAGCGCTGTTTTCAATAAAATCAGAGGTGACCCTTATAAATAAAATGATCTTGAAATACTGCCACATTGCAATTAATGAAAATAAATTATTTGATATTTTCTTCTTTAACAGTGATGTTGCCTATGTAGCAGGAGAATGTGCCCCTCCAACTTGTATATGCACCATGGAATATGACCCAGTGTGTGCAGAAGATGGCAAAACTTACGGCAATAAATGCGGGGCAGAATGCGCGTGAGTATATTATGTCACAATAAAGAGAATTCGTCCTTGAGATAAACTGCCCCTTTTTTTCATTTTTATGTAAATTGGTCAAATGCTGATACTCGGCTGCCGTATTTGGGAGGAATAAAAATCAGCAAATTATAATTAGTTCCTGAGTAATTAAGATATTCAACTTTCAGCATATAATGATAATGAGGAAAAGGGTTCTAAGAGAAGTATATTTTGCTCTATCTCTCATAAACTTTTTACCACATTATTACTCTAGAATTACCATTAGGGCAATAAAATCTCAGAAAATTCAACCATTTTTACATTTTTTTTCACTAAACAAAGTGCAGCTTGTTGAAATTCCACAGAAACTCTGCTAAAATTCGAGAGCGCTGTTTTCAATAAAATCAGACATGACCCTTATAAACAAAATGATCTTAAAATACTGCCACATTGCTATTAATGAAAATAAATTATATGATATTTTCCTTTTCAACAGTAATGTCGCCTATGTAGCAGGAGAATGTGCCCCTCCAACTTGTATATGCACCATGGAATATGACCCAGTGTGTGGAGAAGATGGCAAAACTTACGGCAATAAATGCGGGGCAGAATGCGCGTGAGTATATTATGTCACAATAAAGAGAATTCGTCCTTGAGATAAACTGCCCCTTTTTTTCATTTTTATGTAAATTGGTCAAATGCTGATACTCGGCTGCCGTATTTGGGAGGAATAAAAATCAGCAAATTATAATTAGTTCCTGAGAAATTAAGATATTCAACTTTCAGCATATAATGATAATGTGGAAAAGGGTTCTAAGAGAAGTATATTTTGCTCTATCTCTCATAAACTTTTACCACATTATTACTCTAGAATTACCATTAAGGCAATAAAATCTCAGAAAATTCCACCATTTTTACATTTATTTTCACTAAACAAAGTGCAGCTTGTTGAAATTCCACAGAAACTCTGCTAAAAATTCGAGAGCGCTGTTTTCAATAAAATCAGACATGACCCTTATAAACAAAATGATCTTGAAATACTGCCACATTGCTATTAATGAAAATAAATTATATGATATTTTCCTTTTCAACAGTAATGTCGCCTATGTAGCAGGAGAATGTGCCCCTCCAACTTGTATATGCACAAGGGAATTTGACCCAGTGTGTGGGAGTGATGGGAAAACATACTCTAACAAATGCGAGGCTGATTGCGCGTATGTATTAATATTTACGAGTAACTGCAATAGATTGTCCACTGTGTTTTACCAATAGGTTATTATTTCTCTGTCTGACTTGACCATGTTTTTGCTCAGTGAAAAGACTCTATAGGAGGCACTGTTAATGGTCTAGATTTGCAAAGATTAAATGCAAGGCATGAGTGGTGCTATTAGTAGGTCTATAACAGTCATCTAATTTTCATGGTTGGTTTAAAACTAATTTGATCTCCAAGCATATACAACTTTACACGCATGATCATTAAACAGTTCATTCCAGGCAATTATCAAATTATAATTTATTGTTTCAGAAAAGTAACTTTCGAAACAGGGGCATGTCTGCCGACACCTTGTATTTGCACACTAGAGTATGAACCAGTGTGTGGAGAAGATGGCAAAACTTACGGCAATAAATGCGGGGCAGAATGCGCGTGAGTATATTATGTCACGATAAAGAGAATTCGTCCTTGAGATAAACTGCCCCTTTTTTTCATTTTTATGTAAATTGGTCAAATGCTGATACTCGGCTGCCGTATTTGGGAGGAATAAAAATCAGCAAATTATAATTAGTTCCTGAGTAATTAAGATATTCAACTTTCAGCATATAATGATAATGAGGAAAAGGGTTCTAAGAGAAGTATATTTTGCTCTATCTCTCATAAACTTTTTACCACATTATTACTCTAGAATTACCATTAGGGCAATAAAATCTCAGAAAATTCAACCATTTTTACATTTTTTTTCACTAAACAAAGTGCAGCTTGTTGAAATTCCACAGAAACTCTGCTAAAATTCGAGAGCTCTGTTTTCAATAAAATCAGACATGACCCTTATAAACAAAATGATCTTAAAATACTGCCACATTGCTATTAATGAAAATAAATTATATGATATTTTCCTTTTCAACAGTAATGTCGCCTATGTAGCAGGAGAATGTGCCCCTCCAACTTGTATATGCACCATGGAATATGACCCAGTGTGTGGAGAAGATGGCAAAACTTACGGCAATAAATGCGGGGCAGAATGCGCGTGAGTATATTATGTCACAATAAAGAGAATTCGTCCTTGAGATAAACTGCCCCTTTTTTTCATTTTTATGTAAATTGGTCAAATGCTGATACTCGGCTGCCGTATTTGGGAGGAATAAAAATCAGCAAATTATAATTAGTTCCTGAGAAATTAAGATATTCAACTTTCAGCATATAATGATAATGTGGAAAAGGGTTCTAAAAGAAGTATATTTTGCTCTATCTCTCATAAACTTTTACCACATTATTACTCTAGAATTACCATTAGGGCAATAAAATCTCAGAAAATTCAACCATTTTTACATTTTTTTTCACTAAACAAAGTGCAGCTTGTTGAAATTCCACAGAAACTCTGCTAAAATTCGAGAGCTCTGTTTTCAATAAAATCAGACATGACCCTTATAAACAAAATGATCTTGAAATACTGCCACATTGCTATTAATGAAAATAAATTATATGATATTTTCCTTTTCAACAGTAATGTTGCCTATGTAGCAGGAGAATGTGCCCCTCCAACTTGTATATGCACAAGGGAATTTGACCCAGTGTGTGGGAGTGATGGGAAAACATACTCTAACAAATGCGAGGCTGATTGCGCGTATGTATTAATATTTACGAGTAACTGCAATAGATTGTCCACTGTGTTTTACCTATAGGTTATTATTTCTCTGTCTGACTTGACCATGTTTTTGCTCAGTGAAAAGACTCTATAGGAGGCACTGTTAATGGTCTAGATTTGCAAAGATTAAATGCAAGGCATGAGTGGTGCTATTAGTAGGTCTATAACAGTCATCTAATTTTCATGGTTGGTTTAAAACTAATTTGATCTCCAAGCATATACAACTTTACACGCATGATCATTAAACAGTTCATTCCAGGCAATTATCAAATTATAATTTATTGTTTCAGAAAAGTAACTTTCGAAACAGGGGCATGTCTGCCGACACCTTGTATTTGCACACTAGAGTATGAACCAGTGTGTGGAGAAGATGGCAAAACTTACGGCAATAAATGCGGGGCAGAATGCGCGTGAGTATATTATGTCACGATAAAGAGAATTCGTCCTTGGGATCAACTGCCCCTTTTTTAATTTTTATTTAAATTGGTCAAATGCTGATACTTGGTTGCCGTATTTGGTATTGATAAAAATCAGCAAATCATAAGTAGCATATGATGATAATGTGGAAAAGGGTTCTGAGAGAAGTATATTTTGCTCTATCTCTCTTCAACCCTTCAGCACTTTATTACTCTAGAATTACCATTAAGGCAATAAAATCTCAGAAAATCCAACCATTTTTACATATTTTTTCACTTAACAAAGTGCAGCTTGCTGAAATTCCACAGAAACTCTGCTAAAATTCGAGAGCGCTGTTTTCAATAAAATCAGACATGACCCTTATAAACAAAATGATCTTAAAATACTGCCACATTGCTATTAATGAAAATAAATTATATGATATTTTCCTTTTCAACAGTAATGTCGCCTATGTAGCAGGAGAATGTGCCCCTCCAACTTGTATATGCACCATGGAATATGACCCAGTGTGTGGAGAAGATGGCAAAACTTACGGCAATAAATGCGGGGCAGAATGCGCGTGAGTATATTATGTCACAATAAAGAGAATTCGTCCTTGAGATAAACTGCCCCTTTTTTTCATTTTTATGTAAATTGGTCAAATGCTGATACTCGGCTGCCGTATTTGGGAGGAATAAAAATCAGCAAATTATAATTAGTTCCTGAGAAATTAAGATATTCAACTTTCAGCATATAATGATAATGTGGAAAAGGGTTCTAAGAGAAGTATATTTTGCTCTATCTCTCATAAACTTTTACCACATTATTACTCTAGAATTACCATTAAGGCAATAAAATCTCAGAAAATTCAACCATTTTTACATTTTTTTTCACTAAACAAAGTGCAGCTTGTTGAAATTCCACAGAAACTCTGCTAAAATTCGAGAGCTCTGTTTTCAATAAAATCAGACATGACCCTTATAAACAAAATGATCTTGAAATACTGCCACATTGCTATTAATGAAAATAAATTATATGATATTTTCCTTTTCAACAGTAATGTTGCCTATGTAGCAGGAGAATGTGCCCCTCCAACTTGTATATGCACCATGGAATATGACCCAGTGTGTGGAGAAGATGGCAAAACTTACGGCAATAAATGCGGGGCAGAATGCGCGTGAGTATATTATGTCACAATAAAGAGAATTCGTCCTTGAGATAAACTGCCCCTTTTTTTCATTTTTATGTAAATTGGTCAAATGCTGATACTCGGCTGCCGTATTTGGGAGGAATAAAAATCAGCAAATTATAATTAGTTCCTGAGAAATTAAGATATTCAACTTTCAGCATA
This sequence comes from Alitta virens, assembly GCA_932294295.1. Taxonomy (NCBI): domain Eukaryota; kingdom Metazoa; phylum Annelida; class Polychaeta; order Phyllodocida; family Nereididae; genus Alitta; species Alitta virens. The sequence goes on along the minus strand of OW028576.1, from coordinate 48,987,543 downwards.
TAATGATAATGTGGAAAAGGGTTCTAAGAGAAGTATATTTTGCTCTATCTCTCATAAACGTTTTACCACATTATTACTCTAGAATTACCATTAGGGCAATAAAATCTCAGAAAATTCAACCATTTTTACATTTTTTTTCACTAAACAAAGTGCAGCTTGTTAAAATTCCACAGAAACTCTGCTAAAAATTCGAGAGCGCTGTTTTCAATAAAATCAGACATGACCCTTATAAACAAAATGATCTTGAAATACTGCCACATTGCTATTAATGAAAATAAATTATATGATATTTTCCTTTTCAACAGTAATGTCGCCTATGTAGCAGGAGAATGTGCCCCTCCAACTTGTATATGCACCATGGAATATGACCCAGTGTGTGGAGAAGATGGCAAAACTTACGGCAATAAATGCGGGGCAGAATGCGCGTGAGTATATTATGTCACAATAAAGAGAATTCGTCCTTGAGATAAACTGCCCCTTTTTTTCATTTTTATGTAAAATGCTCAAATGCTGATACTCGGCTGCCGTATTTGGGAGGAATAAAAATCAGCAAATTATAATTAGTTCCTGAGAAATTAAGATATTCAACTTTCAGCATATAATGATAATGTGGAAAAGGGTTCTAAGAGAAGTATATTTTGCTCTATCTCTCATAAACTTTTTACCACATTATTACTCTAGAATTACCATTAGGGCAATAAAATCTCAGAAAATTCAACCATTTTTACATTTTTTTTCACTAAACAAAGTACAGCTTGTTAAAATTCCACAGAAACTCTGCTAAAAATTCGAGAGCGCTGTTTTCAATAAAATCAGACATGACCCTTATAAACAAAATGATCTTGAAATACTGCCACATTGCTATTAATGAAAATAAATTATATGATATTTTCCTTTTCAACAGTAATGTCGCCTATGTAGCAGGAGAATGTGCCCCTCCAACTTGTATATGCACCATGGAATATGACCCAGTGTGTGGAGAAGATGGCAAAACTTACGGCAATAAATGCGGGGCAGAATGCGCGTGAGTATATTATGTCACAATAAAGAGAATTCGTCCTTGAGATAAACTGCCCCTTTTTTTCATTTTTATGTAAATTTGTCAAATGCTGATACTCGGCTGCCGTATTTGGGAGGAATAAAAATCAGCAAATTATAATTAGTTCCTGAGAAATTAAGATATTCAACTTTCAGCATATAATGATAATGTGGAAAAGGGTTCTGAAAGAAGTATATTTTGCTCTATCTCTCATAAACTTTTTACCACATTATTACTCTAGAATTACCATTAGGGCAATAAAATCTCAGAAAATTCAACCATTTTTACATTTTTTTTCACTAAACAAAGTGCAGCTTGTTAAAATTCCACAGAAACTCTGCTAAAATTCGAGAGCGCTGTTTTCAATAAAATCAGAGGTGACCCTTATAAACAAAATGATCTTGAAATACTGCCACATTGCTATTAATGAAAATAAATTATATGATATTTTCCTTTTCAACAGTAATGTCGCCTATGTAGCAGGAGAATGTGCCCCTCCAACTTGTATATGCACCATGGAATATGACCCAGTGTGTGGAGAAGATGGCAAAACTTACGGCAATAAATGCGGGGCAGAATGCGCGTGAGTATATTATGTCACAATAAAGAGAATTCGTCCTTGAGATAAACTGCCCCTTTTTTTCATTTTTATGTAAATTGGTCAAATGCTGATACTCGGCTGCCGTATTTGGGAGGAATAAAAATCAGCAAATTATAATTAGTTCCTGAGAAATTAAGATATTCAACTTTCAGCATATAATGATAATGTGGAAAAGGGTTCTAAAAGAAGTATATTTTGCTCTATCTCTCATAAACTTTTTACCACATTATTACTCTAGAATTACCATTAGGGCAATAAAATCTCAGAAAATTCAACCATTTTTACATTTTTTTTCACTAAACAAAGTGCAGCTTGTTAAAATTCCACAGAAACTCTGCTAAAATTCGAGAGCGCTGTTTTCAATAAAATCAGAGGTGACCCTTATAAACAAAATGATCTTGAAATACTGCCACATTGCTATTAATGAAAATAAATTATATGATATTTTCCTTTTCAACAGTAATGTCGCCTATGTAGCAGGAGAATGTGCCCCTCCAACTTGTATATGCACCATGGAATATGACCCAGTGTGTGGAGAAGATGGCAAAACTTACGGCAATAAATGCGGGGCAGAATGCGCGTGAGTATTAAAAATTCGAGAGCGCTGTTTTCAATAAAATCAGAGGTGACCCTAATAAACAAAGTCATCTTGAAATACTGCCAATGTAGCAGGAGAATGCGCCCCTCCAACTTGTATATGCACCATGGAATATGACCCAGTGTGTGGGACTGATGGCAAAACTTATTCTAACAAATGCGAGGCTGAATGCGCGTATGTAATACCTTGTTTTTGTTGCACTGAAGAATAAGAGAGCAACTAATTAGAATTTACTTTCTTTTATCTTTTGATAACAATCGTATAACAGAATGCATACCTGCAGAATTCTAATGATAATGCACACAAAAATTATCGACTCAGTTTACATATGTATATATATATATAGTTTTATTGACAAGCCGATGTCAGACAAGACATATATGTCACAAGTAAAAAAGAGCAAGCAGATAATAATCAAAAAATAAGAATACAACAAAGACTATAGTTACTGATGGTTCCAGCCATCAAATAAACGTATTTACATAGAAGTTAACATTATTAGTTAGCTGTTTAGATCATCTACTCTTTATAAAATATAATTAAAATCTTTTATAATACATACATCTTGTATCATAAGCATAGAGTTATATTTAACATATATAATACATATTAACATGTTCATCAAAATACAGTCCTCATATAATGTGTAAGATACTATTTAGAGTGTAATGTCCAATGTACTGGAGAACCAGAGTACAAATATAACTAATCGGATATAATTTTATAACAGGGGTGTACGAGTGTACATTTCTGGGGAATGCCAAGAGAGGTCTTGTATCTGCACGCTTGAGTATAAACCAGTATGTGGGGAGGATGGTAAAACTTACGACAACGAATGCGGAGCAGATTGCATGTAAATATATTTTATGAATTTCTGTATTTTTTATATTGTACTTTTTGTCAAATAGGTCAAATTTTCAGATTCTTATGCTAAGAGATATAAAATAGTGATTCTGTGGTGATTTTCTAAAATTCCCTACATTTTCCCTAACTCGAAAAACCAAACCTGATTTTCCAGGTTTGCCCTAATTAACTTTACTTGTTAAGCTATATAATAATATAGTCTTTGAGAATTCGTAATTGCTCAAATATAAGATTTAGTTTGACTTCAAATCTGTAATTTAGTAGTTACGACATGTTTGAATTTCAAGATACCACCCAATTTCCAGTCATAATTAGGTTCAATATTGTTTCTATGTTTTTATAACTACATTACATCAGGCTCGGTTATTTCTTATATCTTAATGTCATAACCTCTGAATGAGTGAGACTTGGCATGTCTGGTGTATATAGACACTGTGTTGATTAAATTATTTGACATATGTGTATCTTGGAATTGTCAATAAACAATGTATGTTACAACACTGAAATGTATGTAAATTCATAATTTTGATGGAGTTTTGAAAGATTGCAAATTTTTTATTTTGCACTTTAAATGCCAAAAGTGCACAGTTTCTGTGGAATGACCCATGTATAATTAGTTGATAATTAGTATATTTATGTATTTTCAAGTGGAGTGAATTACACCACAGGCGAATGCCCAACAGCAAGAGGGACTAATGTGTGTAGATGTACTCGGGAATATAGACCCGTTTGTGGAAGTGATGGCAAAACATATCCTAATCTATGCGAAGCTAGATGCAAGTAAGTGGAATAAAGAAATTATTGTAACAAAACGTTAGATATTATATTATATAGCATTATAAAGTATTTTTCTGCTTTGATTAAATGATCAGAATTTTGCAATCTTAGACCCTTTGTATTGTATGAAATCTAATTCATACTTTTTCAGGAATATAATATCATATGTAAATGGTACATGTGCACCGCTATGCCCTTGTCCAAGAATTATGAGACCAGTTTGTGGATCAGACGCCGTAACATACAATAATGAGTGCTTGGCCAAATGCAGGTAAAGATGATTTAAAATTAATACATATAAACAAATAAGTGATCAACCAATTTAAACATAAAAGCTGAACAATGTTTATATGTCATGGTACAACACTGAAATGTATGAAAATTCATAATTTTGATGGATTTTTGAAAGATTGAAAAGTTTATATATTGCACTTTTAATACCAAAAGTGCACAGTTTCTGTGGAATGACCCATGTATAATTAGTTGATAATTAGTATATTTATGTATTTTCTAGTGGAGTGAATTACACCACAGGCGAATGCCCAACAGCAAGAGGGACTAATGTGTGTAGATGTACTCGGGAATATAGACCCGTTTGTGGAAGTGATGGCAAAACATATCCTAATCTATGCGAAGCTAGATGCAAGTAAGTGGAATAAAGAAATTATCATAACAAAACGTTAGATATTAGGCCGCAGGAGCGGCCCCGTAGGGGCCGCCCGTAGGGCTTTTATGACTAGAGATTGGCCAAAAACAAAATCTACTGTCATGCTATTCTCAGATGACCGGATCGAACTATGTTGTCCTAATTAATCTGCGCGGCCATGATGCGCACAAAATAATAATGACCTACTTACACAAAAATCGTTCTTAACAGCTCTTAACTTAAGATCTAGCAGACAAATTGAATTAACTCACATTAAAACACTATTAATGATCATTTCTATGTGATTCAAGACTGGACAAGCAGTAGAAGTATGGTTTTGAATGTTCCATGTTAGGGATGTCCACTGCCGTGATTTTCCACAAAGCTAGCCAACTAAATGAACGTTCGACCAATCAGAGCAGAGCTTATTTAATTACTAGGCCATTTGCTAGGCAACGAGCTTTAACAAACTCTGTGATTTGCCGTGGCGCTTAGGTTTTAAATCAATACGCCGTCATGATGCGCGCTTACAAAAAAGGGCCTTTAGAAACGTCACAATTAAAACTTTTATTTATGACGTCACAGAAAATGGCTTTGGCCGCACCACTGGCGAACAAAAAACGATGTGTTCGCTCAACCGGAACGATCGCGATTATGGTTGTTATTACTTGAAAATGGCATCAAACTTCAAAGTATCATTTTAGTACTAATTCTACAACTCCTGCGGTCTCTCATGCACATTGCATATTCATATTATCTATATTATATAGCATTATAAAGTATTTTTCTGCTTTGATTGAATGATCAGAATTTGATGATCAAACACAATTTGTATGAAGTAACAGAACCATACCATTTGCAATACAGCAGCATATAATGAAATATATAAAATCTAATTTATACTTTTTCAGGAATATAACATCATTTGTAAATGGTACATGTGCACCGCTATGCCCTTGTCCAAGAATTATGAGACCAGTTTGTGGATCAGACGCCGTAACATACAATAATGAGTGCTTGGCCAAATGCAGGTAAAGATGATTTAAAATTAATACATATAAACAAATAAGTGATCAACCAATTTAAACATAAAAGCTGAACAATGTTTATATGTCATGTTACAACACTGAAATGTATGAAAATTCATAATTTTGATGGATTTTTGAAAGATTGAAAAGTTTATATATTGCACTTTTAATACCAAAAGTGCACAGTTTCTGTGGAATGACCCATGTATAATTAGTTGATAATTAGTATATTTATGTATTTTCTAGTGGAGTGAATTACACCACAGGCGAATGCCCAACAGCAAGAGGGACTAATGTGTGTAGATGTACTCGGGAATATAGACCCGTTTGTGGAAGTGATGGCAAAACATATCCTAATCTATGCGAAGCTAGATGCAAGTAAGTGGAATAAAGAAATTATCATAACAAAACGTTAGATATTAGGCCGCAGGAGCGGCCCCGTAGGGGCCGCCCGTAGGGCTTTTATGACTAGAGATTGGCCAAAAACAAAATCTACTGTCATGCTATTCTCAGATGACCGGATCGAACTATGTTGTCCTAATTAATCTGCGCGGCCATGATGCGCACAAAATAATAATGACCTACTTACACAAAAATCGTTCTTAACAGCTCTTAACTTAAGATCTAGCAGACAAATTGAATTAACTCACATTAAAACACTATTAATGATCATTTCTATGTGATTCAAGACTGGACAAGCAGTAGAAGTATGGTTTTGAATGTTCCATGTTAGGGATGTCCACTGCCGTGATTTTCCACAAAGCTAGCCAACTAAATGAACGTTCGACCAATCAGAGCAGAGCTTATTTAATTACTAGGCCATTTGCTAGGCAACGAGCTTTAACAAACTCTGTGATTTGCCGTGGCGCTTAGGTTTTAAATCAATACGCCGTCATGATGCGCGCTTACAAAAAAGGGCCTTTAGAAACGTCACAATTAAAACTTTTATTTATGACGTCACAGAAAATGGCTTTGGCCGCACCACTGGCGAACAAAAAACGATGTGTTCGCTCAACCGGAACGATCGCGATTATGGTTGTTATTACTTGAAAATGGCATCAAACTTCAAAGTATCATTTTAGTACTAATTCTACAACTCCTGCGGTCTCTCATGCACATTGCATATTCATATTATCTATATTATATAGCATTATAAAGTATTTTTCTGCTTTGATTGAATGATCAGAATTTGATGATCAAACACAATTTGTATGAAGTAACAGAACCATACCATTTGCAATACAGCAGCATATAATGAAATATATAAAATCTAATTTATACTTTTTCAGGAATATAACATCATTTGTAAATGGTACATGTGCACCGCTATGCCCTTGTCCAAGAATTATGAGACCAGTTTGTGGATCAGACGCCGTAACATACAATAATGAGTGCTTGGCTAAATGCAGGTAAAGATGATTTAAAATTAATACATATAAACAAATAAGTGATCAATCAATTTAAATATAAAAGCTGAACAATGTTTATATGTCATGTTACAACACTGAAATGTATGAAAATTCATAATTTTGATGGATTTTTGAAAGATTGAAAAGTTTATATATTGCACTTTTAATACCAAAAGTGCACAGTTTCTGTGGAATGACCCATGTATAATTAGTTGATAATTAGTATATTTATGTATTTTCTAGTGGAGTGAATTACACCACAGGCGAATGCCCAACAGCAAGAGGGACTAATGTGTGTAGATGTACTCGGGAATATAGACCCGTTTGTGGAAGTGATGGCAAAACATATCCTAATCTATGCGAAGCTAGATGCAAGTAAGTGGAATAAAGAAATTATCATAACAAAACGTTAGATATTAGGCCGCAGGAGCGGCCCCGTAGGGGCCGCCCGTAGGGCTTTTATGACTAGAGATTGGCCAAAAACAAAATCTACTGTCATGCTATTCTCAGATGACCGGATCGAACTATGTTGTCCTAATTAATCTGCGCGGCCATGATGCGCACAAAATAATAATGACCTACTTACACAAAAATCGTTCTTAACAGCTCTTAACTTAAGATCTAGCAGACAAATTGAATTAACTCACATTAAAACACTATTAATGATCATTTCTATGTGATTCAAGACTGGACAAGCAGTAGAAGTATGGATTTGAATGTTCCATGTTAGGGATGTCCACTGCCGTGATTTTCCACAAAGCTAGCCAACTAAATGAACGTTCGACCAATCAGAGCAGAGCTTATTTAATTACTAGGCCATTTGCTAGGCAACGAGCTTTAACAAACTCTGTGATTTGCCGTGGCGCTTAGGTTTTAAATCAATACGCCGTCATGATGCGCGCTTACAAAAAAGGGCCTTTAGAAACGTCACAATTAAAACTTTTATTTATGACGTCACAGAAAATGGCTTTGGCCGCACCACTGGCGAACAAAAAACGATGTGTTCGCTCAACCGGAACGATCGCGATTATGGTTGTTATTACTTGAAAATGGCATCAAACTTCAAAGTATCATTTTAGTACTAATTCTACAACTCCTGCGGTCTCTCATGCACATTGCATATTCATATTATCTATATTATATAGCATTATAAAGTATTTTTCTGCTTTGATTGAATGATCAGAATTTGATGATCAAACACAATTTGTATGAAGTAACAGAACCATACCATTTGCAATACAGCAGCATATAATGAAATATATAAAATCTAATTTATACTTTTTCAGGAATATAACATCATTTGTAAATGGTACATGTGCACCGCTATGCCCTTGTCCAAGAATTATGAGACCAGTTTGTGGATCAGACGCCGTAACATACAATAATGAGTGCTTGGCTAAATGCAGGTAAAGATGATTTAAAATTAATACATATAAACAAATAAGTGATCAACCAATTTAAACATAAAAGCTGAACAATGTTTATATGTCATGTTACAACACTGAAATGTATGAAAATTCATAATTTTGATGGATTTTTGAAAGATTGAAAAGTTTATATATTGCACTTTTAATACCAAAAGTGCACAGTTTCTGTGGAATGACCCATGTATAATTAGTTGATAATTAGTATATTTATGTATTTTCTAGTGGAGTGAATTACACCACAGGCGAATGCCCAACAGCAAGAGGGACTAATGTGTGTAGATGTACTCGGGAATATAGACCCGTTTGTGGAAGTGATGGCAAAACATATCCTAATCTATGCGAAGCTAGATGCAAGTAAGTGGAATAAAGAAATTATCATAACAAAACGTTAGATATTAGGCCGCAGGAGCGGCCCCGTAGGGGCCGCCCGTAGGGCTTTTATGACTAGAGATTGGCCAAAAACAAAATCTACTGTCATGCTATTCTCAGATGACCGGATCGAACTATGTTGTCCTAATTAATCTGCGCGGCCATGATGCGCACAAAATAATAATGACCTACTTACACAAAAATCGTTCTTAACAGCTCTTAACTTAAGATCTAGCAGACAAATTGAATTAACTCACATTAAAACACTATTAATGATCATTTCTATGTGATTCAAGACTGGACAAGCAGTAGAAGTATGGATTTGAATGTTCCATGTTAGGGATGTCCACTGCCGTGATTTTCCACAAAGCTAGCCAACTAAATGAACGTTCGACCAATCAGAGCAGAGCTTATTTAATTACTAGGCCATTTGCTAGGCAACGAGCTTTAACAAACTCTGTGATTTGCCGTGGCGCTTAGGTTTTAAATCAATACGCCGTCATGATGCGCGCTTACAAAAAAGGGCCTTTAGAAACGTCACAATTAAAACTTTTATTTATGACGTCACAGAAAATGGCTTTGGCCGCACCACTGGCGAACAAAAAACGATGTGTTCGCTCAACCGGAACGATCGCGATTATGGTTGTTATTACTTGAAAATGGCATCAAACTTCAAAGTATCATTTTAGTACTAATTCTACAACTCCTGCGGTCTCTCATGCACATTGCATATTCATATTATCTATATTATATAGCATTATAAAGTATTTTTCTGCTTTGATTGAATGATCAGAATTTGATGATCAAACACAATTTGTATGAAGTAACAGAACCATACCATTTGCAATACAGCAGCATATAATGAAATATATAAAATCTAATTTATACTTTTTCAGGAATATAACATCATTTGTAAATGGTACATGTGCACCGCTATGCCCTTGTCCAAGAATTATGAGACCAGTTTGTGGATCAGACGCCGTAACATACAATAATGAGTGCTTGGCTAAATGCAGGTAAAGATGATTTAAAATTAATACATATAAACAAATAAGTGATCAACCAATTTAAACATAAAAACTGAACAATGTTTATATGTCATGTTACAACACTGAAATGTATGAAAATTCATAATTTTGATGGATTTTTGAAAGATTGAAAAGTTTATATATTGCACTTTTAATACCAAAAGTGCACAGTTTCTGTGGAATGACCCATGTATAATTAGTTGATAATTAGTATATTTATGTATTTTCAAGTGGAGTGAATTACACCACAGGCGAATGCCCAACAGCAAGAGGGACTAATGTGTGTATTTGTACTCGGGAATATAGACCCGTTTGTGGAAGTGATGGCAAAACATATGCAAATCCATGTGAAGCAAAATGCAGGTCAGTATGCAGTGATTTAACCATCAGCTATAATGATTCTCTATTGACCATGTATTGGACTCCAATAAAATGTAATGATATCCGTGAATCTGTTTTATAGCTGGCAATCATTTATTTATAACATTATGGTAGGATTAAATTTTATGTATGCCCTTAGCAAATGTTATAATAATAATAATAGGATTTGAAATAAATTAACTTTGTATATACATTGCTATTAATTTCATGGAGCATTACAAAATAGACAGAAATGTTAGCAGGAAGTTAAACCTCAAATTTCTTGCTCATAAAAACTGAAGAATTTACTTGAACTATATTCACCATTGTAAATTTTGCTGCTTCTTTATGACCATAACTTTAGTTAGTTAGTTAGTGTTATTGTTTAATGCCTCATCAGCACCTGAGTGGGCTATGAAGAGGCTCTCTAGGGTAAGATTGATTATCTATAGTTGGTAGTAGAAACCAGAGGCATGTAAAAAATCAATAATTGTCTGCATTGGATAGCTGGAGCAGCTTGTGCAATGCGCACTGTCCTGTTTTAGCCACTGGGGATAGAGGACTTCACCCCAAGTGTTTCCACCCTCGCCGCGTGGAGGCCCAGGACCTTCGAGGGCTGATGACCATAACTAAAATGGCCATTATGCACACAAGATGACGATATAAAAGTATCATATAAAAGAAAGGAACTTGATGTTAATTGGTTCAAAGATTGATTTTTATGAGTTACAAACATGTGGTTGGGCTTATCAGTAACATTTCTGTCCATTGCACTGGTCCAAGCTATTACATTGTGTAAGATAGAATATATTAAAAAAAAAATCTACAAATTAATTGGAAATTTGTTTTGGATCCTGCTATGATATCTCAAATTCAATATGAAATGGGCTCGGCGACCAACTGAGCAAATAGGTAATATCACATATTAACATCGTAATATTAGCTGTCTGTAATCCTGTTGCATTAGCAAATAAAGCAGAAAAAAAAAAAAATTAAAATGAAACATTTATCATAAATCAAGCCAATCAAAAATTCAGATTCAGATTCTTTATTCCACTTATAAAACAAGTGAGGAGGGCCTCCACAAAGCAGCAAGGCTACCGCTAGATACGAGGCACCTCCTCAAACATTACAGCAATATAAAACCAAAATTAGAAATTACATTCAAGTTATATTGTGCAAAGAAAGAAGAACTGGCGGTGAAGTGGAGAAACACAGACTCACTAAACAGTCATGACATTGCAGAGAGAACGTGGAATGAATATCCATTACTTGTTGTTACAAACTAATTATCACATATTCTATTCAAATTACAGAGAAGTAACCTTTGTTGATGGAAAATGCCCAGAGCCAGCTTGCCTGTGTACAAATGAATATGACCCAGTGTGTGGAAATGATGGCCAGACTTATACAAATAGATGTGGTGCCACATGCGCGTAAGTTGTATTACATTCATTGTTTATATGCCTATGAAACAGAAATGTTGGTTTGGTCTCTAACAGAAACAGAAAATCTTACATCTGGCTGGTGACCCCTAACATATGTGTTAGTGATTCAAGAATTGGATCTATTGTGGATTTTCACGGAAGGTTCTCTATATTTCCACCAGGTGGCTGTGACAGAATACTGCAATTCTATTAACTGAAAAGGTTCCCGCCCTTGACTGTGATTGGCTGAAGCAAAATTCATGCTAGCAGCAGTATTTTTAATACCATTTATTAATTATAAATTTAGTTAACTAATAATTCTCTCATCCGTGTTCGGCCCAACTGTGCATCCAACTACCAATCATAACCCACCTCATTTTAATCCTTTTCATTCCTAACAAAACCGAGCTGCTAAGGCTTGCTCAGCATTCGTCTTCAGAGGCAGGACTTGTGTCTTTGCTGAACTCAGGGCTGCTCAGTGAAAAGACTCTATTGGCATGTGATCTCTGATATGATTGGCTGGTGATCTCTAACTCTAACAAATGATCCAATTGGCTAGTGATCTCTAACAGAAGGACTGGTTGCTTGGTGATCTCTAACAGAAGGACTGGTTGCTTGGTGATCTCTAACAGAAGGACTGGTTGCTTGGTGATCTCTAACAGAAGGACTGGTTGCTTGGTGATCTCTAACAGAAGGTCTGGTTGGGTGGTGATCTCTAACAGATTATCTGATTGGCCAATGATCTCTAACAGATGGTGTGATTGGTTTGTGATCTCTCAAAGAAAATTATTGCATTCATTCAAGATGAACTACTTTTTACTTTCAGCAAAGTCAGTTTTGTTCCTGGTGCCTGTATTACGTCTTCTGAAGAAGAGGATTGTTTTTGCCCACAGGTTTATCAGCCTGTTTGTGCAAATGATAACAAAACTTACTCAAATGCATGTGAAGCAAAGTGCAAGTTAGTATATATAATAATGTCAGGATCTGCTTAATTTCAAATTAATTCATATACAATATAAAATGACAAATATTGAGATAAGAAATTCATATACAATAATAATGACAAACATTGAGATTATGGTAACAATTCTATTCAATAAACCTGATAAAAATTACCTATAACAAAATACTCCACAATTTCATTTATATCATCACAGTCTGTATTAACAAAAAAGACTGGAGTAACATTTGTGTGATTGTATGTATTATTTATTCATTGTACGTGTGATATGGTGTTTGATATGGTGTGTGATATGGTAGACATTCTGAAGGTGTATTGCTGCGCAGAGAATACTCACCTGTTTTGGTGGATTTCATAAACATAATTATTGAAATTATGTCAAAAATATTTTTAATTATATAAAACATCACAATTGCCTGTGTGGCCTACTATCAGCGATATCATGCTTTTCTTCAGTGGGTCTTCCTACCACTTGTTGGTGAATAAATTTCTTTCATTGAATTATCATTATCTTTGCATCAGAGCCAATAGAAATGAGCTGAGTCACTTATCTGCCCCCTAATGGATCATAACACAGGCCATAATCACCAATAAATAATTAACAACAATTGTGATGTCACTGGTCATTGCTCCTCACAACCACTAGGTGCGCATAAAGCTGTAGTTCTGGGTCTCCCTAAATGTCTCTGATTGCATCCCTTTATTCATGTAAACCTTAGTCATACACACGTAAGAGCAATTCATTTTTTTTTTTTGTAGGGGATTTTCATCTGTGCCAGGAGAATGCCCAGAGCCAACATGTGGTTGTACTGATGAATATGACCCAGTATGTGGTGACAATGGCAATACATACTCAAATCGATGCGGTGCTCAATGCGCGTAAGTCTATATTATACACACACACAGAAATTTGCCATTTAAGAAAACATTTGTTTACTGGTTTTAATGGTGAGGCAGTCTTAACCTAGTTAACATTTTAATTTTTTTTTTCAACTGCATTCCATCATAACAAATTTACAAGATATCAATTCATTGTATATGTTATGTGTCAAAGCTCATTGCAATGTATTTTGCTTTTGCTGATTGATAAACTGCATTGCTGCCATCTATATATATAGTTATGGAACTGGATTACACTTCTGTGATAAAATAAATTTGAGTTTTATTTGATTTTTTAGTAAATCAATTTTTGCATAGTTTTATACATGAATGGAAAACAAAAATCCTTTTTATTTGCAGAAAAGTCGATTTTGTTGAAGGAGAGTGCCCAGACTCAATGTGTGCCTGCACTGGTGAATATGACCCAGTATGTGGTAGCGATGGCAAAACATACCCACATCGATGCAATGCTCAGTGCGCGTAAGTTGATATAAAAAAATTGAGAAGAAATTGGTTATTTAATTCAATTCAAATCGTTTTTATATTAGCTCTTGAGTCTTACACAGAATAGCATTTATTAAATGCCATATCATTATCACTGATAGATGCTGGATGATGTTTATGTACTGTGAGGCCATCCAGTTGTCTTATAATATTCCAATGCTAAACTATTTATACATATATCCATTTTTATTGACAACAAAGCATCAAAAAACAGATACATGTGTCATTTCTGAAACAACACAACTACAAACATCTATCTAAATGAAAATTCATCAAACATATGGAGACATTTTTATAATTTTCAAAAAAAGACAGAAACAGATCTACTGATCTACGCATCAATAGTCTCTGGGTTTTCAGTCATACAAGAAAACATATCATTAAATATCATACAATTTTATAAAACAAAGCAGTTTTTGTATATTCCCACTCATGAATCATCCATATAATTCTTTTGCAGAGAGGTATCATTTGTAGAGGGAGAATGTCCAAGGCCAACATGTATGTGTTCAAATGAAAATGAACCAGTATGTGGAAACAATGGCAAAACATACCGAAATCGATGCGGTGCAGGTTGCGAGTAAGTTGATATCTATTTCTGATTCAATTTCATTTACGACACCAAAAAATGGGCAGGAGCCTAGCTCAGTGGTAGCGCACTGGGCTTCCAACCACTAGGTTCCGGGTTCGATTCCCGGTCGTGCCTAAGCTTCATTCTTCATCTCATTGCCATGGTCTCTACCTGTCCTAGTTAGCCCAAGAGGTGCAGAAATACAAAACGAAAAGCAAAATAGCACCATGATATTTTGTATTCCTAGGAAGACATATGACCCAAGAGAAGTGTTCCCCAGTCCAATTCTATATTTACTTGAGAATTCTATATTTATTTGAGACCTTGTTTTATGTAACACAGAGGTGTAAACTCCAGTCAGGGGGAATGCCCACCGCCAACCTGCATGTGCACAAGAGGGTATATGCCAGTATGTGGAATGGATGGGAAAACTTATGCTAACAAGTGTGGAGCAGAATGCACGTACACTGCCTATAACTTCAATTGTAGATGCACAGGGGAATGATATCTAGGTATTCAGGCTGTTCATTCAATTTCAAGTTACGTGTTCATGTGACTTCAAAGCATAATGAGGAAATAGAGTGGCTTTTAGAGCCAAATTACAACGTCAACAAGTGTTAAAAACTTAACACGGTGATGTACCAAGACCTTACAATTGGCTGCAAATGAGTACCATGTAAAAGTACCAGAGGGCACTGTTACCCTAGCAGATAACAGTCAATAGGATGACGCCACTACATAGCTGTCACATGGATGTTTCATGAGCTGCTTTACCCTGCACCTCTAACAGATCAGCCACACAAAGGATATCTCTCCTAGCCAAGTGCTAGGAGATGGGATTATTTGTTGCTGCCCGGGTTCTTGTTTATACTATATAACATCCCCCACGACCACTTGCGATTGGATGCACACCAAAGACCTATTTATATACCTGCCGTGAGCGGGGCCCAAACTGCCTACCCTGGACCCCACATGCAGCTCACAGAGGCTCCCAGCTGATGCACCATTTCATGAGCAGCTTTACCCTGCATCTCTAACCAATCAGCCGCAAAGGATATCCCTCCTGGTGCTAGGAGATGGGGTTACTGCCCAGGTTCTTGTTTATACCATATGACAGGATGATGTCACAAAATAAATGACGTCATCAAACAACTTAGACTATCTGCCCGTGTCAGTAACCTCTGATATAACTTTTCCCCATAACCATATGAACAGATTATCTTGAGGTATAACGAAATATAAATCATGCAGTACACTAATATGATAAATTTTTACTTCCAGTGGAGTTGATTATACACCAGGAGAGTGTTCAGCAGGGATAGTGGTACAACCAGATGGAAATGCCCAAGGTTGTATGTGCACACGACAATATGATCCAGTATGTGGGACTGATGGGAAAACCTATGGAAATGAATGCGAAGCCAGATGCAAGTGAGTAATACTTCAGTGACCAACACTAAAGTTGTGGCTGTTTAATAGACTTGCTGGCATTAATAATGATGACTCGGGGGGGGGGGGGGGATCCAAAACATTCTGACACAGAAAACTTGTAGATTTGAGTCTGAGATGTGATGAAGATTTTGTCAACACTTTTTTTTTTGACAGCTTGTATGTCCACTGTTGTAAATAAGTCTACCCAAAGTGACATAAAATGGGGGCCAGTCAACTCGCCCAAATATTTTTCGCTCATATTTAACTCACCACAAAGCCAACTCGCCCAATACGAAACTCGCCCTTGACATTTTTTTTTTCCCCCTGTGTGTTTGTTGATGTGTAGCTACCTTGAATGCGGTTAGTCAGTTCAATCATTTTTCCATATAATTTTCTCATGATTCATGTGTTCACGCTCCATCGTGGGCGCCGCCATGTTCTGTGTAAAATGCGGACCATGCAGATGCGGACCATTGCTAAACCAACACAGGGGCAACGCTGTGTGTTTGTGATTTGTTTCCACTGTGTAGTTTTTCAATAAAGATGTGTATGCTTATTATTGTAGCTTGATTTTTAATAAAAAGCATTACAATGCATTTTAAAATAAAACAGGAACCACTTTATATTTACACATTCATGCTAGGATAAAATCATTAATGGCATTGATCTGTTCTATTTTTTTCCAGCAATATAAGATTTTATGGAATTGGGCCATGCCCAACAGCCTGTCAATGCCCAAGGAACTACAGACCGGTGTGTGGGGCAGATAATGTCACTTATGATAATGAGTGTTTCGCAAACTGCAGGTATGGGTTGTTTTGTGTATGCTTTCCAATGCATACACAATATTGTCATTCACCTTATGCTTATTTAATTATACATTTTGTTATCCAGCAAGTAACAATCTAGGAAAATGATAGTAATTTTTTCTGTGTTCATGACGAAAAACAGATAAACACTTTGCATCACCACATTGAAAAAGCATTTTTTAAGGGTGTAGGCCAATGTCAAATCAATCCCATATATAATCTTCTCTTATATCTATGAAATATATGGAATGTACAATGTGAGTGC
This sequence comes from Alitta virens, assembly GCA_932294295.1. Lineage (NCBI taxonomy): Eukaryota > Metazoa > Annelida > Polychaeta > Phyllodocida > Nereididae > Alitta > Alitta virens. Next base: position 48,970,550 of record OW028576.1, on the reverse strand, counting down.
ATCAATGTCACAATCAATCAATCAGAGACTACTTTCATTTTCATGTACACGCTCTATGTTCAAGATAATATTATTTCATTTTTCAGCAATGTTCGAGTAGTATCTAGATCGCCATGTGGATCTGTTGCACCTTGCATTTGTCCCACTGTATTTGCCCCGGTGTGTGGAGCAGACGGACGAACATATGACAACCGCTGCATGGCAAACTGTGTGTAAGTGCATGATAGATAGATAAACTTAAAGTTGCACTGCCTGTCAAATTTGCAATTTTCAAATATGCTGTCAAACAGTTGCAAATTACCTTTATTAATCAAGGCACACTAAATTTGTGTGAATTAATGATTTTATAAGACATTAATTACTTAAAATGAATTATACATTGAGAGAAAATCCAGACCAAAACATTGGAAACACAATGGAAATGACATCATCACCATTGGTCAGTATTGTGTCGTCATCACTGGGTTTGTTTACATGTCGAGTTTTTGATGGCATGAAAAACTTATATTATTTATTGTAAATCAAAACTAAATTTTTGCGCAAAAGTCGGTATGTAATGGTGAAAAATATCATGAGACAAGAAGTTAGTTAGTTAGTGTTATTGTTTAATGCCTCATCAGCACCTGAGTGGGCTATGCAGAGGCTCTCTAGGGTAAGATTGATTATATCTATAGTTGGTAGTAGAAACCAGAAGCAGGTAAAAAATCTAAAATTGTCTGCGTTGGATAGCTGGAGCAGCTTGTGCAATGCGCACTGTCCTGTTTTAGCCACTGGGTATAGAGGACTTCACCCCAAGTGTTTCCACCCTCGCCGCGTGGAGGCCCAGGACCTTTGAAAATTTGACAGACAGTGCACCTTTAAAACTTGTTGAGTGCAAACTTATCTTCCACAGTACAGACCTTGTGGAGTTATGAAGGAAGAATTATAAAATACTCATGGATTATGACTCATGGGTTCACTCTGAATCACACAGTTAATAAACTTCATTTTACTACCCCATTGGAACTAGTTCCAATCTGTAAAAATGAGGTCTATATACATCCCAGAAAACGAACGGCAAAAATGTTACCTCGTGCATCGTGATACCACAATATTTATTTATCTTTATTCAGTCTTCGTCACTTTTTGTTTCAGAAATGTTGCCATTGTGTTCAACACAACCTGCCCTCAGGATAATGCCTGTGTCTGCAGTACAGAATATAACCCAATATGTGATGAAAGAAATAACGAGTACCTGAATCCGTGCTTTGCCGATTGCGCGTAAGTGATCCCGATATTACACATATTCTAGTATGTCACATCATGGGAAGTGCATATAACAATTTGTTACAACTTATCATACCAAGAAGACATCTAGTATAGCTCATATCCTATAGTCAGTTTCTTTACAAGCTAGACTTATCTAGACGGACCTAGACGGAGCTAGATAGAGCCTTCCAGTAATTGCAGGGCTTGTGTAGAGTGCTCTGTTGTTGTAATGCCCCAATGTTGTTTTACTGTGATCACCTTGTAATCATGTGCAAGTCGATTGACATATGATTGAAATTTGCCAGAACAAATTTTTCTACGATAAAAAAGTTGAATGCAAATTTTCGATAGGTGGCAGTACCTGTCAGTCACAGTATGCCATCTAGCAGAAATGCATCACAGTAATATTTATAACCTCACGGTATTACAACGGGGCAGTCTATATTTAATGAGATAAGTTATACTCCACCATAATACCTTTTCTATTATTCTGTGAGGAATTGCTTAATTAGAGCAGTTAATCAATTAAACAAATTAGTAAAAAGGTCTAGTTAAGTATAAGTTAGTTATATCCCTCATAGTCGGGAGTTAACTAACACTTTTGTTGCTTATAACTAACAAATATTTGGGTTAATTAACTCCCTCCTATTACCTTATAAGTAAGCTCTTCCCATGTCACAAACAAACTTTTAGTTTTTTTTTAAGCAAAATAAATCATTTAAACATTTGTAGCGGGGTTTCTGTCTACAAGGAAGGCAAATGTCCTACATGCGTTTGCGCGGAAATCTACAGACCTGTGTGTGGAAGTGATGGAAAAACCTATAGAAATGCATGTGAGGCAAGATGCAAGTAAGTGAATCGATATAGAAAAATAAAACCATAACTATATCATTTAAAAACTGCAAGAGTTTAGGACACTGTAACCTTATGTTCAGTAGGGATCACAATCTATATATGTATGAATAACATAATTGTAAAATGCCAAGTCTGTACATTCACAGTTAATGGTGTAACAATAACGGGAATTACTGGAGACTTCACAATAATAATATTAAATATTGGAATACGTCATAGTAAAAGGGGCTGGTTATAAAAACACTGATGATCGCAATAAAACTACCAAATTAATTAAATAGAATTAAATAAAGTGACATAAATCTTGTGCATAATATAACGATTATAATTAAAGTTAAAAAATATGGCTGACTCTGTCTGTTTTTCTTCAGAGGAGTCATGAAACATGAAACGGGAGCGTGTTTGGATGATTTTTGCGGTTGTGTACAAATTTACGACCCAGTTTGTGGGACAGATGGCAAGACTTATGGAAATACTTGTGAAGCGCAGTGCAAGTGAGTCAAGGCCAAACATATGAAAATCAAACCTATGACAATATATTCAATTATAGATATTATGCATGAAATCATATGATTATTTAGTAGCTTTTATTTGCTGATTTTGTAGAAAGCAATTTTGCAAAAGAATGCTTGCTTAAAGATATAGAAATGCACAATACGAAATATATATATATATATATATATATATATATATATATATAAATATAAGTATTAAATAAGTATTTATGCAACTTTATAGCACAATGATGCCTGCTTTGCCAAAATATATATTTGAAGTAGTATGATATAAAAATATACAACTGCGTATGAAGTGCAATTGAGTCAAGTCACTCCGAACATATGAAAATCATAAAATATGATATATATGAAAAATATGTAATTCATAATGTACAAGAATGCTTAAATGTGACTTATTTAGCACATAATACCTGCTTTGCCAAAATATATATTTGAACTATGATAAAAATTAACTGATGTATATGACAAACATTGCTTATGAAGAGAAACGCAAGTGAGTCATGTCATTCTGAGCATATGAAAATCAAAAAACTAAATTAAACATATTGTAATGTAGGATATGAAATATAAATGATTTATATTGAATAAATATTCATGTTGCTTATTCAGCACAATGATGCCTGCTTTGCCAAAATATATGCTTGATATATGATTTCGATGAAATATAGACCTGTTTCATGAATAATAATAATCATGTATAACATTGCTTATGATGTAAAATGCCAGCTTATTCAAATATTTCTCACAATATATAGGCCTATGATTCTTGAGATATCATACATGGAAATATAATTGCTAGCATGTAGCTCAATGCTTGCTTTGTAAAATATATAATTTAATGGTATGTTATGATGGTACATATGATGTCACATATATGAATTGCAGAGAAAATATTACAAAATATTTTATGAAGCCAAAACCAATCATTTTTAATTAATTTGAGTAAAATATCTGAAATTTATGGGATGCAAAGAAGAAATACTATGTGATTAACTTATCGAAGACTTTAAAATCTTGCTGAAAATATATATATTGTTGGAATTATCTCATATTATCGAAATTTATATTACTGCAAAACAAAAGTAAAATTCAAATGATTGTCTCAGTGATAATGAAATATATTTAAAATATATTTAAATAATTTTTAAACACAATGTGTAAGTACATTGCTTCTCAAATATTAGAAAATTTGCAATATATGAAAATTCTTAAAATGCTTGCAGCACAAAGTATTGCTCCTATGCATATGAAAATATACAACCATTTAAAATGCTAATTGTAAAGGAATGTTGCTTTTCTGGCATGCATGGAAATCAGCACACACACACATATATATATATATATATATAGAATGCTTGAGAAACTTTCACGTATGAAATGCTTTGTAAGTCTGTATGTATAAATATATATGACTCGTCAAACTAATTAATGTAATATAGTGCAAAGTAAATATAAGCACATATATTGTTTGAATGATCATATTAAATGTGGCTTACAACATCTTTTAAAAGTAATGGATTGTACTTCCACTTTTAAGCTAAAACGATTTTAGCAAATCATTCTTTAATTCTTTAATGATATGTCTTCTTGCATGACTGAAACCTTAAGAGACTATTTATGCGTAGATCAGTAGATCTGTTTCTGTCTTTTTTTTGAAAAATTATAAAATGTCCTGATTTGTTTGATGTATTTTCATTTTGGGAAATATTTTATTTGTTTTATTTCTGAAATTACACATGTCTGTTTTTTCATGCTTTGTTGTCAATAAAAACATCTATATATTTATTTATAGGAGTGTACCTATTGCTAGTCAAGGAGAATGCAAACCACCCTGTCCTTGCCCCAGGTCTATTAAACCAGTCTGTGGCTCAGACAATAAAACATACAACAATGAATGCCTTGCTAATTGCAGGTAACAAAAATATTTTGCTTTTTCCATGCAATTTTTGTTATATTGTTATGTTATCTTTTTATAACACTTTTTTTGCTATATTTGCACAATTTTTCAATGACATTGAGACATTTTATCAATAAAAGATGTGTATAAGGCGACTAAAAAATTTGATTATAGGAAAAGGGACGAAGATATATGGTTTCCAGCTATTTATCCTGTCTAGATTTAAAATATTTTTGAATATAAAAACCTGTAGAAAATTTGATACGGTTGTTATAAGCCAAGTGAAAAGTATGTGGCCTAAGTTTTTACATATCAATTAGTAATTACACAGGATTTAATTTTCTTTGTTTTCATATTCTTACCATTTCAGTGGGGTAAACTTTACTCAAGGAGAATGCCCTACCATCCGAACTGCTCAGGCAGATTGCTTCTGCACCGAGGAGTTTTCGCCTGTGTGTGGAAATGATAATAATACTTATGAAAATGCGTGCAAAGCTAGATGCAAGTAAGTAGATTCATTTAAGTAGTTAGTTAGTTAGTTAGTGTTATTGTTTAACGCCTAATCAGCACCTGAGTTAGTTATGTAGAGGCTCTCTAGGGTAAGATTGATTATCTATAGTTGGTAGTAGAAACCAGAAGCATGTACAAAATCAATAATTGTCTGCGTTGGATAGCTGGAGCAGCTTGTGCAATGCGCACTGTCCTGTTTTAGCCACTGGGGATAGAGGACTTCACCCCAAGTGTTTCCACCCTCGCCACGTGGAGGCCCAGGACCTTCGAGGACTTTAAGTAGTTTATGATGCAAGAGTTCTCCAATGTCTATTTTTATCTCAAGGTCACAGAAAAAAAATTGGTTTATTGATATATTGATAATTAGATATATATAACTACCATCAGAAATATATTTTGTGTATCAGTTACATCCCATAGATATTTGATCCAAAACTGACATCACATATATAGTTGATATACAAGTAACAACAGATATATATTTTGATATATAACTTAAATCAGACATGTATATGCTACAGTATATATATTTGATATAAAATTGACATCAGATATATATCTTACTATAAAATTAGCATAAATTAGCATAATTCATACATATTTCCACTAAATACTACAGTACTCTTAATGGTAACTTCAATAGCGAAATGTCATGAAAATTCAAAATATATGATTGAAATGTAATAGATATGTATGAATTACGAAATATCCATGAAATGATAAAATAAGAATTCTGTTCATTTCAAATTTGGTTCAATTTGTAGGAATGTAACATTTGTGCCAGGAGAGTGCCAATCCGGATGTGTATGTGCACCAGCCTTTAAACCAGTCTGTGGCAACGACCGAAGAACCTATGCTAACGAGTGCCAAGCCCGTTGCCTGTAAGTGATAGGGGGCTCCATTTTAATACCGTGAGGTTGTAATACCGTGATTGCCTTCTAATTGTGTGCCAGAATATTGAAATCTGCCCTCAACATGGTTTTCATGATAAACGGGTAAATGCTAATTCTCAACAGATGGCAGCACCTGATAGTCACTGTACGCTATCTAGCTTTATAAAACATGGTAATACAACCTCACAGTATAACAACAGCACAATCTCTATTTCACATTATAAATAATAATTACTTAATAATTACAAATCCTGGGTTCATAATTAACAATGTTCAAGAAATATGATCTAGAACGTAAAAAAATTAAGTACTCTCTTTATGGTATATTAATCAAAATTGTTAAATATTTTTGGTTTAATTACTTATTATTACAGCTATTTTACTTTCACAGGAGAATTACCGTCGTGTCACAAGGAGAATGCATGCCATTATGCCGCTGTCCAAGAATATATAAACCAGTCTGCGGATCAAACAATGTGACATATAACAATGAGTGTCTTGCCAACTGCAGGTAAGTGACAAATTGTAGACAAAGTCTTAATGTGGACACGACTTATATGGCTGTTTTCAACAGCGCCCTCTGCAGGATGTTCAAGAGTGAAACACAGCATAGTGCAGCTCTTACTGCCTACTTTTGTTTGCACAGTATAATCACCTCAGTTTGGAAGTTTTAACTGTACCAAATAGAAAGAAACTGAACAAACTGACAAATGTTGCTAATATCATATACAAAGTCAAAGGAAATATGCAGGTTATTTAATCATGAATGGCAGATTGTAAAAAAACCCTCTTAGGGCTGTTCCATTTAAAAAAGAGGGAGGGTTGGACAGGGAATTGTTCAGACCCCACCCTCATATCCTCACTTTTGTTTTTGGCAGAACCCCCCCCCCCCCCCCGAATTTTACATTAGATATAAAAAAATACTGGTCAACCACCCCCTCCCCTCCCCCCCTCAAAAACCTTCCTGTCCACCCCCCTCCTCTTTTATAAATGGAACAGCCCTTAAGAAGGTCTTGAAGGAAAAGAACATCGGTATGAGTGTAGCTACCTGGCATCTAATAGGAGATGGGAGATCTTATCCTGATGCTGAAACCAATAGATTGCCATCAGATTCTTTAAGGGTCATAAATGATGTAATACCAAATTGTATGTACAGGGTATCCACTTAATTTTGAAAATTAAATTCCCTGTATTTTCCCAGAATTTTCCCTGCTGTACCAGATTTCCCCCGATATTTTCTGTAACTATTTATTATGCTTATGACGGCCTCCAGCCACCCCCAATAGCCATACCTTCACCTCCATGTACCATAATTGCGTGTTTAATTACTGATTGCGATATTCAAAAGTTAAATGGTCAATTTGACATTGATGGAAATATGCCATAATTATGATAATGCAATCAAGAAACAACTTTTGAAGATGCACTAGAAATCACCAGTAGCTGTAAACAGTGTAATTTCTATCTCTGTGTTTTGCATATAATGCAAGATTTACAAACTCTGCTCATTTTCAGAAAAGTCCTTGTATTTTCCCTGAATTCATACTCAAAGTAAAATTCACTGTATTTTCCATGCAGGGGATTTGGTTTTGTAATTTTTCCTGTTTTCCTTGTCCAGTGGATACCCTGATGTAAATGTATTTCTCTTTGTGTCCTGCCTTTAAATACGTGTGTAAAATTTCCTTCCTTGGGATAATAATAATTTTTACACAGGGCTCTACTCCTAATGGCTTAAACAACTGTGATTTTTTTACTGCCATTGCAAACAAAGTTTCCTATATCTGAAATACAATTGCTAAGATCTACCTCTTCACTGTTTCTTTTTTTCAGTGGAGTTAATTTCACCCAAGGTGTATGTGGCCGAGAGCCTGTCATTGACTGTATCTGCACAAACGAGAATGAACCAGTATGTGGTAGAGATGGGAAAACATATTCAAATGCCTGTCAGGCAACATGCAGGTAATTGAGGGGTTTTGTGCAGTATAGCGGACAAAATTTATGCCCATATTTGGCGTCAATGAAAAGTGAAATATGTATATTTTTTTACACACAATTTGAATAACATGTGATGTAGAGAAGCGGGGATTTAGCAAAACAAAAACAAAAAAAAACTGCACTCTTACTGTGAACCTGAAAACCGCCGTTATTAGTTTTTGACATCATACATTAAGTTCAAGCATTTGACATCATATCCTTGGCAACAAGGCTCGCTAAATATGGTTATAAATCTGGGTCAGCAGTATATATATACTGCACTTTTTCCAATTGAGGGCTATGAAAATTCTGGTTTGGACTAAAATCAAGCTTACTGAATATGGCATGATTCAGCAAATTCAAACATTCAAAATTACAGTACTACTGCATATTATTACAATTATGACATCATAAAAAGACAATGGCATCTCCTATATGTTATTGAAGAACTTGCAAAAAAAAATAATTGTTTACATGGGAAAATTGTTATTGCTATAAAATCAAATTCTAAGTTGAAAGCAAATCTTTTCCTTGACATCTTGTAAAAGTTAGAATTTACATCAGCATCTTTTCCTTTACATCTTGTAAAAGTTAGAATTTACATCAGCATCTTTTCCTTTACATCTTGTAAAAGTTAGAATTTACATCAGCATCTTTTCCTTTACATCTTGTAAAAGTTAGAATTTACATCAGCATCTTTTCCTTTACATCTTGTAAAAAGTTAGAATTTACATCAGCATCTTTTCCTTTACATCTTGTAAAAAGTTAGAATTTACATCAGCATCTTTTCCTTTACATCTTGTAAAAGTTAGAATTTACATCAGCATCTTTTCCTTTACATCTTGTAAAAGTTAGAATTTACATCAGCATCTTTTCCTTTACATCTTGTAAAAGTTAGAATTTACATCAGCATCTTTTCCTTTACATCTTGTAAAAAGTTAGAATTTACATCAGCATCTTTTCCTTTACATCTTGTAAAAGTTAGAATTTACATCAGCATCTTTTCCTTTACATCTTGTAAAAGTTAGAATTTACATCAGCATCTTTTCCTTTACATCTTGTAAAAGTTAGAATTTACATCAGCATCTTTTCCTTTACATCTTGTAAAAGTTAGAATTTACATCAGCATCTTTTCCTTTACATCTTGTAAAAAGTTAGAATTTACATCAGCATCTTTTCCTTTACATCTTGTAAAAGTTAGAATTTACATCAGCATCTTTTCCTTTACATCTTGTAAAAAGTTAGAATTTACAGCAGCATCTTTTCCTTTACATCTTGTAAAAGTTAGAATTTACATCAGCATCTTTTCCTTTACATCTTGTAAAAAGTTAGAATTTACATCAGCATATCTCAATCGGTTGTAACGGTAATAAATGAATCACCTCTTTTTTCATCTTAATATTTTTATCTTTACTTTGTATCGCAGAAATGTTACCATAGCTACTAAAGGAGAATGCCGACCTATCTGTTTGTGTCCGAGAAGTTACATTCCCGTCTGTGGGGTAGACAATGTGACATACAATAATGACTGCCATGCAATTTGCAGGTGAGATGAGGCAACTCATTTATACTAGGATCTATAATAAATGTCCACTTGCTTTTTTGGGCATATTTTGCCACAGCGCAAAATAAACAGAAATGTTAGCAACAAGTCAAAGCCCAACTGTTTAGCTGATAAAAACAGTTCTGGGAACCAAATAACCAGAATTTTGCTGTATCCTCCATTGTTATTCCTGCGGCTTCTTTGTAACCATACCAAATGGCTATAATGATGAAAATATGGCAAACTTTGAAAAATTATCATTGCACAGATAGGAAACCTAATTTGCAAAGGGAAGGGGTTTTATGGGTCAGAAAGTTGGCTTAGATAATGTTGTAACAGTTATGTCTATTCGTTCTTTTCCATGACATATAATATGTAAAAATAAGACCAAAATAAAGTGTACATTTATTTTGGATTATACCATCAAAATAAATGACAATTTGATTCATTTTGTCACCTTAGGATTATTATATTTGGATATCACACCAGCATTGTGTAGGCCTATATTTATCAAGGGTCACAATGTAAATTACAATATCATGTTTATTATACATTTAATGGTCTTTTTAGGGGTGTAGACTTTGTCCCAGGACAATGCCAATCTGGAAGAAGAGATTGTGTCTGCTCAGAAGATTATGCACCAGTGTGTGGGAGAAATAACAAGACTTATGAAAATGCTTGTAAAGCCAGATGCAAGTGAGTGAATTTTACAAGTTCTGTGTTAATTAATCCATACATAAAACTAGAATGCACATGGGATGTGCGGAGCTCTGCCCATAGCTGCAGAAGACTTAGATCCCGAATGGGATCGAAACCCAACATTTCCCGCCACTTTCGCCGGGTAATTCTGTCAACGCCCACCAGGGGCACTGCAATCGCTCCACCAGCCGGCTGCATTGTGGGCCAAGTCCTTGATTCGCGCGGGTTCACCAAATGGGAACTAGAATGGACGAGCAAGTGAGGAAACGAGTTGTATCGGACAAAACTAAGTTGGAATGAGTCAATAACACAGAAATGTAGCGTTTGAATGACTTATCTGGAGAGGTGGGAGCCTTGAAGTGGTCAATGAGGCAGCTTGTGGAAAAACGGCAACCTTGCTGACTGGGCTTCCCCCGTTACGGGGATTCCCTTGATGACGTCATACGGACGTCGCGGGCAATGGCGAGAGCTGGGACAAAGTGGAGGGCAAAACGGGGGTATGAAATGGCTGTGCGTAGGATAATGGAGCCACGAAACACGCTGAATAGCAATAGGAGCATGTAAAAGGGTAATATGTAGCATTAAACCACGGGATGTAGCGGAAGACGCCATGTAAGTTGTGTTATCACAGATCATACAGTGTTCCCCAAAGGCGACGTCATCTCACGAGATCGATGTAATAACAAAACCTCTGCCCCTCCGGGGGCAGAGCTAATAATGGGAGAAATAGCAAGACTTATGAGAATGCTTGTAAAGCCAGATGCAAGTGAGTAGATAGTGAATAGTGAAAGTAAAAAGTAAAAGAATTTGATCAAAACTGTTCTTAATTTCTTAGTTTTCTCAGCTTTGCCACTCGTGAGTTCCTCCTCCAGAAAGCACACTCATGGGTTTCATTGAACTGATCCACCACAGTGGTTGGGTTTTATTTTGGTATATTATAATATCAACTGTTAATGTTTCTGATATATGCGGTAGTAGATTATTATGTGACCGTGTAGGCAAGTTACACCATCTGCGAATGGCCTTGCCACACAAAATTGCCAATCTATTCAAATTCCTCTCTGCAATATTTCAATTGACTATACTATCAAACCTGTACAGTACTGCTAAGGAAATCCATTATAATTAGTTTAATTACTTTTATTGTAGTGGTGTTATATTTAGACTTTTCTAAAAGTAATAGTATTAATTGTCTATTCACTTATCAATTGGTTAAATCTTTTTCATCATAGTGGTATCGCCAATTTCACTGAAGGAGAATGTCAGCCTGAACCAGAAGGTTGCGTCTGCACAATGGACTATTCTCCAGTTTGTGGTGATGACGGCAAAACATACAGCAACGGTTGTGAAGCCAGATGCAGGTATGTAATAGCTGGCTGAGTAAATTGTATTTAAATGTTTTATTTGACATTATGTTACCTATTGATTGTGTCATTCTTTCATTACAGTGGTATGAATAGTTTCGCTGAAGGAGAATGTCAGCCTGAACCAGAAGGTTGTGTCTGCACAATGGACTATTCTCCAGTTTGTGGTGATGACGACAAAACATACAGCAACGGTTGTGAAGCCAGATGCAGGTATGTAATAGCTGGCTGAGTAAATTGTATTTAAATGTTTTATTTGACATTATGTTACCTATTGATTGTGTCATTCTTTCATTACAGTGGTATGAATAGTTTCGCTGAAGGAGAATGTCAGCCTGAACCAGAAGGTTGCGTCTGCACAATGGACTATTCTCCAGTTTGTGGTGATGACGGCAAAACATACAGCAACGGTTGTGAAGCCAGATGCAGGTATGTAATAGCTGGCTGAGTAAATTGTATTTAAATGTTTTATTTGACATTATGTTACCTATTGATTGTGTCATTCTTTCATTACAGTGGTATGAATAGTTTCGCTGAAGGAGAATGTCAGCCTGAACCAGAAGGTTGCGTCTGTACAATGGACTATTCTCCAGTTTGTGGTGATGACGGCAAAACATACAGCAACGGTTGTGAAGCCAGATGCAGGTATGTAATAGCTGGCTGAGTAAATTGTATTTAAATGTTTTATTTGACATTATGTTACCTATTGATTGTGTCATTCTTTCATTACAGTGGTATGAATAGTTTCGCTGAAGGAGAATGTCAGCCTGAACCAGAAGGTTGCGTCTGTACAATGGACTATTCTCCAGTTTGTGGTGATGACGGCAAAACATACAGCAACGGTTGTGAAGCCAGATGCAGGTATGTAATAGCTGGCTGAGTAAATTGTATTTAAATGTTTTATTTGACATTATGTTACCTATTGATTGTGTCATTCTTTCATTACAGTGGTATGAATAGTTTCGCTGAAGGAGAATGTCAGCCTGAACCAGAAGGTTGTTTCTGCACAATGGACTATTCTCCAGTTTGTGGCGAAGATGGAACAACATATAGTAATGCTTGTAACGCTAGATGCAAGTAAGTGATTCAATGACATATTTCTCATCTAATTTATAACTCAGTATGTACAATTATTGAAGATCATGACACTGAAACTAATTCCATTTCCTTAGAAGTTATCATTATTATCTGGTATTCATTTCAAAGAAAATTCTTTTTAAAATACTTGATTAGAGAAAGAAATTGACATGAATTTATTGCAACTTGTATATTTTGGTACATACAAAAGTAATTTGAACATTAAAGAATCTCCACTATAAATGACATACACCAGTAATTATGAGAAATTATAGTAATAAAAGAATTGCAAAGAATTTTACTGTAGTACTGTCACTGTCATTACCTATTATTTGAAATTTGTGTTTCTTATATAATACTACAAAAAAGGTTACAAAGAGTGAAAGTCTAATTCTTTACATTTTTAATTTCTCTTACAAGAATTACTATAAATCTTTGATATTTCTGTGTAAACTGGGCCATTGTTTTTGCAAAATGAAAGCATTCCAATTGGGCTGCTGTATATTATATGAAATGAATCCTATAATCAATATGAATTTTATTTCATTTTCAAACAGTGGTGCTACAGAACATACACCAGGTCCTTGTCCTGAAGTAAGTTGTGCATGTCCGAGAATATTAAATCCAGTTTGTGGCTCCGATGGAAAAACTTATAACAATGAGTGTGAGGCTACGTGCAGGTTAGTTTCATGATTTTATGAAAACTGGTTCATTGATTTCGTAGAACTATTTATGATTCAGTAAAACTTTATTTTGGCATGTGGACCAGTGGAGTACATTTAATGCACAGTACATTTAAATCACCATTTTCATGTCTGTTATGAAGAAACTTGACATGCCAAAAGCCAAAAGTTTTGGGCCTATTCTGAGATGTTTTTTATGATCTTTCACCATGGTAGACGCCTTATTTTCAATGAAAATACCGCAAAGTCAGTGATGGTAGTTGGACCACCAAAGTACTAAACCCTTTTCATGGAGCAGCCATGTTGGTGACCTCTCCTTGCACTCGAATATAAATTTTGTTACAATGGCCATTGTGAGGTCACAGAATGCAAGAACAATGGTCAAGTAATGACGTCATAATATATTTACAAATTAAAATGAGATCAATATCCTTATGGCTGCCACATGAAAAGGGTGTATTGATAACTGGTATCTGTCATGATTTAACATTATTATGTTGCAGCATAAATAAATTTAACGAAGACCTCAAAACTTTTGGTTTACAATAGGAATGTTTAATTAAGGTCATATGTAGCAATTATCATACATTTTTACTTGATAGAGGTATGTTTAAAAAAATCTCTATCATCACTTCATTTATCATTAAAATTGAAATTTCACCAAACTTTTACGTTCAATGTGCATGATGCATTGTAAAGGCTAATGAAAGTCAAATCAATTTACTCTTTATTGAAAGCAGGCTTCAAATGGAGTAAAATTGGTTCAATTGACTACGCCGCAAATGCTAGCTTTCACATAAGCTTTTTTAATAGCCAAAGCAAAATTTATCATTTTGCAAATTGCAGTAACCTCTATTACATTTTTTTGGCTGCTACGCTTATTTGGAAATGATTGTTCTGGGAATGATGAGACAATAGTGGGTACTCTTTCATTTTTTTTGTTAATTTAAAAATGTTGCATTATTCAATACAAAAAATTGAGTACTAAAAATCGCACAATTAATTTCAAAATTACACTGTGAATTACAGTAACAAAAGCTCTAAAGATGTGGCAGTATTAGGCATAATACTCCCATGCAAAATATGTATGTAATATATTAGTATTGTCTATATAATATGATCAAGATGGACAGACAGCGCTACAGTTGTTGCCTATTGCAAATCAAAATCAAAAAGATGAATGCAATTTTTAAAGCGATTTCAAGGATATGACCTCAGCAACAAATTGAAGAGAAAATTGAAAAAAATAGCCATACAATTGTAGTGTAATACTACTGAATGAGCATAAAACTACTGGACTGTTTCATTTAATATCATCTACAGGTCAGTGACCTTTACCCAAGGGCGATGTAGGCAGCCATGCATTTGCTCGTTTATATACAATCCAGTCTGTGGAGATGACGGTGTCACTTATAACAACCGATGTAATGCAGAATGCGCGTAAGTGCCTTAGATATATGGCATGTGAACTATTATTGTTTGATGTATGCATGAGTAATATAATCAAGAATGAAGTTGAACGTTTATCTAAATATGGTGATTATGCGAATAACTGGCACATATAAATATGAGATGTATATCAAGGTATGGATAAATGAATTTTCTGCTAGTTAAAGCTGTCTTATTGTGGAGTGCATGTAAATGCCTTAAATACATGGTATGTGAAATTTTATTGAAGAATGCGAGTTACACATATATATATACAATCCAATGCACATCAGTGTTTTTAATATATATATGATCTGCAAATATATCAGATATTTTAGAGAATGGATGCATTTGTGTCTCCCTAGTCAGAGGTCTCTCCATCCCCAGTGTATGTAAATGCCTTAATTATATGGCACATAAACCAATATTTGTTAAAGTATGCATGAGTTATATATTCAAGAATGATTGATGATCATCTTAATATGTCAGTTATGATATGTCATCCTAAGTAGAGTTGAATTTCAATAAATTGATATTTTATTTTGTCTACCAAATAACCTAATCAGCAACAAAGTGCTCAAGATATGATGGTTTCCTTTTGGTAAACATCAGGTCTATGTAATGGCACAATGTAAAATAAGTTCTCGAAAATTTTATTGATATACAAACAAGTATCAAACGTGTCTTGAGCGTTTTGTGTCACACTCAAATATAATTTTCATAATGCACAATATTTAGCTTTTCGCTTGCTTATCTATCAACCTACACCCTGCAAGCTCAAGCTAGCACTCCCTATATATACAGCAAAGACTATTGCAATCTATTTGACTTCCAGTCTTGGGCCCCTCATGGCAAGGGTGGTAACACTGTGGGTGAACACCTCAAACCCCAGTGGCCAACACAGAGCTCTGCACATATACACACACCCCAGTTATAGTTATGCCTGTCTAGCACTCCCATACCAAATAACAAATAGGTATAATGGTGAAAAAGTGGCACAAAATATCATTGCAAAGATAGTGAACTTGAAGTTAATTTGTCCAGAGAGGCGTTTGTATGGTTCAGAAAGTTTGGCCTTGACCTTTTAGTAACATTTTTGCTTCTCTGAGACATACATGTAAAAATAAGACCAACAATCAAGTGGACATTTATACTATAATAACCTCGCCTTTCATAAAACACAAATAGCAGATATAGCTTGTCTTAGAATTTTGTCTTAAACTACGCGATATCTATCTTAAATTCTGACAAGCCATTTATATCTTTACCTCAAACCCTTACAAAATATATTTGAACCCATTAGGATGAAAATCTGTAGGACCTTTCCTCTTGTACAGGAATTGCCCATCACGTAGCCATTTCCTTAAATAGAAATCTCCATCACCTAAACCTGGTGAACTATGACCAGTCAAGTATTTTGTAAAACATTGATCAAGCAGAAAACTGTGTCTTTCACATAAAGTACTCCGTTGTATTACCGTGAGGTTGTAATACCGTAATGTATTACCGCTAGATGGCGTACGGTGACTGACAGGTGCTGCCACCTATTGGAAGTTTTTTATTTAACTTGTTTATCATAAAACCCTTGCTACTAGCAAATTTCAATAGCTTTCAATTATGTGTCAATACACATGCACATGATTACAAGGTGATAATACAATGTCACAGTATTACAATGGAGCACCTACTATAATCCAACTACCCTGAGGGAAAATCTTGCCTCTTCCTATTTCTTATTGTACAGGTAGTTCATCCAAAAATGGTGCCAATAATGGCCTGTTTTGTATATAATTAATCTAACTATCCATAGGGTAAAAATCCTACCTATCCATAGAAACCACCATCTCTGATAGCTAGGTAGTTCATCAACAAAAACCGTGCTATTTAGGACCTGTTTTGTATATATATCCCATAATTCATCCAACTATCAATTGGTAAATATCCATATTGATAGAAGAAAATCTCTCTGATAAGTAGTTCATCAACCTTTTTAGACTACCTTTACATATACTAGATCAGTCTGAATTGAAGAAGTCACCGTGTCACAATGTGACTTACACTCAGAATCAGCAAAATTCGCCACGCCTCCCTTCCCCCAAATAGCAATTTGTAAACACCTACATTACACAGTGATGTTTACATTACTGGTAATGTTTTGATACTAGATAATCTCACAAAATATAAGTTTATTTGACAATCCCACAAAATATGAGCTTAATAGCAGTTTTTGGGGTGTGACGAATTTCACTAATTCCTAGAGAAACAATTTCAGAGGACATTCAGTCGCATATGACAGTGAATGCAGATCTTGCACATGTATTACGTTATACGATCCAGTCTGTGGGGTCGATGGATCAACTTACACAAACATCTGCTTGGCAGAATGCGCGTATGTACTGCTGAATGCAATCTTTTCATACACCATATCTGCAAGTCCAGATAGAAATAGAATGCTTCCTTGTATTACCATGATGTATTACCGCTAGATGGCACAATATGACTGACACGTGCTGCCATCTGTTGAGAATTAGTGTTAACCTTGTTGATCAATATACTGGCACATAATTAGAGGGTGATGAGGGTATTACAACCTCAGAGCAATCTAAAACATTATCCAGTTATTGATGAAGCCATTTATTTCTCATAAACAACCGAATATAACCTGGGAAATTGTACAATTTCATATTTTACATGACAAGTAGACTTCACGCTGAGCCTAAGGTTTGCCATGTGAAACTAGCCAAGGGCAATATATAGTCCTAGATTTGTTTTTTTATTGCCTGAGGAAGCAATAGTGGTCTCTATTAAAAGGAACTCTAGGGGCACTGGGAACTTTCCAAGCAATATCAGCCATGTCATGTGATGCTTTTTCAGCCAATTGCAGCTCAGGAATTTGATTTGAATTTATTTGCCAATAGGGCTGGTCAGTTCTTGTGTGACCTTGTACCCAGAATGGCTAGTTCTCATGTGACCTTGTACCCAGAATGGTCAGTTCTCATGTGACCTTGTACCCAGAATGGCCAGTTCTCATGTGACCTTGTACCCAGAATGGCCAGTTCTCATGTGACCTTGTACCCAGAATGGCCAGTTCTCATGTGACCTTGTACCCGTCAATACATGACGTCACCAATGCACAGTACTAGATGATGTCCTCAATAATTGGCTGAAGTGACATCATGTATTGTTTGGGTATTTCCAGGTTCAAGGTCACAAAAGAACTGACCAGCCCTATAAATAGAATGTGTTTGTCAGGATAGCACAAGAAAATAATTAAGGCTTTTTTTCATTGTGGTTCTTGAAAAATTCAAGAAGTATATCAATAACTTAATATATGTAATGAATAAGTGTGCCAAGGCTATTATAAGAATTTTAGGTGGATAATGAGAATCACAAACCCGATTACCAACCAGTATTTTCACATACAAAATTAGTCATGGTAACACTTTTGATGCAAATGACATTATTTACTGACTAGCACCCACAAACGGTAATCTTTAATGAAATCACAAGCTTTCTGAAAATCACAAGCTGAGATGAAAATCACAAGCTGAAATGAAAATCACAAGCTGAGATGAAAATCACAAGCTGAGATGAGCTTCAAAACCAGCATTTTTTAAAAATTCACAAATAATGTGATTCACGAACAGTGATATCAAATTGTTAAATTTAATGCTTTTTAATAGTTATCTGCTGTTTCAGCGAACTGTGGCTGAAAACTTCAGAAATTAGTTTAAATGAGAATCATATGCTATCCATGAATGAAAATCACAAGCCATCCATAAATGGAAATCACATCATGAGTCATGCCATCCAGGATATCAGTTTATAGTTAAACTTGGCAGTTCCATTGACCATAATTAAAGAATAGAAAAACTCTCATATCCCTTAATTATCCATTTATAACCAATTATAATAGCAAATGGCGAACGCTTTGATGAACTGTTATTTAGGCATCCTTTTGAGAACTGCGGTCACACTTGGGGTCAAGACTTTGAACCTCGTTCGACCGAATTGGCCAACATAGCCAATTCACTTTGTAGGGAAATATATCCAATATAACTATGACTACCTGTCTCATCCCTATACCTAGTACTTCGGTTACTTCAACGCTTAAAATTTGGTTACATATAATGGTACCTATTGTGCTGTCGATTGCTGAAAGACAAATTCTACACTTTTGTTTTCTGTACGAGTCACCTCTAGGCTTTATTAGTGGATTGTTCAACCTTTTTTTTAGTGCAAATTAAAACCGGACAAATTATAGTGCTCACTGCCTTAACATATAATTCTTTGAAAACTAGACTTGCAGATATGCTGATATTTTTTGGTGTTTTTTCCTGCTGTAATTAAAAATGAGTAACTTCACTTTATCAATGCCAAGTTCATGCAACAAACAGATGTCCTACAAGAATCATGCATAAAACTAATCATTTATTTTAATTACATCTAGAGCCTGTTTTGCATAGAAAACTTAAAGAACCCTTATTAAATTGCAATTATTCAATATCGCTTGGCTTTTTAATTCTGCACAAGCAAGCTTATGGCTGGACGGATTGAGTAGAGATTGATGAAATTGTTTTCATGAATAATGACATACACAGCATAGTTCACTATTTGTAATATTTTTATTGTCATGCTTTAATGGATATTTGTTATATTTTTTTTCAGAGGCGTCGATGTAATTTCCACTGGAGTATGCTGATGATGCAAAATTAAACGAGAAATTAATTTTTCCAGAAGAACAAAATGTTGTACAACTGTTAAATCTAATGCAGCACAATTCCACTTAACATCCGATGCACTCAGAAATCCAATACTATTTTTAATTTTATTTTTAATTTTAGCTTGGTTTTAATTTTTTTAATATATTTTATATATAGATTATGCAAAACTGTGATAACTAGTATATACAAAATCCAGCCATACACTGACATAGCAATTACTGTATATCATGCTGTATATATTTTATATGTAATAATAGAAAAAATAATAATAATGCCACATTTGTAAATAAATTAAGAACACAATTCTACTGTCTGTTATTTATACAAGGCTGAACACATACAACCTATGCTCTTCAGATCCATACCTCTGAGCATTCAGGCTCCCAATTGGAATTTAGCAGTAATACTGTATTCAATTGTTGGTTCGAAAGAAAATCAGGCTTTTTAACAAATTATTCAGCATCTATAAAGCAGCTCTATTGGAAGAAAAAAAGCTTGACGTGGTATCTTCGGCGGTGACTCACGCGTTGACGAGAACCTATAATAAATTAATGAATATCCAGTTTTGTAAATTCATTGTCCAGGAACAAATGTATTATAGATATTTCACCATGCACACAGTGACACTACAATTATTTGCTCTTACAAAAAAAAAGAATCATCAAGCAAAATGTCATAGTTTTATTTTACACAACAAAAATGTTTCTTTGAGCGCCTACCAAAAAAACATATATACATATATATAATTTAATTTTGCATACCCAAATATAATTTTGCACACACCTAAAAATAGCACATTATATATTATATTATATCATTTCTTTTTGCACAATAAACAAACTTTTTCAATCAATGCAAATAAACAGAAAATAACACCAGAGGCGATCATGAGTCCCGCCACTTGTTTCCGATATTTAATTTTTATGTTATTAATTTCGTATGAACGAGCTCTTCCCAAGTCTGGTGGTGTTTTATCATTCTTCTTCCTATTATCTGGTCCATCTTTAACTCTTTTGTGATGGTTTCTGGGTATCAGTCGTAATTTATCGTTGGACTGCGAACGACCGTTCTTGGCCAAATTAGTTTTTTCCACTTTTTCATTGTCTTTAACATTCTTATGTTCCTCAGTTGGTTGGCTGTTCTGGTTTTGAGTGGAATTATGTTGATTATTTTCCATCTTTAACTCCGTTGGAGAATTATCAGATGCTGATCTTTCCCTTAAACGATGAGATCGAGAATTATCAACCAGAGTATTGGACCGGTTTACTTTCAAATCTGACTTGGCCGAGGACAATACAATGTCAAAGCCATTCAGTTTCGTTGATTTATGTATTGTTGATTTTACATAACTATAATAACTCAAATCTGTTTCTGATAACTTCGGATTCGATGCCCATGCTTTCTTTTTTCTAGCCTTTTTCTTTTTAAAAGCGTTCCGTGTATAGATCAGAGGTTTTCTTGCTAAATTTGATAATTCTTCGTGCTTTGAAATGACCTTAATATCACGATGATGCCCAGCTGATGTTGATGTGTTATTTATTTCCAAAGTTAGTTTCTTTTCAAGGCCTAACAATTGAAAGAATAAAATTATGTAAGAAAGTCAATTCAATTAATATTAGAGAATTAATTTAGTATGACAAGAATCACATAAATTATTAATATTAATAAATATAAAACTTGCCCGACTTTTCATCAACTTTTCTTTCTGAAGCTCCTTCAGAACCTGTATTAAAGCAAAACTTTTGATTACTGACTACATTTGAGCGATTGAAATTAATTATATTTATACATGTACACTCAGAATTAGCCAATCAGCGAAATCTGCCACCCCTGAAAGCTGCTTCAAAACTAACGCTTCTGTTTGATTTTGTATGTAAAGACATCACTAATAGTGTACACAATTAGCCACAAAACATATATTCTGGTTACAGAGTTATACAAACTGTGGAATGCATAATTTCAGGGGTTTTAATGGTGGTGAATTTCGCTGATTCCGAATCCGAGTTTAATAAACTTGCCTGACTTGTGTCGTGAAGTTTTCTTTCTTGCTCCATCAGAATCAACCTGTATACTATAATTCACTGATAATCTTGAGTGATTGAATTTAATTCTGTTTGTACCTTAAAAGTTCAATTCATCTCTTACACTACATTTATATGAGCGAAGCTCATCACGGCTGTAGGCCGTAGACGAGTGGTTACACAGTGGACAAGCCAACCGGAACTGGATAAAAATTGAATTCACCTATTATTGTCGTTTTCATCGCATCATTGGCCAATCAAAGCGCCTGTTACTTTGATTTCACCTATTATCGCTGTTTTCATCGCATATCATTGGCCAATTACAGCGCCTGTTACACTCATTTTAGTTATTCAGAACGAGACTACGTAATCACGTCATAACAACGTCGTCGGTTCAACAGTTGCGATGTCCATAATTTCGTAATGAGTACACATCCAGCTTCAAACTTGGAGAAATCTTGTTTCTCTTACTGTAACAATTCTAACAGTGCTAGAAATAGTTTTTTTTTTTTTAAGAAGAACCCACCAGGTATGACAAGTTCTTGAATCGATGACATTTGCGCGAGCCACTCCAAACATTTTCGCGATGACGTTTTATCACACCAGGGGGCAGTTGTAAGCCCCTGGCGGCTGAGAAAGGCATTACAATTCTCTGACTTCTTTTGCCTCTTTAAATTTTATCTACTGTCCGATTTTGAAAATTTTAAAACCTACATGGAGTCTAATTAAAAGATTGTAACACTGTCTGTCAAAGTGCAATTTGCAAAGACTAATCTAATATTGAAAATAAACCTTTATTATTCAGGGCATACCAAATTTCTGTGTTATCTAATGATTTTATCAGACATTAATTACTAAAAATAAATCAAACATTGAGAGAAAATCTGGGCTAAAACATTGGAAACACACTGGGTATGTTTACATACTGAGTTTTGATGGCATGAAAAACTAATATTTAAATTATTTATTGTAAATTAAGAATAAATTGTTGTGCAAAAGTGGGCACGTGTTATGGTGAAAACTATCATGAGACACAGCAACTTCAACTTCAAGTTTTCATAAATATACAATTAGCTTCGCTCACTCCTGGCATTGACAGCTACATATTACCTTTCATTTCAATTTCTAAGAGGATTTGATGAGATGACTTCAAACTGAACTAGTATTTTCATCACTGTTGTGATCAGTGACACACAAACATTGAAACCATGGACTGTCTATGTTGAAAGTTTCAATGAAACAATGAAGATTTCCAATGAAATTATTAGCCTCTATCAATTAATGACATGTAACAAAGCCACTTACCAAACAACGTTGCCAGAATTGCCGTGCACAACACCAAGATAACCAACATAGCTTAAAAAAGACAAAATAGTCTATCCATCAAAGCTTCGAAATGGGACACCGGGGCGTCTCCATCAGTGAACTGTCTGCTCGAAGAAAACAGTGACGTCACAAATTGTAGTTACGCCAATATCCGGCAGGTGGCCGGCGAGCACCGTCCACCTCTGCCACCTATCCTTTTAAATCTAATATTGAATTTCACTTACAAATGGTCTATTTAAGAGGTGAATGTTGAAGTGAAACAGGTGTAGTAGTGCCCACTCTAGAAAATGTAATATATTCAAACACACGTCTAGTGATTTTATTCGGTGATGGCAATATCAGCACAAGCCCAGAACGTTTCTTGAGGACCCAACACATCCAGTGCCATCAGGATATTATGTACCCTAGTTATTGCCTGGAAACACATTAGCTACCTTTTCTTTATCGTTGTTCTTTATTTTTGGGTTGTTCTGGACTTCTGGTGCACAGAAATACCTGCAGAGATAACATTCAAGAATTGCAGAATTATATATATTGAATAATTATCGCAGTCTATTTATTTTGCTAGAGTGAAAATGTTTAATTCCTATAATCTCAGTTTAATCATATCTATCTATCTATCTATCTATCTATCTTATTTTGTCTTCTTTATATTTATTCACAGTAATTCCTTGATTATTATATTAACTATGTTAACTACTACTACTACTACTACTATTGTTACTACTACTACTACTACTACTACTAGTCTACTACTACTACTACTACTACTACTACTACTACTACTACTGCTACTACTAGTCTACTACTACTACTACTACTACTACTACTACTATCAATGCTACTACTACTACTACTACTACTACTGCTACTACTAGTCTACTACTACTACTACTACTACTACTACTACTATCAATGCTACTACTGGGTGGGTGGGATGGGTGGGTGGGTTGTTGGGTGGGTAGGTGAGTGAGACAGGTTTTACGTCATCTATTTTTGCACCATTTAGGGCTGATCAGGACAGGCAGGAGGTGCCAAGGCAATGAGGTGAATCAAACCTTCCAATGTGGGCTGGATTTGACCAAGGACCCAGTGATTTCAATGCTATGTACTTCTACTATTACTACTATTACTACTATTACTACTATTACTACTATTACTACTATTACTACTATTACTACTATTACTACTATTACTACTATTACTACTATTTTTAATTACTACTATTACTACTATTACTACTTTAACCATTTACCACCACCACTACCACACTGGAAGAAGAATAAATGTAATATTTATTAACATGTGTTAAAGTCACATTATTATTATATTTATAATTTACCTGCCTTTCTTGTAGGTCTTGGTGATGATTCCATTAGCATATTTCCAATCTGCCTCATGTGGGCGTGGTTGACCAGCTTTATAGGGTTCGCCACAGACGCAACTCTTGCCGCCATCGTTAAACCATTAATTCTGGGCAATAGTCGAGAAAATAATCAGCGAAATACCCAACTATGAATGCTGGGATTGACAAATATTCAATATAATTTTTTTTTTATATTGTTAATCAAAAATTATTAGCATTCCCCAGAGCAAATCAGCCCAGCATCATTTCTATGTTGGCCACCATTAGAATAACATCGCTGATGTTGCACCGATATTGTTATTTGATGCTATCTTGGGATAGCATTCCAAATCTGGACAACATCGGCACAACATTGGCGATGTTGATATATATATATATGTTTGTTCCAATGGCAGCCTATATATAAATGACGTTGGTACGATTTGGAATGCCATCTGGGATGTGATACACAATTTTGAAATATAGGCCTATATAAATAAATTAATGACTAAATTTATACAAATACATTAGACTTATCTCAAACCCACCACATTGTCACCACATTATCATTATAATGGGGACTAAAAAACCATAATTAGGGGGACTATTAAACCCCACTCTCCACATACTAGCCCTGCTGGGGGGGGGGGGGGGGGGTTGCAACATCCGGGCATGTCCCTCCGCTTGCCTCGTTTCCAAGAACAATAGAACAATAGAAACCTAACAATACCTCATTGCTTCAATTCCTAGATAAATTGTAAGATGTCAAGAAGATGTTTAATTAAAACTGCCATGGCAATTTATGCAGCTATGAGAGGTCAGTGGACCATAGGATTCTAAATCTTAAAATGACAAATATATTTTGGCTTTAAATTGTGTCAGTAAATAAAAGCAATATTGTTTAAAAAATAATAATTCTCATTTAACGTCACTTCATATCTTCTGCTCTTAATATAAGGTAGCATTTCTACTAATAAAATGTAAGGGCCTCGATATAACACTTAAATAATTTCATGCTCAATTAGATATTTTTAAAACTTTAATTTGAATAATATATATTTTTTAATCTCAACCATACCTTATACTCAGAGATTTTCAATATACAGTCAATTTTCGTTATTGTATATACATTTATTTCAAAACATATATAAGTCAAATAAACAAATGAATAAATCACTTGTTCTTATTTGAGGGTGCTCAACGACCTTGTGTTGCTTCAAAACAACAATTTAAGTTCGCTTAAGGTCATTCTAAGGTTACCATAGCCAACATTGGATCCCTTAAGTATATCTGAGGTTACCTTTAAATTGCAACTGGGCTATAAATAGTTTTGCAATGACATTTTCTTTGCACTTAAAGGGTGCCACACTGTGAAGTCTTGCCTGAGTGAGTAGGGGGTGAAATGGTCATGGTTCGCTGACTTTCATTTCAACCTTCTTGAGAACATGCTCTGATAAATTCATTCTAGTGTGTTGTATACAGTAGACACAATATTCGACATACTGATTGACAATATGTAAAAATCTTCAATTAACTTAAACTCATAAGCAATGGATATACCGAAGCTGCAGGATGTCCTTGTATTGCTGTTGGTCATTCATGCATTTGTTGTACAACAGGTTCTCTGCCAGTCAAGTAAGTGCCAGTCCACTCATTCTAAGTTATAGTATCGTAATATATTCTATGCAGATTGAAAGTGAAAATATAACATTATAATTCAGTGTACAATCATATCTGCATGCAGATTATGTCATATAACACATATATTCCATATATTTTGATGTCTCAAAGAATTAAGTAAGGAATGTTATGTTCTTTTTTTTTTTTGCATCTCATTGACAATTTAACTAACATAAAAATACTGTGTTGTACCGAATATAATTTATATCACTTGAGTAGTTGATTATAAGAAAGTGAGAATAGAATTGAAAAAGTTATATCATTTGTTTAGTGGCAGGTAGAGGGGCTCAGTATGGCTCAGTATACATAGCTCAGTCTAACTTCTAAAATACTAAACATACGTTTTTAAATTGACTTGTATAGCATATATAAATATTTGCAATTTTGAGTTCATCTATCATTGTTATCACTCACACAACTGCAGTCCTGCCTTGAGCAAACTGACCACTGACTAGTGTTTACATTCCACACATTTTAGCAAAAACATTCCATTGTAAAACCTGGTATTCCAGGCATTGCCTGACACTGTCAATGTCTAGTGTATTTATCCAATGCTTTGACACCTCAATATAAAATTAGAAGATTTACACAGAAATGTATTGGTCATACATTGCACAGTTTCTTGTATGTTATTCATACAATGTTTCCATGTAATGAATGCTATATCAGGTTCTTACATGCATTAAGACATGTATTATGATCAGCAGATCAATGTTTATACACATGATGTTTGCTGAAGAATAAATCTAGCAGCAGACCAAATATTGTGACAAAGAGAAGAACCATTAGGAGAAAAAAATCTTATCATTGAGCTTACCTTAGATCTCTCATAAATTAGAATTTTAAATTAATGAATATTCCAATCACAATCACATAGTTTAAGGCCTATTTCTGGTGATATTATCATGTTTAATAACTTACTCAGAATGGCATCACTGTATTTGTTTATGCCTGCATAATGGTATTTTACTAATTTGTTAATTGGTAAAATTTAGTATCATTCACTTTTTTCAACTGTTAGGTGTATTGGAAGTTTAGAAAATGTAGCTTCAAAACGAAAAAATAAAAATAAATTCGTGTACCCTATCTTTGCTGTAGCCCACTTTAACTATCTATTACTATTATAATAATAGTCTTGTGGTTGAACTTAAACATGGGATAGGTTTACAACTTCTAACTAATCAGGAAGATGTTTTTACTGCTTTGTTGTGTAGTGAACTCTATGTTGCTGCTTTTACGTGTATGTTAAAAAATGTTAAGCTTCGGTTGTTTTGTAAGCTTACAAGATATTGTCACTCTTTTTATTTTACAGCTGTCATCTCGGGTGTTACAACTGACCGCATAAGTATGGACGGAACGAATGCCGCCACCGCACAAAATTCAGAAATCTCAACTTTAGAATCAGTAATGGTGACTGCTATAAACATGAACAATCTAGTCTTAGGTCTATCTACTGAGATTGCAGCAATTCAGAATACTCACAACACAGAAACCGCTGCATTAAATATAGATGTAGACTTAAAAGATATCACAACAGGGAAAACAATGGTTGATGAAACAACTGAAAATGATGTCACAGTCACAATGATGTCATCAACTGTCACTGAAGACCCTGAGACCACGACCAAACTTATAGACTTAACGACAGAAAATCATCAGTCAGATGCAACGGAAGTGTCGTCAAATCCCTTCGATAGTGCACAAGAATTTCCGGATAACACGGATCCAAATAAAATAGACCAAGATGCGAAGAAATCATCAACGAGAGGCACAAAACCCACCAAAGTACCATCAACAACAAGTACGCAACAAACACGGTCGACAACATCATCGACAGGACCATCAACATCATCAACAGGACCATCAACATCATCAAGTACTTTATCGCCATCAACAATGTCGACAACATCACAATCAACATGGTTGCCTTTTTTACAAAGTCAAACAAGTCCATCTAGTACTGTGTCGAGTCCTTCAACAATATTAACAAGAACAACTAGCACTGCAACTTCCACATTGATGACAACAATGTCATCATCATTATCATCATCATCAACAACTTCAACAACTACAACGACTAAACCAACAACATCATCACCACCAACAACAATGGAAACGACTCCATCTACAATTTCAACAACAACTACACCATTAGCCCCTTCCACAACATCAACCACAACATCATCAACAACATCATCAACAACATCAACCACCACAACAACAACGCAAACCACATCACAACCATCAACATTAACGACAACATTAAAATCACCCTCCACTACAACGCAGTCATTAACCACAAAGTCAACACTGACAACGAAAAAAACACCATCCACAACAGCAAAACCAACAACAAGAGATAAACAAAAATCAACAACAATATCATCAGACACAGCAACAACAATGGCCACCAGTGATGCTGATGACACGACACCAGTTATCATCAATCCGGAAGAGACTATTGATGATAAAAAAACTTCAAAAGGACCAATGATCGGATTAATAACCGGTGTCAGTTTATTGACACTCATCTTATTAGCAGTATTGGTGGCAATATTATGCAGGTTAGTGGCAATGATTTCATATCTTTTCATCATAACTATTATCTTGGTATATTATATAAACCTGTATCACTGATAAATATTTGTATTTGTAAAATTTTGAGTACTGAAATGGTTTGCTGCATTTGATATCAAATGAAGGCAGATTTTATACTGTTTCTTACGTTTAGAAGGAGCTGCAGTGAAACCAGTCAGGTTACAGTGATATGTGTTAGAGTGAAGCCTATTCCTGCTTTAGGGAGTAAAATGTGTGCATGATCAGTGATGCATATCCCTATCTTTTCTATTGCAAGTGTGTATGCTGTATGATGACTCATGATAGGCAGCAGGTCTGAAGATGTCATAACCGTTCAATATGCAACTGAAACTATACGCACAAAAGTAATAGTAGTCCTAAAATAATTTAATGAATGTGGTTTCTCTTTTCCTCAAGAACAACATATAATATGGATCTAAATATAGCACATGCACACTTATCACACTTTCAGGTCACTTTTACCTCGGCCTGTGCATATGATTATGGCACTGATAGTACAGATGTGTTACAAGAACCTGTTTTGACCTTTGCCCTCACAAATAGGGCAAACAGATTCATGTTTATTAAGAAGGGAGAGAGCATTGACACCCTTGAGAAGGAGAGTGCCATTTTGGGTTCAGGTCAATTTTCTGTCGAATTAACTGGCCCGTCCTCCTGAATATCATGTGATAATTTCCAGATTAGTTGGAGATTCATATAGTCCCTCTAGAATGTCATTATATTGCTCTGTTTCAATCGTATGACCTTGCTGGATCTAATCTGGACTTTATTATCATCTTAAACCATAATATAAATATATATATATATATAGAAAACACTGAGGATTCTGTGCAAATATTATATTTTCTGTGGCTTCAAAAGTACAGTAACTAAGAAATATCTTATTTGGAAACGTTTCTGCAACTGAAGACACCATGCAACTTCTGTGACATGCACCCTCTCAATATTTCAGATACTGATATTGTCTGACATTATAAGATCAAAAATAGCACAATGACCAATTGCTTATACTCCTGACTAAATATGGCACAACTTAAAAAGACTCCTAAACATTTGAGTGACCTAGGGCTATCCTGAAAGAGAAGATGCCTGGTGAAAGATTTTTGGCGGCTTGAGCTGACAAACTTGACAGATAAAGCTGACCAACATATGTCAGTAAAATATAAAAAAATGACTCAAAATTGGCAAATGGGTTAAATCATTCTAGACACAGAGTTTGCCTGATCACTCCTTGATACCTTGATTGCTATACTTTTGTTTCTGTTTTTTCTCATTGCAGAAGGAGGCAAAAACGTAGACGTATAAATTCAAAACAACCGGGTAAGACATTTAAATACAGTAAACAATGAGGTAGATGCTTAAGCATATACTTATTACTCAATGTCTCACTCATTTCTAATAGACCTGTATCCAGCTCCCCCTGGTGGCTCAAAAGTCCCTTATTAGAATTCCATGAGTATTGATCAGAAAAATGCACAATGGCACAATGGGAAATCGTGCTTGTGTGGCACCTCAGTACTGTATATATTCATCCTGGAGGTGTCACCCTTATTACATATATATGTTACCATTTTATGCACCATTGTGTGTCAGTTATCTGTGAAGTATTTAACACATAATTAGGCCTATATAGGATTTAGTTTCATAAAATATGGTTGATTCTAGACAGCTGTAGCCACCGATTCTTGGTTGCAGCTAGAAATGCTTCTGTCTACTCCTAGCTAATAATCGACTTACACTATTGACCATAAACTGGCGTCCTTTATTAGAGAACAACATGTACATATGCGGAAGACTTGTTATTATTTGTTATCCATAGATTAAATAAACCTTGATAGAAAGATAATTATCTAATATCATAAATATGTATTTGCAATGGACCTGCATCTCTTCAACAAAAATGACAAATATGAGTTATGCACTAGATGGTTCTGCATGTACTTTAGATCCGGATATGAGTTGCCAGCTATAGCCAGACAGTTATGTTTAGTGGCAGGTAGCATTGTATAGCAGAAGTTGTCTAGCTGTGTCTTGGTTCAATTTGACAGGCCATTTTTAGTGGAACTAACTGTATATGTAATATGAATAAATGATCCTAAGTTCTGAATAATGACGATTTGGTCTTTGCAGGGACCAACTTCAAGGACTTAACAACAATTCAACATGGCAGCCATCCGGAGGAAGTTGATGACATCGCACCACGCCCTGCTCCTATTGGCCAATCGGATAACTTCGATTCCAGTTCACAGAGGTTGCCTCCTATTGGTGAATCAGATGCCAAACCAGAATCAAAACAGATGCCTCCATCCATTTTGAAAAAACCGCGAAAGCTGAAACGTTCCTCTCGACATATCGAACCAAATCCGTCACTACATATTATGCTACAAGACATCAATATAGACTATGACACTCACCAATTAGCCTACCATAATGGCGCAGAAAATAATGCAGGTTTCGATTATAACAAAATAGCAGAAGATGTAGGTTATGAACAGTTCCAAGCGATATACTACAACATGAATCCCATCCCTCGTCCAATACCGCTTTCTAGGTTTCCGCAGTATATGCAAGAAAAGAAGGCTACGCCAGCAATATTGCCTGAAGAATACTTGGTATGTACAGCATTGGAGTTACAACATATAAAAATATACAATATATTATTAAAAATGTACATGATCTGCAAGTTTGCAAAACCAGAATTCATCCACAGCTTACCGTCTTGACAACATATCTGTTGGAATGCTATCTGGTAAGATACACCAAGCTCAGCTTGCCCCATTCTCCCCTAAGTAACCTTATCTAGTAATGGCCATTAATTAAAACTAAGCAATACACTGTTATTGGATAGTGGTAGAGAAAAGCAGAAATTTAGATATGGTTTTTTTTCTAAAGATGCATTTTGACAACATTATTATGGAGAAAAATATGGTTTTATTTAAAATAAAGCAGTACTTTGTGTAGAATTCCTTGAGTATAAAAATAAGCATCATATATCTTAATGTATGTAGAATTTCAACTTGTAAATCTGCATTCTAATTGCATGATGCATAGCATCGGAAGCTCACATAGAATCAGCAAACCGAAACATGTATAAGCACACCACGAGAAAAAATGTAATCATGCTCATCACCCACTCCTTTTGAACAAGTGGACTAATGTTTTTTTTTCTGGCAGTTCATGACTTCCTGTCCGTATTTCTTGTTTACTTTACACTCTTGTGGGCGCATCATGTAAAAGATCTTCCTCTGACAATATTTTCTTTTTTGTGTTGGCCACTTGATACAGTTTAACTTCAGCTTAATGCGTAATGTTAAAGCTGCACTGTCTGTCAAATTTGCGATTTTGTAAGACTCAATCAAATAGTTCATAAATAACCTTTATTAATCAAGGCACACTAAATTTGTGTGATCTAATGATTTTATCAGACATTGAGAGAAAATCCAGACCAAAACATTGGAAACACAATGGAAATGACATCCTCACGATTGTTCAGTATTGTGATGTCATCACTGGGTTTGTTTACATACTGAGTTTTTGATGGCATGAAAAACTAATATTTATATTATTTATTGTAAATTAAAACTAAATTGTTGACCAAAAATGGGCATGTAATGGTAAAACATATCATGAAACAAGAAGGCAGTATTGATTTATATCATTACTTTTATGTGCAAAATTGACAGACATTGCACCTTTAACTTACTGTTCTACAGTGAAAGTTTGTCGTTAAGACCACCCTATGTAGATTATACGGATCATCATTCTGAAGTGGTCTTATAATAAGGGGAATACATTTTAAGAATTGAGCCAAAAATGGTGTTAATTAGTTAATCGTCAGGTGGGTATGAGGTATGGGTAGTTGAAGTTAACGATGTTCTAACCTATAAGGTCATTAACGTCTGGTATGGCTAGCAAGTGCACAGGAGAATACTACGTGTAAATAGAGAACATCATAAGTCTGTATTTATGAATAAGGGAGTTGTCTCCATAGCTTAGCAAGCTTTGAAGCACCAGAAGCATAATATTATCATGTAGGACGTGTGTCAATATACTGCTTTTTACTAAGCATGTTACATGTAAGGCGTAAAAATATGCTCACGTCTAATTGTGTGGTGGCTGCACTGCAAGACATGTATATGTGATCATTGGATTTGGACAAGCCATATATGATGCAAAAAATGCAAAACAAGTTTCCCTCTGGGATAATAAAGAATTGTCTAGGTCCCTGTGATGAAGAGCACTAATCAGAGAATTTACATTTATAATGTATTTTTGCATATCTTGTCTTCATTGTGATGTTCCACTGCAACACATTCCTGTAATACACACTCAAAAAAACCACCATGTCAAAGATTTTTAACTTTGAGTTTCAACCATTTCCTTGTATTTTTTCCAGGGCATTCTGCAAGGGCTCCTGGCAGAAAGTTGGTCTGGTCAACACCCCAGCAATGCTTACAAAAACAAGTACTCCAACGTAATAGCTTGTGAGTCATCTTGTATTAATAGTGCTCTTCATGAAGTACATAATACTTTAAACTGTTGGGATGTCCTATGTATATTTCAATTATTTTACTATTTACTTTTGTCTGTACTTTAAAAATATACAACTATATTGGTTTTTACTTAAAATATATGTAGCGCTATAAAAATGTAAATACAAATGTACTAGTACTTGTATCCAAGTGATTAAGCGCTTGAGGCACACTGTAAAAAAATTCCGTAGTTTTCACAGTATCTTGGTGATTTTTTGCACAGTATCTTGCTACAACTACAAGTTGGCGCATGCATGGTTGCTTACCGCGAATGTTACAAATGACACTTCATCTATCTGTCTATGTATGTATGTATGTATGTATGTATGTATCTATCTGTCTATCTATCTGTCTATCTATCGGTCTATCTGTCTGTAATTTATTAACCCCTAAATATGCCATTTTCTTGTTGTAGATGACCATTCTAGAGTCAGACTGACCACTGGAATTCATGAAAGAGACAATTCATATCATGGAGGTTACATCAATGCTAATTACATTAGTGTAAGTTACCATGAATAAATTATTATTATTTGAATCTCATTCAGCCATATCTTCTTATATAATAGACACAGTTTGTAACATTATGATATACATGTTGCATGTTTTTTTCATTACAGGGATACAACCATGTGAAAAATATGTACATAGCTACTCAAAGTAAGTGATATATCATTATAAAGCATAGATACATGGGCTCCAAGCCTAACCATCTCATCATTATAACTGCCTGAGAGTACCTGCAGTTGGTCATAAAGGTTACTGACTAAGCTTCAGACCCAGTAGCACCCACGAGAAACCCTTCCTGACCGCACCCGCTGTTGGCTCTTGTTCATATTGTGACGTTTATAGTGAGCCACCATTGGCGGATATCACTCACAAATGTCAGATAATAAAGAAGAGCTAAGCGAACATCAGATTTCTCAGGCTACATCGAGACATAATTTAAATTTCATTTATTTATTTGGCTCAGCTTACATAATTATAACATAGAAATGATACTATTATCATTGAGTAGAGCTGGGTGACCCCTCTAAGATGTTAAGGTACAGCGCCACTGAGGGGCCACCTAAATGCCTTATACAAAGTTATGTACTAAATACATAGAGCCAGCGGAGTGATATAAAAAGCACCTCACAGTTGAAACCACTGAATTCTGGGCCTAAAAATCATTAACGATCATTCAATTTACTCAACAAAAATATGAAGGCACCAGTCCTCTACGCCATGGAAACTATTTCATTGGTCTGCGTAGTAAGGAAAACAGGCTTTGAAGATTTTAATTGTATTTAAAAATGGACAGTTTTTCTTTTTCAAAATATAGGTGGATGTTCTTTCAGACTTAAATTCTGTTTTTAGTGCTTTTGAGTAATTTACAAATTTTTGAAAATATTAGCTTTATGCATGGGCGACTTATGTCAATGGTGTTTTATAAGCCTAACTCTTAACTTGTAAAATGTAAAAATGACTGAAGCGTATATAAGTGATTGTAGCCATGAAATCTTCTTGATGCCTATGTTGGCATGCATGGTGAATATTATTTCCTAAAGATAAAAAAGTATTTGACAGTCAATGGCCTAAAATATATCTTGTAATGGGCCCTTCCAATTTTCACTTATTTTTTCTTTCAATTTTACTTCTAATTTTTAAACATTGGGTTTCATTTATTTCAGTGTGTTTATTTATTCATCTCTTTGTTTATCTTATAATGGATTGCTTTTAGTCACGTAAAAGCTCATGAGCTAATATATGATTTATGTCATATCATGACTTTAAAATCAATTTTATTCTTATTCTGGATTCTCTTTAATAATCTTTATACTAAATTAATAAAGAACTTTGAATTTATCTCAAAATGTTAAACTGATTTTTTTTGTGACATAATTTCAGGTCCTACCAGTCGAACGGTGAATGACTTTTGGTTGATGGCCTGGGAAGCGAGTGCCAGTCGAATAGTCATGTTGTGTGACCTAAAGGAAAATGGACGGGTATTATAACCTTTTAAAATATTATAACCTTTTTTTAAAATTAAATATTATAAAAATATATGTAACAAATTTTCTCTCTTGTAAAGGGAACATTTGAAATTTTTGATTAGCTTTTGAGAATAAAATTATCATAAGTCTGTGTAATTTCTGAAAGTTTCAATTGTAATTCGGTTGTATCTCGGTTGTATGAATTAAAAAAAAAGAAAAAAAGGAATTCATGTGACAAACAAAACATGTTTGTTCCGATTATTAAAATGACATCAAATTGGATTTCTAAGATATGATTTATATTTATAAATGTTGTTCTTACAGGCTCTTTGTACACAGTATTGGCCAAAGGGTGGACAAGTTGTTTTCGGAGAAATTTCCGTGTCGCTTTCGAAGATCTGGACATACTCGGATCACACTGTTCGCCTTTTCACAGTCACAAGAGGGGTAAGAAAAACTTTAATTATTAATGCATTTGAATACTGCATTATCCAGGCTGTTAGATTTATGAATCTTTGAACACAGATCTTAAATTTTGCAGTTGAATTTATTACACTTCTATTATATTCCATGTAATGTTGACTTTATGGAAGAATATTATCGCTTTGTTCCATGTAGGGTATACACCAATATTTTGTGTAGTCTCACCAACTGCCTTACTGCCAGTGGCACTTGTAATGGCGATGATAACATTGATATATATATATATAAACTTTTATTGACGAATCCATATCAAAAGGATACATGGGTCAAAGATAAGCTCGGAGTTCACACCATTCCAGATTGCAAGCCAGGCTGGGGTGACATCATTAGGTCAGTTCTCATGACCTTGTACCCGAAATACCAAAACAATACATGACGTCACTACAGTCTTATGGGAAGAAAAGTAGAGCATACAGGGGGCACAACGACGGTAGCATAGAAAAAGACATTAAGATGACGTTGATACACCTTTGTTGCATGGATGACGTCACAATATAGATGATGTCATCAAACAATACTTATCCGCTACGGTGTCAGTGACCTCTTGTGGTACTTCTTCTTCCCATTGTTGATGATTTTACCTGGTATTGTTCGTTATGACGTCATGTATTGTCCTGGGTACAAAGGTCACACGAGAACTGAGCCCCGTTGCCATGGCCACTGTCAGCCGACATCACACCAATATCATCACTTTACTAATATTGATGCAATTTCTTATTTCAGACCAGTTCAAGACTCATCCACCAATACAACTTTTATTCCTGGCCTGACCAAGGAGTGCCACGTGACTCGGCTTCTGTTGTTAATTTCCGGGAGAAGGTCAAAGGTCATGAACCTGCTATTGGTCCTATTATCGTTCACTGCAAGTGAGTACTGCACGGTGAATGTAAATTATTGTGATACAATTCACAGCATTCGATATTATGATATATTGCAATTAATTTCCTTTTCTTACAATATCTCTTTTTCTGTGATGACTTCCAGTAATCAGGTTTTTGGCTGTTTCTCGATCTTTTCACTTATATATCTTTTCGTACTTTGTAACAATATTAGGTGTATCTTACCCAGATAGCATTCTAAAATGGACCAATGTGATTTCTCTATCAGCGTCCGTTGGAACACTTGAACATCTTATCAACATCGCTCACACCGTGCCAATGTTGTCGCGATTTGGAATACTGTCTGGGGAAACCAACATGACTTATCAAAGCTTTATATTAACCGTCATATTCTATACCGCACTTGCTCTCAAATTTAATATGTTCAAAAAGTTATAGAGTGCTCCGATGTAATGCCGTGAAGTTGTATTACCTTGATGCATTATTGATAAATGGCACACTGTGGCTGACAGGTACTGCCACCTGTTGAGAATTAGGATTTACCTCATTTATCATAGACCTCATGGTAATACAACGGAGCACCCTACATTCCATTTCTACCTCTTCACACTGCATTTGTCGAGTAAAGCGCCAAACAGATCAATTTATATGTTCAATTTCAGCTCAGGGATTGGAGCTACAGGAGTGTTCCTTGCCTTGGATTATTTGCTCGATCAAGGGACTTTCGAGGGAGGGGTGGACATCGTGTCATGTGTTCGGAAGATGCGATGGGCGAGACCTAATATGGTGCAGAATCTGGTAAGATTCCTAACACTTGTGTGTCTAAACTTGAGGCTATACATCTCTTCCAAATTGGTGTAAGCCTGAACTCAAATTGGTGTAAAGTCAAATAACGAATCCAAGTCTATTGTGTGGTTAGTTGAACAATATGACCGAAGATATCAAATCATTGTCGTATATTCATATTTAGCAATTTTATATCTAGTTGGTAAGAAAATTGTTTATGTATAAAATTGTAAGCCGAAGTAACATTGGTGTATTATGTACTCAGAATCGTATAAATTCATAGATGTTAGTTTCTGGTTTTTTATTTTGAACAAAATATGAAGATGTAGAACTTTTTTTTTGGTTACCATTTAGAGTTTCAATTTCGTAAGAAAAGTCTGTAGGAAACCCAGACTGTAAGATCGTTACAGCACAGTCTATTTCTCGTTTGTATGGTAAACTTTAGCATTGTTTCAAATTCATTTCCCAGGAACAGTACGCTTTCCTCTACGACTGTCTTCTGGCAACATCTCTGAATTCTGATGCCGACGACTATCTTCAACTTGTGGTGGACAATTCCATCATTCCTTCGCACGGCAGACGGAGCATTCTTATTGAAGATTCAGACACCAGAAATTTGTTGGCTAGTGAGAAGAGAGATGGTATGACTGCATCTTTTTAATACAATCCTTCCCAAAAGTTTAAATGCACTAAAGCAGGATATAGTTCTCTTTTATTTCCACATCAGTTCTCTCAAATAAATTATCACCTTTAATTTCATTTTAATATAACCATTATAAGAGCTTTCGTTTACATCTATCAAAGGTTTAAGCTAACTGTCTGAACTCTTATGATTTGATGTCATTCATGACATTTTTCTCATGTAAACTTTGAAGCCTTACTGTATATTTCTAATTTCTATTAACTAGAAACAATTTGAATACATAATTGTTTTATGAAAGCTCATGGATGCTGCCTTTCAGAAAGATATCAAATTTCAGCAACCATAAATCAAGTCATATGAAACAAACTATTGCAATACAGTTATCATTCGGTTGCAAGTTACAGTATGCCACATGTCAGTGTTGATGGTAACTAATATCACTGGATATTTATGATATTAAAGATTTTTGTTATTTTGTTCATCAAAGGAGTATATGGCACGAGGACCTTACCATACGATCGATCAGCTGTTTACATTCAGACTCCAATTGCAAAAGGAGACATTTATAACCGACCCAGAGTAGTGAAAGCTCAAGTTCCACAACGCGGTTCACAAACTCTCGTTCTTCCGACAAGACAGCCGCACACTTTTAGCAGACAGCCGTCGTATGAACAGCCAATCACGAGTTTGGCTTATAACCCGAACACACCACAGCCTTTGAATTTGAGACCATCCGCTGTTATGCCTCAAAGGCAAGGTTATTCCACTTTTGATCATAGAGTAGTGCCTCAACAAAGTAGTATCAATCCGGCGATGAAGTCACCACAAACAATGACGTTACAAAGGGCAGGTATAAGTCAGCCACCACCAAGTAAAAACAACACGGCATTGATGTCACCACAAACTATGACATTACAAAGAATGGGTGCTACTGTAAATTCTCCAAGTAGTAACAATAGTGCGTTGATGTCTCCACAAACTATGACTTTACAGAGAGCTGGAATGATCTCTGATGCTCGTCGACCGAGTGAACCAATATTTAAATTGTCATCGCAGAGACCCAGTCCTTTTGTACAAGATATCCGGAGACCGAGCGATCCTTTACCTGTGATAGAAATGAGGAGAATAAGTGAAGCTTCAGATCATGCCACCCCTCGTCGGCAGAGTCAAGTTCAATTCAATGAAAGCACCCTTACAAGTGAAAAGAAGAACCATCATTATGCTAAAATCTCCAAACCAGACATTTACGCAAGGGTTGTCAAACCGAAAAACAAACAAAATCCTGTGCTACCACAACACGTTGACATTTACAACCTTCACACCTTGGAGAGAAATGAACTTAAACCCGAGGAAAGCATCAATATTGATAACCCTGGTTACAGCAACACGGATGATATGAAAGCCAATGCTGCTGGCAGCAACGGTTCACAGCAAGACAATCGTAACGACCAATCCAATGGGTTGTCAAATCTAGTTGTGTTATATTAACTGCTACAATTTATGTATTTGTATTAAATTTCATATTTTAATGTTGTGATATGAAAATTTACTTCCGTTATTGTCGAAGTACTAAAGTATATAATTTGTTAACAATGACAGATTTACTGAAATGCTTAATTGGTTTTTTTTTAGTTATTTTTTACATTTTGTCCTTCTATAAACCCAAGTTACACTGCAAACACAAATAGATAATAACATTTAATTCATATTTATGCAATATGAAATTGTGGATCGATCCTAAAATTTCTTGAGGCAATGTTTTCATCATTACCTTAAATACTGCCATCAGCGATTTAATTTGAAGTAATTTCCGAACAACAGTATGCTATACACATAATATCATATCTTTAAATATCTTATATTTGCATTGTACTGTCATTCTATAAGTAATAATTGATGAAGTCCACCACCTAAGCTTATTCTTTATGATATTTTCTGATCATCATCTCACCCTCATCATTTTCATGAGATTTCATGTAACTGGTGGTCTCAAAACAACTTTGAATTAAGTTCTGAGACCACCATCATCATTGCTGCTTAACAAAGTGTTTTTCGTTATTTTTAATAAATAATCAGTCATACATCAAAACAGGTCTTTTTGAATGGATTTCTGTTTTGTCTAAACAGACATTGCATACGCCACAGTGCAGCTTCTCTGTGTATAAACTAATATTTCTAGTTACATTTGATTCAAATCTACTTAATTTACTTATCTTTTGCATATTAAGCCATAACAGATGTGCAAATAAATTATGCATAATGGAATTTAATACAAATAATTGACTATGATAATTAATCAGAAATTGTATGATAACTTTAAATAATCAATAGCATATTGCATTACATTTATATTAAGTTATACTAAGTGCCCACTAGGCAAACTCATGAAAGTTTAATCAATATGAAATAATATATAACACGTCATTATTAATACCAAATGGCCTTTGTTAAATTATTAGCCGGGATGATAACTTCAGTTTTTCTTATTTATATCTTGGCTGGATTCACATGTGCTGATAGTAAGTACTTAGTTATTTGTGTCATAATAAAAATTATGATTTTGAAGATTTAACCTGTGACGTCATGAACTGAACACAAAGAATATGTACCAAGAAGCGCCACTCGCTATACTTTACATTGTAAACGCCGGGAATGCTGGGAAAAGGATGCGCACACACGGGATTGACATAGGCCAATGTGACGTCATCATTTTATTAACAGTGACGTAATTGTACCGATTGTGCGCACCTCCTTTTCCCTGAAGGCATAGCGCATCCTAAATTTGATTAACAATGACGTAATTATTCTGATTGTGTGTGCCTCCTTTTCCCTGTAGGCATAGCGTGACCTATTTACGATAGTGCGTGTTCTTGTTATTCTTTGCTAAACATTCACCTTACCGGGCTTTTACTACTGTGGTTAGACATTCTGACTATCACCTAAATATAAACATTTTGACCATGTTTTAAGTAGCTTTTTTGGCCTCACTGCACCATAAACTATTGAAACATGATAAGCAAAACTGCTAATAGGCCTATTGAACAGTATGAAAACATATGAGATAAGCAAACTCCATATAAGAATATTGAATAGCATGAAAATATAATGAATAACAATTATTTATGATTTGTCGAACTTCAGCAGACTTTTTAAATGTTATGTTTTGTGTAGTAAGATCCCTGAATTGACAAACTTTATCGGACTTTTATTCAATGATATTTTTTGTGCATAGCCAACACAACAGGCATACATGTCCAAACCTATTGCCAATGCGTTTCATCATGCGAAAACCAGACGGATGGAGCTTTCCAGTCATGCAACACATGTGATTCTTATGTCAAGTGTCAGAATGGAACTTTGCAGGAATACAGCTGCCCTGCAGAACAGGTAGGCCATAAGACAATACAGAACTAAAGTGGGATCCATATTAGGATAAGATAAGATCCTTAAAATGCATTTGCACAATCATGCCTAATATATAACTAAATTGGGATCCATATAAAGATAAGATAAGATCCTTCAAATGCACTTGCACAATCATGCCTAATATATAACTAAAGTGGGATCCA
Source organism: Alitta virens (assembly GCA_932294295.1). Classification (NCBI taxonomy): domain Eukaryota; kingdom Metazoa; phylum Annelida; class Polychaeta; order Phyllodocida; family Nereididae; genus Alitta; species Alitta virens. Next base: position 48,929,339 of record OW028576.1, on the reverse strand, counting down.
TATTAAGATAAGATAAGATCCTTCAAATGCATTTGCACAATCATGCCTAATATATAACTAAAGTGGGATCCATATTAAGATAAGATAAGATCCTTAAATTGCATTTGCATAATCATGCCTAATATATAACTAAATTGGGATCCATATAAAGATAAGATAAGATCCTTCAAATGCATTTGCACAATCATGCCTAATAAATTGGGATCCATATTAAGATAAGATAAGATCCTTAAATTGCATTTGCACAATCATGCCTAATATATAACTAAATTGGGATCCATATAAAGATAAGATAAGATCCTTCAAATGCATTTGCACAATCATGCCTAATAAATTGGGATCCATATTAAGATAAGATAAGATCCTTAAATTGCATTTGCACAATCATGCCTAATATATAACTAAATTGGGATCCATATAAAGATAAGATAAGATCCTTCAAATGCATTTGCACAATCATGCCTAATATATAACTAAAGTGGGATCCATATTAAGATAAGATAAGATCCTTAAATTGCATTTGCACAATCATGCCTAATATATAACTAAATTGGGATCCATATAAAGATAAGATAAGATCCTTCAAATGCATTTGCACAATCATGCCTAATATAACTAAAGTGGGATCCATATTAAGATAAGATAAGATCCTTAAATTGCATTTGCACAATCATGCCTAATATATTTTTAAAGTGGGATCCATATAAAGATAAGCTAAGATAATTGCATTTGCACAATCATGCCTAATATATAACTAAATTGGGATCCATATAAAGATAAGATAAGATCCTTCAAATGCATTTGCACAATCATGCCTAATATATAACTAAAGTGGGATCCATATTAAGATAAGATAAGATCCTTCAAATGCATTTGCACAATCATGCCTAATATATAACTAAATTGGGATCCATATAAAGATAAGATAAGATCCTTAAATTGCATTTGCACAATCATGCCTAATATATAACTAAATTGGGATCCATATAAAGATAAGATAAGATCCTTCAAATGCATTTGCACAATCATGCCTAATATAACTAAAGTGGGATCCATATTAAGATAAGATAAGATCCTTAAATTGCATTTGCACAATCATGCCTAATATATTTTTAAAGTGGGATCCATATAAAGATAAGCTAAGATAATTGCATTTGCACAATCATGCCTAATATATAACTAAATTGGGATCCATATAAAGATAAGATAAGATCCTTCAAATGCATTTGCACAATCATGCCTAATATATAACTAAAGTGGGATCCATATTAAGATAAGATAAGATCCTTTAAATGCATTTGCACCATCATGCCTAATATATTTTTAAAGTGAGATCCATATAAAGATAAGATAAGATCCTTCAAATGCATTTGCACAATCATGCCTAATATATAACTAAAGTGGGATCCATATTAAGATAAGACAAGATCCTTAAAATGCATTTGCACCATCATGCCTAATATATTTTTAAAGTGAGATCCATATAAAGATAAGATAAGATCCTTAAAATGCATTTGCACAATCACGCCTAATATATAAATAAAGTTACGATGGTTGGTCAGAGCCTCATTTTCCACTTTGCCAGCTGGCGGTAGATTGAAGGAGAACAAAGTTCTGGATGAGTTTGACCCTTGTGACCTAAAAACAGTAAATTCGTCCACTTCTTAACTCATTGAAGGTCTCTCTCTAAGCTATAATAGACCTGAAGCTATGTCAAAGAGTGGTTCACAGGCCGGGAGACAAAATGGAGGGACAAACTGACCGACATGCAGGTCATCTCAATATTTTAGGCCATACATGGTCAAGGGTTATAAAAACTGTGATGCAAGATAAAAAATGTTCCATATTCACCATCTATAGCAAGATTGAAAACGTATGGCCACGGCTGTACTATACAAGTCTAATCTAGCCATAAGGACAACAAATTTCATTTGAGAAATTGTTGATGAAATTACACCAAATGAAGAAAAGTTGCTAAACCTTTGACAGAAATGAGGAAAATGGTTGAAATTTTTATGGTTCCGTAGGAATTCTTGGAAGTTGACATGCATGACACATTTTCCCCAATAAACACGTTAGAATATTAGTTAGTGGTATTTTGCTCGAGTGAATGTTCATAAAGCGTATTATCATCTTTGCTTAAAACTTGTCAAATTTTCTAGGTCTGGGATGACAATGCCAAGAATTGTTTGAATTCATCAACAACTTGTCACGAATTGAGGAACCCAAGGAACTGCAGACGTGAGTTTTTTTTACAAAATATTTGGTGCAAAAATGTCATGAAATATGGCGTCAGGACTCAGGAAAACTTGAAATGTTGGCAATTTATGCCGCTGCCACAGGGCCACCCATGGATAAAATATTGCTAATAAATTAGGCTGTATAAGCGCAAGATCCTGAGTCAGTACAACTGCTTCTTCTAATTTTGGCAGACATAGCAATTTGAAATGCTGCATGTTTAAGAATAATTACACATGATGTACCTGCCGAACTGTGTGAATGATTATTTCGTTTATGATTCTTGGCAATCATTTAATTATTGAGCATTTTTAAGCTTGATATTTAAGAAAAGGGGTCACTGAAACTTGATTGTTGCTCATGTTGTGATTATGTAGATCTTCTTGCCTGGGAAACACTATCTCAGAAAAGTAATTAGGGAGATTCTGATGCAGATTCTGATGCACCAGAAAAACCAAAACTGCTTTTTGGGTTCGTCTCCTATACCATATCAGTTTAGGTTTCCAAAAAAATAAACGAGAACAATTTATTGGAAAGTACCAATTTTGACAACTTAATTGTAATCCATCATTATATATTATGGAGTCCCCCAAGTGGCTCATCAACACAACATCAACATAAACTGAACTTTCATTTGCAGAATTTACATCCGATGGTAAAACTCTTTGCCACTTGCCGTTCATCTACAAAGGTGTCAAGTACCACCGGTGTACCGATGTTGACAGACATTTTCAGTGGTGCTCCCTCACTGATAACGTCGACCGTGATCAAAGATGGGCTCGCTGTGGTTATGCTATATGCGATGGTGAATTTCTATCATTCTATCATTTTAAATTGAGAAAGAGTTCCACTTAAAGACCATTTTTCTCCTAAAACAAACTTTTTTGTTTTATTAAATCCACTGTAATTTGAACCATTCTCAGACTTGCAAACTCTGTTCAGCGACGTTTTCTGGTACTAATGTTTATATGGATTGGGTAAAAGAAAATCAGAATTTATCAAATAAACCACCCCTCAGCTTTTATCATTTCATTGGTAAAACCCTTCACCAAAACATGTCTTTTTTTTTTCTTTCTACACTTGCACATGACTGGAAATATGAAGATTGCAAAGGTATGTTTTTTGGATGAGATACTTTCAAAATATATTTGCAAACACCAAATGCAACAATAAATATCTCGGTCAGAAATGGAAAACATAAAAATGGTCGATAAAGAAATAAATTATGTATTATATGGTGGATATCCCCATTCTAAGTATAGAAGGACTTGCCCATGCTAATTTTGACCCTGGTAGTGGGTAGGTGGATAAGGGCTTTACGTCCTGTATTTCTGCACCTGATGGGCTTATTAGGACTGGCAGGGACCATGGCAGTGAGATGATGGATGAAACAGCCAGTGCAATAGCATTGAGCTAGGCCCCCACCCCTAACCGGATTAGCTGATTATAAAAATTCTTGGATCCAGAATAAATGGGCACTTGTTTCTTGGACAAATTCTGCCGCAAATGACATTGAGCAGCATATATATTGTTTGAAACAATTCAAATCCCAACTTTTAGCTAATAAAAACACTTCTGGGAAAGACATAACTTGAAGTGTGCTATATTCTCCGTTAAAATTTCTGCTGGTTATTTTTTACCATAACAAATGTTTATAATGATGACAAAAATTATCATTGCAAAGATAGGAAACTTAAAGTTAATTTGTACTGAGAGGGGTTTGTACTGGAAAGAAAGTTGGGATGTGAGTTGTTGGTAACACATCTTTTTTGTGCTTCTCCATGACATTTATGTAAAAATAAGACATCATATTACATTTCAGTAAGTACCGTCCATGAACAGAGTTTCTGCACATTTCCGTTCTGGTTCAAAGGGGTTAAGTACGACACTTGCACCGATGTCGAAAATGAAAACAATCTCTGGTGTTCTTACGACACACAATATGCGAATAACTGGGGTAAATGTGAACAAACTTTCTGTGGAGGTAAGAGTATTCAATACTACACTGTACAAATATTTATGTAGTCTTTACAGTTATTTGCTGATAAGGTTTAACACAGCATCTTACTGTGGTTACAAGTTGATCAACTGCTTGCAAATTATATCTTCAATTAATTGCAACTAATGAAAATATATCCTTTTTTTCTGCATATCAGACTGCTTCAGTAAGTATGATTTACATAGTATGAATTTGATAAGCAAGTTTAATGCAAACTTCCTACTGATGGCAGCATCTGCCAATCACAATGCAGCATCTAGCGGTAATATAACTCTTCTGCCGTTGTGGTTGAAGAGTACCAAAACATGCGGTTGAAGAGCACCAAAACATTTATTTATAAATTTTAATGTACAACTGATGGAAAATAGAACAAAATAGCTTCATGATTAATATGAGACAAGTCTAATAATAAATTTAATTGGGGTTAATATAGGTGAAGTGTGGGTTAATTTGGCAAACCCACCTGGAAAGCCATGCTCTCCGAAATTAGTAGCTTTGCACACTGACCGGGCCTTGAAATTTGGTTAAGTTTTTGCTCACCCACAATTCATGCTAAATCGATAAAATTCTTATTTTTCTACATGTCCTCATTCAGTCTAGGCCATAAGTCACAATGAGAATTCAGCTGATTCTTAACCTCTTACCAAAGAACATAAAACCAGAAGCCGTCTGGTGTTGCTCTCCGACAATACCCTTGTGTTGATTTTGGGAACTTCTACCTTGTGTTGTCTACATTGACTTTGAATTATACACACATGAAACATGTATTTATTGCCATCTATATTGTATAAAGTAACATCACACCAACCAAACTATTTGTACCTTTTTCCACCAACGAAATGACATTCTTGCTTCATATTCTAATACCTGCCATCTATGAGGTGACATATTGCCAGCTCATCATTGTTTCTGAATAATACAAACTGTGGGGTGACATACTAACTGTCACCAATACTATGTTCTCTAATGTCTCTTAAATTACAGCACCCACATTCAATGGCCAGAGATGCCAGTTTCCATTCTGGTATAAAGGAAGACAATTCCATGCATGCACATCTTTCGAACATAACCATCCTTGGTGTAGCCTGAACGGTCATGCCAGCGTACGAGGCGTTGACTGGGAGAATTGTCATCAACCTGTATGCTCTAGTAAGTATGAATATATATAGTGCAACCCATAGATTGTGCATGCAGGCATTCCTCTTCCATCCATGGGGGCCACTTGATAACGACAAAGTCTTGTCCTAAAGTGGTCCCCAGTCCTTTCAAATATTCATGCATTACTTTTGTGTTTACTTTTTCATGTAATACACAAAAGGACAATAAAGAGATTCTGATTCTGATTGCATTCAGTCTCTGCCACTAATTTTCCTTGCAACCTGCATCTAATCCCCTCAACCACTTAGCTACACTTATGTGCTGGAAGCTATAACTCAATGTTGATTAATATATTAAATTCTTTTTAAATTTTGTGAATTTACAACATGAATGGTAGATTATTTGCTATAATTGGGTACATAGGATGGTGTTTAATAGTGTCAAGCTCAGTCTTTAGTTTGCAGAAAATAATGTTATGTCAACTAAAAACGAACACTCTGACCTGAAGGGAACTTCCCTGTAGCCGCTAATAAATGTGGTATTTGCTGTATTTCTAGGAATCTTTTGCTACATAATGCTAAGAATATGATAATTAATATTGTATAGCTGATATATTTCAGGAACCGTTGAATTTCCAACATCTGAAGTGAGCCTGGTCAGAGCAGCAGAAGGTCGCGAAAACCAGTGTCGAGGTGAAATTTAAATTAATACATGAAAAATCAAATAATGTGACCAATGAACATTTTTTATCGGATTGTCATAAAATCTAAATTTTTTTCATTGATTTCAATGGTTAATTAATTTGATTATGCATTTGTAGGGCATATACGACAGCCATATAAACAATTATTGCACATACAATAAGAAATAAAGGAACAATGAGGTTCTTAGAGCACCCATGGGTGCGGTGTACTACCCCACAGTTCCATCATGCATGTTGAGGTTTATTGTCTCCACCAAGCCCTGAAGAACTACCTCGTAGGTATTTCAGTTTTGAGTGTTAAGCTCAGCTTCAGTCTAGAAAAATTGATGAGGAGTGACAATCAAACTCTGGTTACCCTCACAGAAAGCCGTCATGGTAACCATTACATCACGGATGCCATTGCTCCTGGTAGTGATTCAAGGATCAGAATAAAGCAGCAGTTCTATTTATAGTTTCTGTAGCCGCCCAGTACTTAACCAATGGGCTTAGATTTCAAGTAAACTATTCAGCTCTCTGTAGCTCATTGGGGTGACACACAGGCTTGAGAATGCCATGGGCACATCCTGCATGAGTTCGAATCCATGGGTTGGTATATTTTATCTTGAAGGAGTCTTTGAATATTACTTATTTGAATTTGATTAATACATAATATAAAAGGTATTCCAAAACCTCAAGGTCCCTTGAAATACCATGGTATGGGGTTCTTCCCAAAAACCTTGTGGTGGGTCCCACGGGACTTTGTAGGGATCTGTATTTGTGACAAGCCGAAAAAATCGAAATGGTTCTATGTGGCACCTTATTTTCTAGGAGTGTATTTTATTTTTAGCACCTTTGTATATTTCTGACCTAACCAGGGCTTCTTGAAAAATTAATTTTCTTCTGAATGAGCCGCCCAGAGAAACCATGCTCTAAATAGATTTAAAAAAAAAAGGAGAAGAAAAAGCACGTATACCAACCAATCTACTGGTCTGCCTCTTAGTGGATCAGTATAATCCTAGTATTCATTTGCAGAAAATATTATAATTCCATTGATAAATACATTTTCCAAGTCCAATATGTCCTGTATGCTGTTTCTTTTTTTAAATTAGGCTATACGGAATTTGGAAGTCAATGCGTTGACAGTTTTGTGTACAAAGGCGAAGTATACCCGATGTTGACCGATGTTGACCATGGACGGAAATGGTGTAGCCTGACACCTAATGTTGATGTCGACCATCAAATCGAGTTCTACTTTGCGACAGTATGTGACGGTCAGTATAGTACTCACAAAATATGTTTGGAGTGCGTCATCAGTTTACCATGATCCACAGCATTCCATAATTTGTCACTATATATGTTTACCAAGTTCTCAAAAACGACAGGTGGCAGCACAGTGATGATGCAGATATCAAAGAATATTACCAAGAAGCGCCACCCCCTATACTTTACATTATAAACGCTGCGCCTCCTTTCCCCAGAATTGGCCGGGCATTCTGGGAGTAGTAGGTGCAAACTACAATGCCCCTAGTGGATAAATATTTTTAAATTTTGATATAGCTCTGTCCAGACTGAAGTTTTCAATTCAGTCAAAATAGTTAAAATGTCATTTCAAATTGATCAGTGTCAACTAGTGTCCTGGTTTGTGGAAAAAGCAAATTATCACAAATTTACAACGTCAACAAAAGCTGATTAATCTGAACATAGGATCGATGTCCAATGATGTCACAATCTGCCAGTATGATGTCATTCAATTGAGGCAATTGTTCTCCGTTCGTGACGTCATCAGCTCAGTTAACAATGCACCTCCTTCCCCCAGCATGGCTAGCGCGTCCTACTTACGAGAGTGTGTGATCTGGGTAATCTGTGCAGATACGCTGATCAGTGGCCAGACTAAACCACGGTAATCTGTGGAGCATGGCAAATTGACGACACACTTTAGACTTCTATAAGAAACTGAGTTATACGGAAAATCCTACTGGCTAAAAGTGTCTAACTTTCTTAGAAAGTTTGATCAGCCTCAGAATGACTACCCTTCAACGCCAAAACGGTCTACCAAGTGAGATAGCTCATAATCGAGAGAATTTAGACCACAATAAGCTCATGAGGGAGTCTCTTTTTTTAAATTAATAACTCGTAATCTTTAGTATAGCCCTTTTAGCTACATTAGACATGAGACAATTTTCTAAGGGAGGTAAGGCTCATGTCTGGTGCCACTAGAAGAACAAAAGCTTCAGTTCTAGATTTCATAATAATTAATCTGCTTTGAAATCTATATTTTCAGATTGCCCTGGTAAGTAAGAAATCTGTCTGTCTGTCTGTCTATCTGTCTATCTATGTATCTATGTATGTATCTATGTATCTATCTATCTATGTATGTATGTGTCTATGTATCTATTTATCTATCTATCCGTCTATATTTTGCCCTTTTTTTTTGGCATCCATCAGATAATACTTCACGTTATATATCCTAGATAGTTTATCAAGTAACGCTATCTGGAAGAGTGCTCTGTTGTATCACCGTGATATATTACTGCTAGATGGCGTAATGGGACTGACAGGTGCTGCCACCTGTTGAAAGTTTGCATCTAACTTGTTTATCATAAAAAAGTCATGGTTGCCTGCAAATTCCAATAGAAATGCAAGCTCATGCACATGATGCGCACGGTAATACAACATCACGTATTACAACGGAGCACCCCACTCTGTCCGGCATATTATTGACACTGCTTGATTGACATCAGACAGAAAATTCCCCTACATGGTCCACTGGTTGATTGACATCAGACAGAAAGTTCCCCTACATGGTCCACTAGGTGGCAATTATCTTTATGACGTCAATATCAAACAAAGTCATTAATGATGCAGAACATCTAATTTCTTTCCCAATGTTAATCTTATGGACTGTTCAGAATTCCAAAAGGAATAAACCAGTCTTAATGGTGATATAAAATTCAGTCATTGGAGCAGGTAAGCAGCAAAAATGATGGTTCATTTGTCTCTCTATGCCTAATAGTTGCCGAGAAATCAAAGTCTCAAATGACTGGACTAAGAAAGGATACGGATCTGCCTTTATTTCTATATCTATCCGCATGTATGCACATCTCTCGATGCACCTATCTCCTATTTTTCGTCTATATCTATCTGCATGTATGCATATCTCTCGATGCATCTATCTTTACACATATTTTGTCTTCTTGTACAGTTCTAACAGAATCTCGACGACCTTGCCACTTGCCTTTCACGTACAACTACAAATGGTATAATAAGTGCACTAGAGTCGACAGTAACCGACCTTGGTGCGCTTACACGGAGTACTACAACGGTCAATGGGGCTACTGTATACCCGAACAGGACTGCGATTCATGGAGGGAACAAAATTCAAATTAACGGGTGACTTTTCAGTCATCAGGGGGCGCTCCATGCTGGTCCTCCTTACCATTGTGATGAACTCCATGCATTCCATGACCTGATTGTGTGATGACGTCATCAAACAATGACTTTAGGACCGGCATATAGCTCCCTCTGTTGACCTGAAAGTTCGCCATTCATAGCCAGATCACACACAGTTTGCATTTAGTGGAGTTAAGAATTATGTTGAACAAGAAAAGATTACATAGCTGATGTTATGCGTAATTCCTTCGCTAGGCATTGCCAAGAGCCGACACAACAATGGCATTCGATATCGGAATAATTAGATTTCAAATGCCACTATTTTCCAGAAATTTTGGGATTAAATTGAGCTTCATTGTTGTCACATGTGTTAGTTTTAGTTGATAAATTTACTTTTCAAGGCAAAACTGTTTGTTGCCAAGTGCAGAATAGTCGGACCAAAAATTCACATGCATAATATAAGATAACCTACAATGATGTTGTTAAACAATATTTTCAAATTTTATTTGAGACATCTAATAGTCATTTAGCAAAACAAATTCACAAACATATATGAAAAACATTTACTGATTCAGCGTAATGAAAAGTATGAGGAATTATTTCTGTAGCTTAATTACTTACCGAGATACACAGTCCAGTGATGTTTTCTGATGTCTTGATGACCCAAACAAATGCTACCTTGTGTGTGTCTGATGCTACGCTAATATTTCATGTGCGATCGATGATTTTGACATTTAATGTATTAACAGAAATAAAACAAAAATTTTGCAAACTGCATTATATTTTCTTGGCCTGCTGAATTCTTTCTTATTTTTCTTTTTTCCATTAAAATCACCATCATCTCACAGTCTCTTGAGATCAAAAACTGAATTTTTTTTTCTAATTAAGCAATATATTTGGAATACATAACTTTTACTTCAACCAACAAGCAGAAACACAAGCATACTCCACCTTAAAATAAAATAACCAATATACATTTTGGCCAAATTCAATGTATCCTCTCTAACATTTGCCTGCTAATCTTGAGGAAATATAAGTGCAGACAAAGAAGTACAGACCAAAACAAGTGCAGACCATAAACCATAAGAGATACAGACTATAAGAAGAACAAACCATAAAAAATTCTGACTATAAGAAGTACAGACCAGAAGTATAAAGTGGTATTGGCCACAACAAGTGTTCCGTGGGTTTACGTGAGATTACGTGAGGTTTACCCAGGTTTACTTCGCCTTCCCTGGCTTTTGTGACTGTTCCGGTGAATTGTAATTTATCCATAGCAGTTTTAACATATGACAGCAATTTAGGTAACATTATCCGTTCGAAAACACTTTGCAATAATTGCAGTGAGAAGAAATATACAGGATCTTGTTGTACTTGGCGCTGTATAGTGAAGTCTGTGGTGTCAAATCTGGCATAGAATTAATTTAGTCTATCAGCCGATCCAGGGGTACATGTCAACATGCTTACAAATTAAATTTTTCCACTTCCATCCTAAACTGCCCAATTTTCAATGAGCATTTTCTCGTAGTGTCCTAAATAGGTTTTAGAAAATTGAGAAGCTGATCTGGCCAAGTTCTGTATATTCACTTTTGGACAACATATTTTACATTTTCAGCGGGACATAGTATATCATAGGTAAAAATTTGGACCTCTGAAACTTTGACATTTATGAATAAAAAAAAACTCTCAGACATATCCATAGACAATTTATATTTATTTTCGTTTTTTACACAAATAACTTTAGCCATTACAGTGCCCGACGTCGAAGTTGTGGCCGACACCGGAGTTGTGGACTTCAATAGTGACGTCCAGAGGCGGATTCAGAACATTTTGACAGAGAAAGATTTAGAATAATAGCGATATCTATCACCCTGTTTATTCGGAATGTTTGGATCGGCCCCAGGACGTCACCATTGAAGTCCACAACTCCGGTGTCGGCCACAACTTCGACGTCGGGCACTGTAGTGCTAGATTCAGCAAAAGTACAACGGAAATTTTACATAGTTTCTGACATGATTGTCCTTAAAAAGATCATGATAAACACATTCATTTGGCTAAGTTGACATTAAATATTTCACAAGATTGAAGTTCTAGCACAATTAAAATAACATTTGGTGTAGAAAAGCAGGAGTTTGGGGGCGGCAGCATCATGAAAAAACAAAAAATAAACTCTGTCTCTACTGTGAATATGAAAACCCCCGTCATAAGTACTTAGTTTGTGACGTCATACATTGATTTCAAGCATTTTAACGTCATAGGCATGGCAATGAGGCTTGTAAATATGGTCATAAATCTGGGTCTGCTATACTGCACTTTTTCCGCTAATAGGTCTTTTTGATAATATGAATGAATTTAAATATGCCTTGAAACGTTATAAATTTTGGTTTAATTATATTATGAATCTACATTTTATATATATATATTTTTTGTGTGTGCCTTTTATTTAAAATTGTGTATATTATATTGTATTGATTGATATATTGTTTTAATGGGATATCTGCAAAACAGGTCTGCTGATGATGCAACCCATGTAAAATATTTTTGAATAAATCAATAATAAATAATAATATATATTTAAAGTGCTACCACACAATTAATTTAAGGCCTTGGGAATCATTAAAGTAGTCTTAATATCGAAGTTGTCTTTATTTTAGATCTCTGTTACATCATTTTTTTTTAATCCACAAAGGCGGGCAATTTCATTGTTAGTAAATAATTATATCCGAGAGCAATTAAAAAACTATGAATTGAAACAGATGGTGCTGTCTTATGTTTGTCATTCAACATGTCACTAGTCATTATCATGATTTATTCTTATTTTATTTGTATAATTCAGTAACTTTGATAATTTATCAGTCTTTCAAAGGCTGTCTGTAGATTATGTGCGTTGCTTTATCTGCACCACCGACCATAAAAAAAATTCGATGTCATCTTTGCGTTTTTGGCATATTGATGAAAATAACATAACAAAGTCTGTTCAAAAGTAGCACCTCTGACAATTATGTCATCCATGTAACACAAGCAAGTCTTAACCTCTGTAATGACCCCTCTTCCCCTAATCTGATGCTAAAGTTGCTGTACTGACTTTAACAAGGGTGTTTGGCTATTCAATTGCTCGACAAGGCGGGAGTTTTGACCAACGCCGGGATTATTCTAATATGTTGATTATTACTTTGTTTATAAACAGCTGGTGTTATTCAATGGTTACAATAACAACCAATGTGACGTGGTCGAAGCACTTTGAAAGACTAAAAAATGTTGGACTGTACGCCAGTGTGGTTTGACAATAAAATGTAAATAGCACTGTCTATAATTAAAAACCTTTAGAAGCACTGTACCTTGATAAACTATGAATTGAATAAAATGTATGATTAAAATTAAATTGTAAATTTTATATCAGAGATTAAAAGAGATCAAACGGATAAGTCTTAAAGGTCATGGGCAATCAAAATCAAACTTTACCAGTATGCGACATAGAATACTAGAAACTTGAATTCCGAATTTCACATAATTCTGACTTTGGTGTAAAAAGATATTAGCGTTTATTTACGCCAAGTCACACAACGGCATTTTGGGTGCGATCACTGAAGCGTAACTGGGTTAACTGAGGCAGTGACGTCAGAGTTGCTGCTGCAGGCTCCATCCACTGTGGAAATAGTATACTGAATATATGGGAAGTGACACATTTGTGGATTATAGTCATTATCACATTGTTTAGTGATGTTAACGGAATAATAAGTTTGTAGGCCTACTGGTTTATCAATTATTCCAGGGAGAAAATAAGTTTAATACTGATAATTATGAAAGAAAAGTATGAATTAACAGTGAAAATTATTGAAGTGCAAGCACCAAGGGTTAATTCAGGCTTCTTTCTTTCTCATGCATGTAGGTAATAGTAGATGAGATATTGTTTTGGAAAATGTGATAATTGTTCACGTTTTTCTCTTACTTAGTAGCCTACTATAATTCTATATTATTTATGGCCATGAAACCCCAAAAAAGCACAACCACATAAATTTAGACATTTTATGATGTTTCAAGCATGTAAAATGTAAATAAAGATCATAATTAACTGGATGGCATGAAAGGAGATGAATAAGAGAGTCTGATCCTGCAACAACCTATTTATCATGAAACAACATAATAAAGTCAGTCACTTTCATTTTGAGTAAGCAAGCCTGATTCTATGGCAGTCTTTTAGAATTTAGGTCATATGACCTAAATAGTATTTCATAGATAAGTGACAGTTTAAATTATGATCAGTATTTTCATAGGCAACACAACCCTGATAAAGCTTTTATTTTACTTTGGTGATATTTGTATTTTATTCTTATCTATCTCTATAACATGCTGGCATTTAATTAGAATGTAGATGATTATCTTTATAATTGTTTATATAATCATCTTTGGGGGTCTGCAAGGCAATTACCAATTAAGAATTTGACATGCCTCAGTGGTCTGCCCAAAACTTTGAACTGGCATGAACAGCTTGTCTTTGAAATATTATGATGATGTAATCATAACTGCTTCTTAGAGGGGCATTGTTTATTAACTGTCTAGAAATAGGACACCATTGTGTATTATCAGCAACTAAGAACCAGCACAGTATATCAATAACAATAGCCAACCCCCCCCCCCCCCCAAGTCCAAAATTTAAAACAAAACTTCCTAGAATTGCCAAATTTCAAAATTTAAGCTGATTTATATTACGAATATTACTACGAAATCAGGTAACAGTAGGGAAAAGGTTAACACAAGCCACATTTCGAATGTATGTAGATCAATTGTAAGAATATATATATACGCACAATTATTTAGAAGGGTATCAGCTGATTGATAAATATATTCTCATTTTCTAATAATGAACCCTGGTAACCAAAAAAATATTTTAAAAAGTTGCGCATTGTATAAGTATTATTAGTACTGCTATAATCTACTGAAATGCATATGAATTAATAATTATTGTATTTTAAACATATATAACTATGAGTCATGCACAAATGACATCATGAAAAAATACATGAAAAAAAAAAAATAATAATTATATTTATAACCAGTAAAATTATGTAAGCTAGCCCTTGTCCTTCATGAATATATGATCCAAGTTATACTTAATAATTTGGGTGTCATAATAGCATCAAATTCATTTAACTCATCCAAGCTGCCAGGGTTATCCATGCTGTGTGCCATTCAACAGCAGCAACTCTGACGTCACACGGACGGCCCTGGTGGCAGTTACTGGAACTACAGTTTTTGGATCCTTACATTTGCAAAAAGAGCGGGAGTGCGACAAACTTCGTTTTTTGTTGGTAAAATTTATGCTAAAGTCAGTTTTTTCACTGCAGACCTTATAAATGAACTTATAGCTATCAGATAAGAACATTTTCGCTAAAAGTATGATTTTGATTGCCCATGACCTTTAAGCTTTTATTAAAATTTTGTGGACTATCTGAGAGTTGAACGGAGTTCGTCAGGTCATTTCACCAGTGGGTTGCCACGGTACTGAAAGAGCGATAAGCAAGACTCAAGACTTTTTATTTCTCGAAAGTTTCTGTGCCTGGCAAAGGGCATTAATATGGTGAACGAAGGGAATTAAAATGGCGAACAAAGTCGTTCTCTCGATATCATCAAAGATGATGTAATTAACTGATATAAAAAGTCAAATTCCATACTTCCCAATCACAGTTCTTGCCGACCCTCTGAGAAATAACTGTTGGCATAGAAACAAGTATTATTTGTTACACAGGATGAATCTGTAACTTTTTATGTAAAAAAAAGAAGAAAATAAACAGGCCAAATTTGGACAGGTAACTCCAATTCCAACCATGGCATTATTGTAGAATGAGGTGACCTTGGCCCTAGAGGATGACTTTGGCCTAGCCCTGAAAAATTCATTTCATTGGGGTTTCTTCTCTTACCTTGACAACAGTCACGTGATATTTTGTTGTGATTCTAAAGAATGTTTCATGTAGATTATAAAATCAGCATTTCTCTGAACAATAGCATAGATAAGACCAAAATATGTTTCCTGTCTACCCCTCAAAAACACTTTTTTCAAGACAGCTGAAACTTTCGCAAAAGTGGCTAGCTTCTAAAATGTTTCCAGTGAATTTTTATTTATTTTGATTGGGTATGTTATGGTTATTGATTCTATCGTGAATCAGTTTATTTCTATAAAAGATATATACCAGTTTCATCCATGGGCCCACTCATTGGGGTGACTTTGGCCCCATAAGTTTTAGTAAATCAAGGACTGATAAATGGCATATTGTCATTTGAGAAGCCGCGAGTCAACGAAAGAACACCAGGAATGGATTGTATAGTGACTGTATGAAAGTTGATTTAGCTACAGCAGTAAAAACAAAGTAATTTTTCGTACGTGTATAATAGTGTGGGCCAAAGTCACCACAAACTAATTTTTCCAAAGAATATGAACATCGGTGCTATGAAAATAAACCAAATCAGAGTAATAAAATAGTTGCTGATCTTTGAATATATGGGAATAGCATTTAGTTTGGAGAAATATTTTCGTTTGAATCTTAAATTTAATGTCAAAAGTGGGCCAATGTCACCCCGTTTCATGGTAACTGTTGACCATAAAGGTCACATAACCAAAATGAAGCATTTAGTTACAAAAATTTCATTAAGTAACTCGGATGGAGTCTGTCACTGCCAAGGGTAAAGCAATATGGAATATTCCAAAATCTGGGTTCGTTGCCATGACAGATTTCAAGCTTGCCGCCCGTGGGAAGTCCGTGAGCTATGTCTGACTTGTCAAGCAAAAAATACTCTAATGATTTCGGGAAAGGTCATATTTCTGAGGTTGAACCTTGGATACCGTTTGAGCATGTCATGTGACCTCTTACCTCTTAGGTCACATGACCATCAAAATATACTTCACAGATAATACATCAGATAGTATGTATACTTCACAGAATAATATGTTGAACTAAGCATGTCTATGGCATAGGTCATTGAAAAATGGGTTTTGATGATGCCGCAATGAGTGTACTGAAATTCAGAAGAAAATAAATAAAATGTGGCATGTTATGTAAATATTACATATTCATTTTGCAAATACCGTTATAAATTCAATGCACGGAAACTCGATGACCTCATGTTAAGCAAACATAAAGAACAACTTTATCATTTCATGCCGCATATTTCAGGTTCATTGTTATGAAAAATAACTAAGTAAGTCCAGTAAACTAACAATTTGTGACTATCATCAATAGACTAGTACCAGATGTCTGGTGATAAGCATAGGTCCTGTTGACTTAACGGTCTCACAGAATTTCAAATTTGATCAATCTACCAATATTCAGAATAATAAATTAAATTATTGATGAAATGATGTTGATTTATGTATATTTTAAGCATAGATAAGTAAGATAAAAGGAGGTATGTTAGTCTTCCATTGACACTGGACACCGGCGCACAACATGTTCAACTTACGACTGATTCTTCCGGTAGCCGTCGGCACTTTTTGCCTCTTCGCAACCGTGCAGCTCGCTTATAGTAAGTAGATCTTCCAATCTGACAGACACGGACAAACGGACAGACAGACAAACAGACAGACAGACAGACAGACAGAGAGACAGATAGACAGATAGACAGATAGACAGAGAAACTTTATTTACAATATAAAGAGAAATAGTATTGAAATTTACACAATGAAAAAATAATTAAAAATATGATAAACAAATTTATTAATAACAAATATTTGAAGAAAGGGAGAAGGGAAACAAAAATAGGGGATGAAAAGAGAAAATATATTTATAGTGTTAAAACATAATTAATAATCATAATTAATAATCTTAATTCCTCCTTATTGTTGGGAGATCTCCCAAAAGCTTTTGGCCGCCATATAGATATAGACTGGCTTGTGGTTAAATTAAAAAAAAACAGCAAAAAGGAAGGCTGAAAATTTCTAGTTTTACAAATGTGCCACATGCGTTTGGATAAACGCATGGAAAACGCATGGTTTTTCCCTCATTATAATAAGGCAAAAACCATGCGTTTTCCATGCGTTTATCCTTCTCATGGAAAACGCACGTGGCACATTTGGCCATGTAGTGGTATGCGTTTAGGTATTGAATAGTTAAACAAATTAATTATCATTCATCTATTTCATTATTTGTCTGTCTGTCGGTCTGTCAAGCTGTCTGTCTGTCTGTCATTCAGTCTACCATTTTGACTGTGACCGGAAAGGCTGACCACCAAGTATTTTTTATGTATACTTTTTATCATCTAATTTCAGATCCTCTTCCCCAGACAAGGAATGGACCATTTCAAAACTGCAAGAGTGAGTGATTTAATGCAACATTAACTTTCAATGCGTTACATTTCTGCATAATTATAATGTAACGATTACCAATCAACTGAAGCATGACTCAAAAATGTCAATTATAATATTTTTTATTATATTCTACTACATTGATATAACTTAAATTCTCTTCCTTTGCATCTAGCACAAGTGAAAACAATTGCTACCACAATTTGTTTAGTATCCCAGTAATAATTACAAACATTTCAATTGAAATATTGCACAGAGTCTGAACATGACATCAGTTCAGGTCTTGTCTGCTAATCCTATTTTAATCCCTTTTTTGCTGCTACAAATTCCAAGTTTCATGACAAACTTGGTAAACAATTTAAAGAGTACAAAAAAATTTAAACTAATCTCAAAGAAATGACTATGAAAAATCAAACAGAAAATAACTAAATGCAATTAAAGAACCTAACAAAGCACATGATCAGTTCGTTACATTCCAAATATTGAGAGTGCCAATCACATGCCTTGAAATGCATAATGTCAGCTGTCAACTGGAAGCAAAAAAATATATATTTCCATCGTTACGGGGATAATAATTCCTTAATTTTCTTTTCTGAGTCAGTGCAATAAAAGATGAACTAAAATATGAAATGCTATCCATAATGTTTTTTTTACTTCACTTTGAATCCGTAAAAAATTGTTACAATTTAATTTTTTCAGTACATCGATTTTATTTTATTTTCTATTTTATCTGTTTTTAGTGTGACATTTTTCTTTTCAGTGTACTCCTATTCGGGGGACCTATGCGTCTTTCCATTTATTTACAAGGGCAGATCATACAACTCGTGCACCACTGACGATAACCCTTATCCATGGTGCTCTTTAACGACCAATTATGATGCGGACAAACGATGGAGCAGATGCTGGAATGAACCTCTATGTGATGGTAAATATCTTTATCACCAATAATTTGATAATCTTTTATACTATACTACATCAGCTGGATGGCCCGGGAATTCTTTATGAGCTACATCCCAGCTGGATGTCAATTGCATGAGACGTTAAATTGGAGGTGCTTGTACTCAATATCTATGCTGAGGCATGTAAAAGACCCCACCCATGGGGTTATCATTCTCATCATTATGTCTGCCTGCAGCTGGTCAGCTGACTAAGCTCCAATCCCAGTGGCATCAGTATTCTGTGTGAGTGATGTGAGAGTCTGGGCCTAGTGAATAGAGCATTGGACTCATATGCGCATGGTCGTGGGTTCAAACCAAGGCACGGCATGGAGGAACTGAGCAGATCCTCCTTCAACCTCTCCTTCACTCCACCCAGGTGTAAATTGGGAGGTTGGCTATAGGCTGAGATGGCATAGGATTGCTCAGTGATTGCTCAGCATGATGCGACAGCTGTATGCTCCCCACGGAGTTGAAAAAGTTACAGAGAGAACAGAGCCTGCCAACCGAAAGTACCGTCTGACGTTGGCTGAGAGCTACAGTGAGTTTCATAAATAACGGCCTGTCAAATTAAACCTATACGAAGCTAGACAACCGCTGCTATACGATGCTACCTGCAACTAAACGGAACTGTCTGGCTGTAGCTGGCTACTCAAATCCGGATCTAAAAGTACATGTACCACAATCTTGTACATAAATTGAGAGCTGCATATATTCGTAATTTCTTGTTGAAAATAAGCATGTCTATTGCACATACATATTTATGATATATTAGATAAATTTCTGGCATTTACCAAGGTTTATGTTTTTTTTAGTGGTGGTAGGTGTAAGCCGACTATAAGCTAGGAGTAGACATAAGCAGCTGGATCTAGCCAGTTAAAGTTACAGCCAGGAACAGGTCGCTACAGCTGTCTAGAGTCAACCCTATTTTATGAAACTAACTGTCTATGCACCTACCAGGCTGATAGCATACAATCAGACTGGACCTCTTTAGAATTCTACGGTCTTCGTCAAAATCATGATTCATTTTTGTCAATAAATATGGTAAATTAGGGACGTTGGATTTATCACGATTTTCTTAACGCTATGCGTTAATCACTTGTAAAAATGTTATGGGTTAATGTACTATTTCCAATTTTTGATTCATTATTATATTATTCATCATTTGTGCTGCCTTGGATCCACCCTAAGACTGCAAGGGTAAGAAAACTATTATTATTTTTATCGGTTTTTTTTACGGTAAAATGTTCAGTAAAGTTGGAAGGTTCCCGTTTGTTAAAGAATCTACCTTTCTCTGGCATTACATCACAGAAGGTTAAATTATACATCATCAGGCAAAAATCCATTGCATTTTAATAGTGTTATATCAAGTTAATATTGAAATTTAATGCTTCATATCAATTTTACTACTGTTATGACTTGGTCTGTTATTTATTGACAATGAAAATATCATGCCAAATTAATAGTCAATGAAATTTTGCATAAACTGCAATAATGCATGGTATCTATAGCCAGTTTGTCAATATACTATTATTTACCTTGTTACAATGAATAACAATGCACTCATATGATACATTTGTTACTGTTTTTAAAGGTGCACTGTCTGTCAAATTTGCACATTAAAATAATGATATATGTCAATACTCCCTTCTTGTCCCATGATATTTTTCACCATTACATACCCACTTTTGCACAACAATTCAGTTTTAATTTTCAATAAATAATATAAAAATTAGTTTTTCATGCCATCAAAAACTCAATATGTAAACAAACCAAGTGATGATGTCACAATACTGAACAATGGTGATGGTGCCATTTCCATTGTGTTTCCAATTTTTTGGTCTGGATAAAATCGTTAATTCACACAAATTTAGTGTGCGTTGATTAATAAAGGCAATTTTCAACTGTTTGATAGCTTATTAGAAAATTGCAAATTTGACAGACAGTGCAACTTTAACTACAAATTGTGCTACAAATTCTTCACAAAGTAAATGCTACAAATTCTCTGTGGAATGTAATTCATCTGTAGTGATAATATGTAGGGCAATTATATAAAGGTTAAATTTAATTGTAAATGAATAACGACACTTTCAAATTGAGTCATGCAGAATACATATTTGTTTTATGTATATTATTATATACAATGAACATTCATTAATTACAATGTACATGACATTGTATTCACTGATAATTAGTCAGAGCGAGTATTGTCTCTGAAAGTAAATCTTCAATATAATTAAATTTTCTAGACAACTCAATTTTATTAATTATAAATTAGGTGATATTTTTATGCAATTGTTTTGAATATCTATTTATAAAAATCTTAATTTCTTGATTATACAATATTTTTTAATGCACAAAATTTGATATTGCTTTTACACAATTTGAATATAAATTCATAATCGCTTGTTTCATTGCTCAATTTTCTTTGTTCTAAATATAAATTAAATTTTTCGATTTTAAATTTACATAATTTTCTTTATTTCCATTAACGTGATACAATTTTCTTGATTGTAAATTAACTAAAATTTCCTTGATTAATCGTTTTTCTACATAATTAAATTTTCACGATTTCACAATTTTCCTGATGGTGAATTTATACAATGTTCTTGATTATATATATGTGCCACAATTTTCTTGAATATGCATTTATGAATCAAATTATCCTGATCACACAATTTTCTTTATAAATAAGTAATCTTTTTTATACATTTGCATAATACAATTTTCTATGATACACATTTTTCTTAATTGTAAATATATTTTACAAAATTTTTGTATAAGTATTTACACAATTTAAATTCTTGATCATACATTTACATAATAAAAGTTTCTTGATCACAAAATTTTCATTATTATAAAATTACACAAATTTCTTGAATGTCAATTTTCATAATTAAATTTTCTTGATTGCCCAATGTTTACATAATTTTCTTGAATATACATTTACATAACCAAATTTTACACCATTATCTTAATAATAAACTTACGTTCTGCAATTTTCTTGGTGATAAATTTTTATCCATTTTTGGTGATTGTATATTTACATAATCAAATTACATCATGCAATTTTCTTGCTAATACAGTGTACACAAAAGAAGGTCAACAATGTGCCCTGCCCTTCACATACAAAGGAAGGAATTACACTCACTGCACCGATTTCGAACACGATACCCGGGTGCCATGGTGCTCCCTTACGCCAAACTACGCGGACAAGTGGGGCGAATGCGTTGACGTCCTGTGCGGAGGTAATATTTCAAGTTATTAATTTATGATATTGAGTATTACAGCCAATTTCATACACTTGGGAACTAATCTCAGATAATTGGAAGCTCAACTAAACAGAGGATGTCATGTGAATCCAGGACTCCCATTGGTTAAAGCAGTCCCTCCACCTGGACTTTTAGTAGTTTCCAACTTTATAAGAATGGTTTCCAAGTCTAGGAAATTGGCTGTAATTGCATTTAAATGTGCTCATGCTAGACATTTACACTAATAAACACATATGTATGAATAAACCCCCAGCAAAATAAGAACATATTTATTACATAATTAATTTTTATTTAATTAAATTGGTTTGATTATTATTTTGTTTTGCTATGTTGTATGCATATATAAACTATTTATTCTGAATTTGAAAGTTCTATGGTGTTACAATTGTTACTAACCCACTTAACAGATGGAGAACCACCTTGTATTTTTCTTTGAAAATGTGTGGTAATCCACATTAAATAAATAAAGTTTATATACAAAAATTTGTATGAATCAAACATCAAATTCTGTAAGAGATGTTCATCTATTAAATTACTAATTTTTATATTTTTTCATTTTCTTTTGCAACACAGACTGTGAAGGTAAGAAAGAACCTTAGTTGGAAGCAAATATTTATAAAGAATAAGAACAGTGTTTAAAATTTGTCATGATTTAAAAGGGAAACATGCTACATAAATGAACCTGCTAAAACGTTGCCACAGATGAAAAAATTATTTGTACGATAAATCTTTCGCCCAAACCACAATTTTTTTTTATCCAAATGACAATTCGAACAAAGGAAGCACATTTTACAACATAATCACATAAAAGATTACAATTAATTCTTTCTATTTCTAAGGCTGCGAGCCGCTATCAAAATATTATTTGTCCGTAAGACTTTAAAAAGCTCAGTAATATCTCATGTCATGTCGACTCGATGCCCGCCCAACGTCGGCAAATGATGGCCAACATCGGTCGAATATCGAAGGGTATGGGGTAGTGGAAGTTAAATGACGTTTTAATCTATAAGGTCATTAATGTCTGACTATGGGATGGATTGTTAAGTCTGGCAAGCTAGTGTACAGCAGTGCCCAAACTTTCGCACAGCCCATTTTTTACCCTTTAATTTCTGTCACAGAACCAAATACAGCTTTCTCAAGTATTATTGCCTGAAAAGCAAGCTAACATCTACCTTTCACTAATTAAAGACTGGCATGTTGCTGTGATTCATCCTTAAAGCGATACAATCAATAACCCTGTGATGTCAGAGGGGTGCCCAAACTTGTATACAACTGTAGGATGTAAAAAGAGAATCAACTCATGCTATTTTATTTATATTTTATTATTGTTTTAGTCACATAATAGCCTTTGTGCTAGTGTTTATTGTTATTTTATTGTGACTCTAAATAAAGATTTTTATTATTATTATATCCGGGTATTTTTGCCTGTGTGTAATTTCTATTAATCTCATTTTAATTTCAACACAGTGCTCACTCCATCAGGGAAATGCCAATTCCCTTATGACTATAAAGGCCAAAGGAATTACTGCTCAGATGCGGATCACAAGAAATTGTGGTGCAGTCTAAATGGAATGTCAATCACGCAAGGAACAGACTGGGACAACTGTGTATCTGTTAATTGCACAGGTAAAAGTCTATCTTAATTATATTTAATTATATCTTGCATTGTATCAGGGGTGGCATATTGTATCAAATTAGATGTCGCTTACTGTACTGAAGACTACTGTATTATACAGTTAATCAGAGATTTACGAAGTAATGAACTTTATGTGGATCCAGATTCAAACAATGGACACTTTGATTTACTTTTGTACTATTTGATTAATTATTTATAAAATGTTGTTATTTTAAATTAAACTAATACTTTGCAAATACACCATATTTTAATGCATTATGTTTGTCTACAGCAATAAACATATCTATTTATTAAATTTTGCTTTTTTGCATTATGATTTAAATGTATTTGGAATAAAAGCATGCACTTCTTGATAAATTCACATATTCAACAACTGCTGAATTGTTTTTTATTCACAGCAAAGCCTCTGCCAGTTCCAATCCGCAATTGCAGACGTAAGTTAATTGTCTTAGCTGATGCTTAAAATTCTAACAAAAATTATATTCTATTGTTTCATTAGTGCTACGTTAATTTTTTTTTAAATTAAGAGGGAATTAAATCAATCATTTACATATTATCTAATTGGTCAATGAATGAATCAATCAATCAATCAAACAAACAGGTAGTTTAACATGAATCAACCAGTCAATTATTTAATAATAAATCAATCAAACAGGCAGTTTAACATCAAGCAATCAATCAATCAATTAGGCAGTTCATTATTAATATCAACCAACCAGTCATCCAGTCAATCAATCAATCAGTCAACAGGCAGCTTAATATCAATCAATCAATCAATCAACCAAACAGGTAGTCTAACATGAATCGACCAGTCAATTTTTTAGTAAATCAATCAAACAGGCAGTTTAAAATCAATCAATCAATCAATCAATTAGGCAGTTTAACATCAATCAACCAGTCATCCAGTCAATCAATCAAACAGGGATTTTACATCAATCAATCAATGAGGCAGTTACACATCAATCAAACATTCATCCAATCAATCAATCAGTCAAACAGGCAGTTTAAAATAATCAACCAGTCAATCAATTAATTAGGCAGTTTAACATCAATCAACCATTCATCCAGTCAATCAATCAACCAATCAATCAATCAATTGCATGTGTCAATATCCAATACAACAAATTCATATATTTGGTTTTGTTTACAGAGTACACCAATGAAGCACAGCGTTGTGTGTTTCCCTTTGTGTACAAAGGGGTGTCCTACCACCAGTGCACAAATGTCGACAATCCCAAACACTGGTGCAGTCTTACTGCCAACTTCGACCAGGACAAACTATGGAAGCCATGCAGTGGGGTACTCTGTGACGGTGAGTTATGGTACAATCAGATTCAGAACTGGGGTTGTCGTTGATAAGCTGTATATCGACGGATTAAAGTTATTGATACCGGAAACAGAACGGTATCATGCTGTAACCTATTTTAAAGAGATTTCCAGCTTTCGTAATATGTCTACGAGATTTCTATATCATAATTTGGAGCCGAGATACAAGCTGTACCACTTAAACCACTCTACCAACTGAGCCGGTTGTTTTTGATCATTTGATATCACCCTCTGAAAGGATGTACAAAGGTTTTCAGATGCTTTAAAACACTTGATTTAGATCTAGGTTTTTTGCTTTATGACACTTTTTCTTCGAATTAATTTCTTTAGGGATCATATTAATCATGCCAATATACAAATGAAGTTATGAATGGTTGGTCAGAGGGACGAGCCTCACTGTCCTCATGTTCCATTTTAGAACTCGTTCAAGATCTTCCTCTATATAAAAAACTTGTATCAATGACAACCCT
Organism: Alitta virens; assembly: GCA_932294295.1. Lineage (NCBI taxonomy): Eukaryota > Metazoa > Annelida > Polychaeta > Phyllodocida > Nereididae > Alitta > Alitta virens. The sequence goes on along the minus strand of OW028576.1, from coordinate 48,903,997 downwards.
CATCAGAACTCAATTTATTTTAATAATTCCATTCATTTTCCAAAAAAAAAAGAAGAAGTAAGAAACATTGATAGGCTTTAAGTTATATGGACAACACTTACATAGTTTCTCAAAAGGCTGAGCCATATTCCAGTGCAAAGCACCAGCCTTTCTCATAACCGATTTGCCGTTCCCCTGAAAGGGCAGAAATGTCTACCCGTGTCGTCTGCGCTGGAAGTAGTGTGATTATTCCAAGAAGCCACTCACTTAGAAACTGCTGCAAAAGCTTTCTTTTTCCCAAAACGATATCAACGTATGAAAATTTTGCACATTTTGAGGCGATAATTCCAGCACCTGCATGACGTACTACTTTCATGAATCACAACAAGTGTTGTGACGTCATTACGCTTCATTTTCAAACCGTTGCAACGATCTTTTACCCACAGTCAACCACAATGCTTTGTGCTAGTTACTAGGAATTAAGACCGGGTACTACTCATCAGACAACATCTAAACTTTGGTTGGTTCCGCTCCTGGCGTTGCAACTCTTGTCCAATGTTTTGTGTGTCCTTATTTCAGAGATTCTAGACGTCTGATTGGCTGAGAGGCCGTAAAATTAATAATTTTTTATTGGCGATGACGGTCGACGATCATTCCTGTCTAAATTGAGGTCTAATAAAAAAGAAAATTTCGAAAATAGTGCAAACCGTGAACTATTGCGACCTAAAATTCAGGTAAACTTATCATTATGCTTACAAATTGGTATTAATCTTTTCATGTTTTTTTTTTTACGCAATGTATCATCAGACTGCAAAGGTAAGCTTTAATTTTGATATATATTACTCCAATCTTTAAGCATAAAGTTATTAATACATTAAATGTTAAAATGGCTGGTGGTGGTACACTGTATACTTTGCATGAGGTAGTCTGATACCCTATTTGTCCAACAGAAAAAAGTGGCTGAAATATGCTAAATTTTTCATTTGCTGTATTTATTCATTTATTTAGTTATAATATGATTTATTTATTCATAAAACAAACTTGTATCTTATCTTATCTTATTTAGTTAATCGATTTGAAATATAAAATTGCACTTTATCATTGTCATGCTGTTGCATCATCGATTGATGAATACGAATCGGAAGTGGTGTTGCTTTTATGGGTGATTATTTGATACGACTTCATTTCAGGGAAAATATCTCACTAGTTATGCTTGCTACTCTTGAAGCATTAAAAAGAAATTTCCAAATTTTTTTTGTTAACATTTTGCCACAAATGGCATGGAGCAGAATGAAACTGACTGTAATGTATGGAACAATTCAAATCCGAACTTTTTAACAACTTTGCTATATTCTGCATGTAGATATATTTAAGTAATTTGAATAACATAACTCAGGGGCAGATCTAGGATTTTTGGAAAGGCGGGGGGGGGGGGGGGGGCGGCACAGGCATAGGACTTGTACAAGCAGCAAAGCTACGATGTCCTGCAAGGGGGTCCGGGGGTATTTTTGCCAAAGAAAAGGGGGGGGGGGTTATGACCCCCCTCTAAAGCCGCCCCTGTACCTGTCAATTAAAGAGAAAAACTACATACTCATAGTCAGGTTTTCTTAAAGAAATGTTAAATTGAGCGTAATTACATCATATAGTGTGATTTGCGAGACTCCCAAAGTTGTTATATTTTACGAGAACAATTATTTGATCTGTTAAATTTTTAATTTGTTAATATATTACTTATCTTTGCATCATTGATGGACTCATTTGTATTGTTGATTCAATATATTTGTAAATAACTGAATCTTGAATCTCTGTAGGTGGCCCCACGATAGCGAAGGAACACCTTCATAGTGGGGTCTCCGCGCATCCTATCATTTCCACATGATGTTCTAAATAAATGAATCCGAATGTACAGCATGAATTTTTGTCCTTTCAGTATACGCCAGCAACGGGCAGCAATGTGTATTTCCTTTCAGCTATAAAGGTAAACAGTACGAATATTGCACCGACTTCGAGAACCACGGAATCCCATGGTGCGCTACCACCTCCGAATTCAATGGACAATGGGGGAGGTGTATTGATACTCTGTGTGGAGATGGTGAGTTCAAAATTTAAAGTTTATGATTTGGCATCCTCGGATTGCATTCGAATTGGGACAATTGCAACATCGTCAATGCTGCGAACATCGGAAATGTTGATCTAACATTGTATTCCCCAATTGCAGCCATATCACTTGAAATAGCGAGTGATATGAGCCAGATGATCTGCATTCCATACCACAAAGAATGACGTCCATTCATGCCCAAATAAGAAACGTAAGACGTTGCCAAATAAGGACGAAACGCGTACGGCCGTGAAACACATAATCCCATGCAGCTAGTTGATTTGTCAGGGTGGTGAAACATAGCCTGGTTTCGTGTACTTTTATTTTAATAACTTTGTCAATTTTCATTCACTTTAAAAATGTAAAATTCCACCTGGCTGGGATTAATTGGGGAACCACAAAGAGCCAACAGTTGAACAGATCAGTGATTATAAATTTGGTTTTCCTATAGTCCCTACGGCCTACACCCTTTTCATTGACCTCATTTTGATTACATCATATATTATGACATCATTACTTGACCCATTGTTCTTGCACTCAAAATAGCCATTGTCTGCTGATGACGTCACAATACTTATAGCTGAGTGCAAAGATAGGTCGACCAGGCAAAAACTGCAACATGGCTGCTCCGTGAAAAGGGTGTATTCTGCGAACATCAGCACAATGTTGATCTAACATTTTCCCGATGCCATCTGATATTGAAATGTTGCTGGCCCAATTTAATATGCTATTTGGGCTTTAGCATGGCAGGTTTCAATTTTTGTTTTTAGAGATTTTGGATAAATCTTGATGAAGAAGATATAAATATCATTGATTTCACTATATTAATTGAGATAACATAAATCTTAACAAAAATCATAACAGAATGATTTTCTTTACTTTAAATTGCCAACAGACTGCCTAGGTAAGTCATGACATTTAATACATAACTGTATTATCTGTATTTTTCCCATTCCATGATGTGAAAAATCATAATGAACATGTTTATATAACATTGTTTATTGTATTTATCTTTCACTAATTTTTCATGAAATTAAGAAACATTAAGTATCCAGCTTACTGCAGTAAAGAATCAGAAACATTTATAATATAGCTTTTTAGTCAAAATACATAACAAAGCACAAAACTATAATGAAGGTCCACATTATATTATTGAAATTGCATATATGCAGAAATGACTAATAATGGCAGTATTGTGTCATTCTTTCAACAGTTAAAACAGAATGGGGCAAAACGTGTCAATTTCCATTCCACTACAAGGAACACCGCAACTTCTGCACCGATGCCGACAATAACGGAAAACCATGGTTCTGAATTTTTTTCTTCGTTTCAAATCTTAAATAACATGCAACAATAGTAACATACCTGAATCAAATATATTACCCAGATGACATGGTCAATGCTGGATTGGGCAACAACGATGTCGTTTAAATGTCAACCAATATATAATTTATTCATATACAGGTGCAGTCTTAATGGCCGAAGCAGCGTTCGAGGGACAGACTGGGACAACTGCCGTCCCGCGGAATGTTCAAGTAATAATTACTCTTATTCCATAATAAAAGTTTAGTGACCACAACGCGTAGAGTGCTCCGTTTTAATAACATGAGGTTGTCACAGAATACATATATAGAAACAAACACCATTAAAGGACACACTTAATGATGTGATTTTCACAGAAGTTTCTCGATATGTCCACCAGGTGTCTACAACAAAACACTGCAATTTTATTGACCGAAACAGTTCCTGCCCTAAACAATGATAGGTTGAAGCAAAGTGCATCCAAGCAACAGCATTTCTAGCGCATTTTATTGTATATTTGACATCTTATCATTCAATTTACATTTCCCTGGGAAATTACATTTATGGAATCGTTAATTATGATCTTCTATGTCTGAAAAGCAAAATGAGTAATAAGAGGAGAAGAAAGACTTATGTCTTGCTGAGTACAGGGCTGCTCAGTGAAAAGACTCCATTGGACAGGCCTAGAGTGGACTAAAGAACCACAAAAGGTCCCTGACACCAATAGAGATGACAATGCCAAACTTGTTTGCTATTTTTTCCAGAACCACCACGACTTGAGGTACCTGTCGTTAACGTGTCCAGGCTGACCCATGATGGTGCATGCAATGGTAAGAGGTCAATAGATGGATAGATAGAGAGAGAGATAGATAGAGAGATAGAGACATAGAGAGATAGATAGAAAAATATATAGAGATAGGGAGATAGTTGAGCTTATTAGTTTTCACTGAAAGATTATCATTATGAAATTTTTATCCAAATTGTATACATCCATGTTGGACGCAGCATGTATCACTTTAAGATAACAGAAATTCTCAGTAATCGCATAACTACATCACTTATATTTGAATATAAAAGTTCTCCTGCATGACACAGATGCTATGATTAACCCATTCAGATTAATATATAATTATTGATTAATATTCTCTTGAAATTTTTCAAGGTTACTCCGACTATGGTGAAAAATGTGCTAGCAGTTTCGTCTACAAGGGCGTCGTTTACGAAATCGCCACCGATGTAGATCTAGATCGACCATGGTGTGGCCTCACAACTAATGTTGATCAGGATAACCAGTGGAGAAACTACTTTGCAAAATTGTGTGACGGTAAGAAATAAAGAATACATTGTAAGTTCTCGTAACTAAACACCACACAAAGAGCATGGGAATTTAGACCTCTTAAAAATGTTTTTTGATATCTGTGTACAGGGCAAATAATGGGTTGGGTTGGAATTCAGCCTACGTTGGAAGGTTACTTAATCTGGTGCATATGTAGCGAAATTATGTCATATAGTGAACAGAGACTGTGAAGCCAATTGCTACACCCAAGAAGATACTGTCACAGGAACAGCTGTTAGAGGCTTACTTCTTGTTTCACAAGGACAGTTGTTTTCAATTATGGACAGACATGATGCTTTTCAATTTCAAAATTTTTTATGTACATCTTTATTATTTTTTATATTGATGCTTCTATAAACTTTTCGATTTAATTTTTCCATAATTTTGTACTATGGACGTAGGAATAAACGTAATAGTAATAATACTGCTGGGCACAGAACTATTCTTATGTTGTGATGCTAAATTCTCAAAGAGGCTACCAACCAATCAGATCAGTACACAAATTTACTGGGTGGATGGGTGGGACGTGCTTTACATCCAAATTCACCAGATTAGCAGTGTTGAGACCACATAAGTTACTAGTAGTATAAGGATATGGAACTTTGGAAGTAATAAATGATTGATGGTGCTAAGTACAGTAGTGTAGTAATTGTGTCAGTATTTTGGTATCAGTGTAGCATCAGTTTCCTTGCATTGGTGCTATTTCCAAAAACGAGTTTCACTTTGTACAAGGTGACCAATAAAGTATAATGTTATGTTATGTTACATTTTGCAAGATTCTCATCAGGCCTATTTAACTCACTTTACTTAGAACTTCCTCACAACATCTAGTGTGATGAACCATGCGTGTAACCAATTCATTTTCATAATCTAACGAAATAAATTTCTCATTCAATTTTTCCTTTTATGCATACAGGATGTGAAGGTAGGTTTAGCTGCAGCTTATCGACTTTTATTCATTTATTTACAATTTACAGGGTATTTCTGTTTATTGGGCTCTTTCAGTCATATATATATATATATATGTATTATAAGTATCTGATATACTGCACCTTATCTAACCCTTACCCTAACCCTGACTAACCCTAACCTTTTGTATTACATTATTATACATAACTTCTTAACAAAAAGCGTCCCTTAAAGTAAATTCTTGGGTTTTCTGAAAACCGTGACAAATCTACTGTGACATAAGCCCTCTTACTTCAATAATTGTCCAAGATGTTTCGATATACCAATGATGCAGACTCCATAACAATGTTCATCATGTCAAATTGTAGAACTATTAATTTCATAATAAAGATAGTCAACATTAAACATTACAAAATTTCACTTGAAGAAGACAATATTATCTCATATGCAAAGAAGAAAAATATCAACTAAATATATTTATACCCAAAGTAGACCCTTTTCTATTATTCTTTGCCGGGATATAACTGGCCAGTTTGGCATGTTATCTCCCGGCTTTGGAGCAGTAATATCATTCATGAACAACTGCTAACATAGGGATTAGCAAAAACAAACAAACACAAACAACGTGAAACAAGGTAAATTGTTCAATCACAACAAATCCCGACCTAGTACACAACAAAGAGTAAATCCTCTTTAGGATTGTTTGCCTTAGAATTTGTTGTTTCTTGTTTGCTGTTGTTGTTGCATAGTTTCAACCATATCACAATCTTCGCAAAATCAAATCATCCATGAAAATAGTCCCACAATTACAGCTAAAATATGGCATTATAAATTGCGAAAAAGCCACTATTGAATGCGCATTGGGTATAAGTCAGTTATACACCTTATACTCAGGATATAACATTCCAATGTGGGCAGTTATATCCCCCACATTGGAATGTTATATCCCTCGTAATGGTGTATAACTATTACGTAGCGACTAGCCAAAATATTTACCAGAATGGGGACTTTTGAGCCAACAGGGGGAGCTCTATGCCAGTCCTTACAGCCAAAGAATATACCAAGAAGCACCACTCCCTATACTTCATATTGTAAATGCTGCGCCTACTCCCCCCAGAATTCCAAGCACACTGGGATTTCTAGGGGCAGTAGGGCCAAACTAGTGGATAATAAAATATATTCAGAAACGCTCTTACCAGCATGTAATTTTGTCAATTTCACATTTACAGTACATTAAAATATCATTTTCGCTTAATATTAGTATCGTAAATGAGTGAATGGAGCAATATATTTACCAATTTAAAACGTCAAAACTGTTTGAGCTCTGTTATTCAACATTGAAGATCTTAACGCTATGATGATGTCACAATCAGCCAGTATGATGTCATTCACTGACGACGATTGTTCTCCGTCTATGACGTCATTAGCTCACTTAACAAATCGCCTGCTCCCCCAGCATGCCTAGCGCGTCCTTATTAAGAGAGTGCGTGATCTGGATTATTCTGTGCTACAGCCTTCTTTTGATGATGTAATCATGCAATCAGGTCATTGAGTGCATTGATGACATCACAAAGATTGTGAGGACTACAGCTCCTCCGGTTGACCTAATTCCTATTGATACTTGTTTCCATATCTGTCTATCTATCTATCTATCTATCTATCTATCTATCTATCTATCTATCTATCTATCTATCTATCCATCTATCTATCTATCTTTCTTTCTACCTTTCTATGTATCTATCTATCTATCTATCTATCTATCCATCTATCTATCTATCCTCATAAGATTATACTGCTCGATTTTCCAGCCCTGACCATAGATGGGAACGCATGTCACTTCCCATTCTCCTACAAGGGACAAACCTTCCATTACTGCACGCGCCAGGATCATGATCGCCTGTGGTGTGCTTACGATGCGTACTACCAAGATGGCCGCTGGGGTAACTGCGGAACGCAGCAGAGGTGCAACGGAACGGTTTCATAAATGATTATCATTATGAAGAATTCAGTCATGCTACAGGCACCAATAAAATGTGAAATAAAGTTTTAAAAAGTTAGTTTCTGGTGATGGGATGTTTGGCTTCTAGCCTGGTTAGCTTTTTATGGTGTCCACTGGGAATATTGTTAATTGAAATCATAATTATTTTGAGTTTAGTAGACCTTGAACACCTGACGTCCATAGTAAATTTAGATAGATAGATAGATAGATTATTTTGATGGAAATGTTACAAAAATTATTATACAATAAGACATCAACATGATGTTAACTATGAATTGTAATCTATTGTAAATCATGACATTGCAATATTAATTGTAACCAGTATGGTAGCTAATATAAATAATATGTAATTCGATAAAAAAATCCAAGCAAGTACATACTTGTCAAATCCAACATACGAAAAACAGTAAAATTATATATAAGCATGGCGTTCCAACAGCTTTAGATAGGAAATCTCAATTAAAATTCAAACTTAAGCGCTTCAGCAGTATCTTGGGAAATTACTTTACTGCCCGGCATGTTCTGATATTCTGGCCTGTGCTGTTGTATTAAAATGATTAAATAGAGAATAAGGCAACAATATATGATTCACTGGAGCTATAAATAGTGTTATTTCCGAAGAAATCCAGCTTATTGCAATCTATGCATGCAATTGTAAATGTTCCTATTGCATAACGAACCAAAAAAATCGTGGTCTTCAGTTATGATATAAATTTGCCTGTTCCCTGTATTGAAAGACTGTTTTCTCGACATGAATAAAAAAATAATTGAATAAATTTTATTTTGTTTTGTGTTTATTAAAAAAAAAATTACCTTTGTTATGTCTTGTGTATATAAATTAACACGCAAACAAAAATGAGTAACACTCAGATAATGCTTGACCGTCTAATATTTATTAATCTCATTCTACAAATATATATCTTTATCTACACAAACTCAGTTGTCACGAACTCATCAAATTTCTTGTATGTTTCAACATCAGGTGACATGAAAATTCGACAATTTTATTGTACAATTTTAATTTTTGCCCATTAGATCTATAAACAATGCATAAAAAATACAAAGAAAAATTAAAAATTGTACTAAATGAACTCTAAAATTCATTTACCAAGCCCTTTGAAATCTGCTTAAAGTGAGATTTGGTAGCTTGTGATGTCATTATCTATTGTCTGATGACGTCATAGCATTGTGTGTTACAATTAGTGGTGGCCACTAATTAATTGGGCTAATTTTGGGGATGCATATAGCCTGGTAGAGCCTGGTAAAAGTATTATTAGAGAGCATTCAACATGAGGCTTGGTTTGGTATATTTTGGACCAGTATAAAAATTCATGTCACCTGACTTTTCAAATCGGTCCAAAACACTTGCATTTTCAATTCCCGGTACAGCAAAGCTGTGGCCTATTATAACAACGTCCAGGATGGATACAAAACATTCTAATAGAGGCAGATTGCAGATGAGGGCCATGTTTATCTTTTCATCTAGTACCTTTTGGATCCATGTCATCGTTATCCACCGGGCCATGGTCCCCTTCAAAAGTCTGAGAAAAGTACAGGAAAACATTCAGAGAGACAGGAAGAAGAGGGTATGAGGAAGAGTCATCGGTCTGGCCAAAGGGCTAATAATGGCCAGGTGGTCCCCTGCTATATCAAACACAGATAGCATTCCAAATTGGGTCATCATTGTTTCAATATTAGCCGCTGTTGGAACAACATCGTATCAACAAGGCTGTAGTCGTGCCAATGTTGTCCCGATCTGGAATGCTATCTGGGAGGTCTGGAGCCGCCACTGATCACAACGTCGCTAATGGCTGCTGTCAGAAAAGAGAATGCAACCTGGATCGGAAGGAATAGTTTTGGTAGGCTCTAGGTGCCATGTCAGTTTGACATCTTCAGTTCTGCTTCAGGCTCTCCTATCGCACATTATCCCAGGCTCTCCTATTGCTATTGAAGGATTCACTCATAGTCCCCATTTTTGTATGAATTTGCTCGGCCTTTGAATGGATGTTCTCAACCAAAGAAAGCTTTTTTTATCTTGGTAAGGATCGGATGGATCCATTTACATTGAAGATGACGCAGTGGGTGCCCGCAAGGAGGAGGCACTGGTACTGTAGGAGTCATGTGACCTGAATGGTTTGAGAACGAAGCTTAAAGAGGACAATTTCATCTTCCAACTGGCGCTGATTTCCTTGATACGGAGGCAGTGGAACCAGAAGATGAAGATGCCTTGCAAGTTGAGACCTAGGATGAAGATAATCTGAAACAGAAATTAATGCTTGCGGATGAAAAACATCTACTAAAAGAATGAGAAAAGTTATATCATGCACTGTAACAAGTTGCCTTGCAACTTAATCGTAGTTTTTACGGAAATTTGGTATGCAGCCTACTACCGAAGATCTTTTCCGACAGATACATGTGCTGTAGATTTTATGGCAATTTTTGCAGCAAAATACTGTAAAAAATATTGCCAGAATGTTGCAGTAAAAAATACAAGAATTTTTTTACCGGGCTGCAGAGAAAACGGAACAATTCTAGAGGTCAAATTTGGACATGGCATGTTATCTGGAATTTTTGTTTTCTTCTTTGGGTGCATTCATGATTGAGATTTTTGTTTTCATCTTTGGGTGCATTCATGATTGAGTTTAGAACTCTACATGGGATGTAACCAAAATTTATGAATTAAACACTGCCCAATAACAAAGTTGTGGGCGAAAATAGCGACGGATTGGAACAGATCCAAAACATTCTGGCAGAGGAAGATTGTAGATGAAGGACATATCAATATTTCTTTTCCATACGTTTTGGATCCGCCCCTGGATATCATTATAAAACGCTTGGAACTTAGCTGATGGCCTCACTTTGCTGTAAGTAGTGTATACAGGGGAAGGCAAACTTTAAAAATAATAGTATTGAAAGAATGACAACGGCCTTCTGTTTGATATAATTAGCTCATTATTCGATTTCATTGACGTTATGTCAATTGTCCGTATTGAATCCAAATAATTTTACTTACGTGGAATATTAGTTGAGTAAGAGCGAGTTCATCATTTGAGTCATCCTCAATTACGCCAAACACTCCGAAGATCCATGGAACGCCCAACAAAACCATCATTGCTACTGCGCCTGATAGCTGAACCATCCTATTACGACCCGTTTCTGTAAGAAATATCAAACTTTTCCTTGTCTTTTTTTATTTTGATTAAATCACAAAAAAATCATGCAGTGCCGCTCTAAAATTACAAGCTATGGGAAAAGAATGTTGGATGTTCATGTACTCAGTTTTTGGTTGGCTTGCAGTAAACATAATATACCAATTTTAAATATTTTTTTCTGATTACTTTTTCTCTCAGTTGTCATCTTCCTTCCAATAGTGAAGAACATTTCATGACTTATTTGAATTAATTCGACATCAAAGTATTATGATACTTTGCAGCATAAACGGCCTAGCAAATAAAATGGATGCAGGAAGAATTTGAAGCTACGCAAGGTCTGTTTACATATCGATGGACATTCAAAGCTTTCAACTCATGTATAAAATAGTGTACACAAGCAACAGAAATGGATCTGGAACAGAGGAAGAACCACATAATAACCACCATAATTATTATGAAAGTCAATTTTGAAGATATATAGAAATAAAGTGTCATTGTGACTTGAAAACACTTTGAAGCATCTCTCTAAGCTGCAGAGACATCTACTGTAAATATCATTGCTATATGAGCCAGTGTTCTTCTTAAACTGAAGATTGGGTCAAATTCAGGTTGGCATAATTATCAAGCAGGTTTGTGTAATGAGTCAGAAATGACCAAAATCATTGATGAACAGGATCACAAAATACACACCAGAATAACAGAACAAACATTAAAGCAGTAATGTAATAATTATGCATGCGGTATACTATCAGAACGACTACATTAAATCTGTGATAATTTGCACTGGATTTACTGGAAAGACTGCGAAACGATGAAAATATCCAACCTTTAGTCGGAGTAGCATCATGTTTAGACAGAATGACTCGAAGAACTAGAGCGAAGATCGTGAGGTTGAAGAACATTATCACCGCAAGAGGCAAGAGGAATGCAAAGTATAATGTCATCTGTGGTAGTGAGCACCTGCACATAAAAGAAAAAGTTGTCAGCTATTAAGCAAATGAAATTAATCTTCAACTAAAGCAAGTTCTAATGATTGTAAATATTTTAAATGCGCACTTCAAGCTCATGTTTTAGCAATGTAATTTATCATAATTATTTTATCTATTTATTGCATGTTTTTTACTTCTGCTTTTAGTTTTACTCTCAATTTGTACATTATGACTTTACAGAGCCGACATGAAAAACAGGTCTACTGATTGTATACACCCTGTGTAAATATGTTTAATAAATAAATGAATTTTTATTGTAATTGTAAACTTTATTTCTTTAGATACTCATAAAGGAATAAATTAATGTATTTACATCATGAAATCATTTTAAATCAATAAGATATTTTGTATGTTTGGTTTTTATTTTAATTGGGTGAGTATTTTAATTTCGGTGTATAGTGATATTATGTTAGATTTATTAAACCAGATACTCACACGAAATTGCAGTTGACCCATTCGCCATCAAAACTGTGTTTGTCGGCGATGAGACTGGCAGCAACGGGTAGTATGGGTATACCTGAAGAAAGTAGAATTGTGATAAATGCAGTTAATATTATATACAAGAAGCTAATAGAGATGGGTGGCTATTAATTAGTTAACTAGTTAATACATGCTGAAGGTCCCATGAGGAACATTCGTTTCCTGGCCCGAGCACTCTTTATGAGCAGCATCTCAGCTGAAATACAATCCCGGAAGACTTTAAGTTGTTGGTGCGTTGTACTCAGCATTTTACTGATTATACACCAATGGTCTCAGAAAGGTCCCACAAGAGGTAACTGACACACCATAGCAGATAAGTATTGTTTGATGAAGTCATATATATTGTGACGTCATCAATGTAACAATTAAGTAGTGACGTCTTTTCATATGCTACAATCGTAGTGCCCCCTATAAGCTCTGTCACTTTTTACATCCATTGGTCTCCAGTTACCTATAAAGTATCAGTCTCAATGGGAAGGGAAAGTACCACAAGAGGTCACTGACACTGTAGCAGATAAGTATTGTTTGATATATGTCATATATATTGTGATGTTACTTATAAAGTATCAGTAAATATTAGTAAATTTCATACTTACCCCATGCAAGGATGCCTGCTTTTAGTATGAAGTGTTCCACAGTTGAATTGAAGACTTGGATAAGTAGCAAATACATATTAACTGCTTCAACTCCATTCCACATCAGTGAGGCAAGTACAAAATAAAGTCGCAAAGCATTCGCGATACGACAACCCATATACTGGCCGGTCATAAAGATGGAAACGAAGAACATGACATTGACGCAAAGCATCGCCACCACCAGGTGGAGTAATATTTTCGTTAAAACGCCTCTGTGGGCTTTTCTGGAATGAAGTAAAAAAAACAACGGGATAATGTTTAAATGTACAGACGTGTTAAGCTTAAGGATTTCGATCACATGAGACGTTAAATTGGAGGTGCCTTGTACTCGGTGTCTATGCTTAGGCAGTTAAAGATTCCACCTATGGAGTAAATGTGTGGCATGGTGTTGACTCAAAGCCTTATCATTTCATCATTACATCTGCCTCTGGCAGCGGGTCACATAAGCTAAGCTTCAGACCCACTAGCATTGAGACATACATCAGACTTATAGCATAGACAGCAGAGAAGGAGTATGCCAAGGGGTTGCATTGGGACAGATATTAATGTTAGTAGGTTTCTCGCTACTAATAGAGGAAGCCACCAGCAAGATGGTCCTACCACAGATTAAACAGATCTCGCACTCTTGTAATCAGGACGCACTAGGCATGCTGGAGGGAGTAGACAGATTGTTTAAGGTCTAAATGATGAACAGAGAACAATTGGCGACTATTGAGTGACATCACACTGGCATTATATGACGTCATTGGACATTGATTGAAAATTCAGATTGATCAGCTTTTGTTGATGTTATAAATTGGTGATAATTTATTTGCTTAATGCGCACACTAGGACACTGAAATCATTTGGAAATGGGTATTTTAATTATTTAACTGTCATTTGAAGAAACTACAGGCAGGTCAGAGCTATTTCAAAATTAAATTTATTATCCACTAGGGGCATTGGAGTTTGCGCCTACAACTCCCAGAATGCCCGGGCTGCCGGGAATTCTGGGGAGAGTAGACACAGCATTTACAATATGAAGTATAGGAAGTGACACTTCTTGGTAATCTTCTTTGGTCCTACTGTTTAATGATGTAATCCTACAATCAGGTCACGGAGTGCAGCTGATGACATCAAATTAGATGATGTCACCAAACAATGGATGGACCGTCTGCCAGTGTGAATGACGAGACATCCATTGCCAAGTTTGAGAAATTTTAAAGTGATACCGCTTGAATCCCATGTAGAAAATATGGCCTCAACTAAATTCCCAGAGTTAATGCCATTACACTCTTGTATATGACAACAGATTTCTACCAAAAGTTTACTATCAAGTTATCTCTATTAATTAAGGAGTAATTAGCCCTCTATTTTCTATAGGTGGCCCACCAATAGAACTTGGTCAAATTTAAAGTGGCCTGGACTCTGGTGACTCACCAGGTTGCCATTGTTACAAAATTCTTGCAGCTTCAACTGACCAGTGGTGACCCACTTGGTGACAGGAAGATGGCTCTGAGTGGATGATTCTTGTTACTGTCACTCTTGACCAAAAATGTGGATTTACCATGATTTAGTGGGCTAAATACTAATGAAAACCTGTTGTAATGACACTAGACAGTCACTGCAAACTATTGTGAGTACTTTCTGGGAGAAAAGAAAGGGGTCAATTTTTAGATAGATTCAAGGAGTATCACTTTAATTTCACCAAGCAATCTGCTTTTTTTTTTGTTCTATAATAATTTTTCTGTTATAGATCTTTCAAGCTACTCACCTAAAAAGCCCATAAGATAACAAGGTCAACAGGAGACAAATTGTAGACAGGCCTTTGAGAACATATCCAGTCAAAGTTAAGTCATATTTGTATGGGAATCTCTGAAAAGACATGTTTATCGCAATGTAATCCCATTGATTAAATGTTTATCGCAATGTTATATCATATTGTTTATCCCAATGAAAACATGTTTATCGCAATGTTATCCCATTGAAGAAATGTTTATGCCAATGTTATCCCATTAGAAAAAAATTTATCCCAATATTATATCATTGTTTATCCCCATTGAAAACATATACATCTATATTTTATCCCATTGAAAATTTTTTTTATCGCAATATTATCCCATTGTTTATCTCATTGAAAAACATGTTTATCCAAATGTTGTCCCATTGAAGAAATTTTATCCTAATGTTATACCATTGCATATATAACGTTATTCCAAAAATTGTTCATCCTAAATGTATCCCATTGTTTGCCCTAAAGTTATCCCATTGACTATCTCACTGTTTATCCCAGTCACTTTCTCTGGTATTTTACAGTTCACACTTATAATAGACAAGACTTAAAGCTTAGGCTATATCCAGACAAAATATATATGAAAAAATAAGTGATGCATTACCAGGAATACTCCAACATCGGATGGATTGGAACTAACTCTAGGCGCGATGTATAATTCATCCTGCCAAAATGAATAAAAAAGATAATATATATCAATTATATACAACAGTAAACTTTTTCCAGATAGCATGCAAAAACAGGTGAACATTGATCCAACATTGGCAATAAATCTGTGGCTGTCATCGGACTAGTCTGTACCGTTGAACATGTGGACACAATACCAGTGGCGCCCCTACATATTGCACTAGGGGGCGTTTCGTCCTTTGTGACATCACAACCGAACAAAACATTCAGTGATGCAAATATGATTCTATTTGTTTCTATTTGTTAGTCATGAAAGCAGCCAGAGAATAAACAAACTTCTGAATCTATGTTAATCCTATGGACGTTTTCTGAATAAATAATGTATTTACAACTACCACGAAAGGAGCAGAATGAGCCGTCATTTGCCTTTCTACACCTTATATTTGCTGAGTTATCAAAGCAAATATCTGGCCAATGAGGTATTTTATCTTGGTTGTTCATTACGTATTAAACAAATCATATCTTTATATAAAAGTATCATGGAAATATACCTCTACATACCAATTCATAAACACATCTATTAAAATGTTCTATACTTAAAAGATATTATAGACCATTTCACCATGCATGGGAGCTGGCACAGCGGCCTTTGCTCTGTGTGGCCGTAATTTGCACAATCAGAGAAGGCCTTAGAAAGCACTACCATATTTGGAAAATGGTGTCATTGCGTTGTTGTGTAAACTGGCATCTTATCATTTTCTTCCAAAAGGCAGCGCAGGATCTGGTGCTAAGCACCGGCCTTTCTGATAACCGATTTGCCGCTCCCCTGAAATCTGGGTGGGAAATGCTGGTGCGCATCGTCTGCACACAAAGTAGTGCGATTACTATGCCTTATTTCTTTCTTCCAAGAAGCCACGCTGTGAAACTGGTTCAGAAGATTTCTTTTGACTTAAACTCTACTAATGCCATGAAATTGAACAACTTTACCGTGGAATTCCACTAAGTGCAGTAGGTAATATTTTCTTAAATGGCACTGAACAAGCGTTGTAACGATGTTGAGACGCCTTTTCAACGATCTATTTTTTACCGTATCCCTTGAGCTTTGCGTCAGTTCACAGAAAGACCGGTGCTATGCATCGGACAAGCACCGTCTTTCGGCAGAAATTGGGCATCTTATTGGTTTAAACACTGATATTAGCCACCAGAGGACAGCACCTGCAAGTCTATCCACCCAGTTGCAATCTTCAGAAATAAGGCCTTTCAGGGCAAAGGTCGCTGTGCCAGCTCCACAGGGATCTTTGCTGGCGGGAAGAAGAGAAATTCTATACACTTCATATTTTGAAAATGATTTAAAAATGAAAATGATCTGTACATACCCGAGCATAGAACAAAGTGACCAAACTACCAGCCGTGGCAGGTACCACACAGATGCATGAGACGTGGTTTTTTGTATTACCCCGAGTAATACAGTCGGTTGGAGAGTAATCATCCTTCGATATATGAGAATCAGATCCTACTGATATATGAAGTTTAGTGTTAAATTTTATCTATATATCATCTTTATTCATACTATTGGTATACTAAATACTATATTAATTTGTGATTAAGTGAAGTACCATATTATCAATTTGATTGCAAAGTGCAACAGAATGAGCATATATTGAGTGCTATTTATAACACGGCATTAATGATAATATTGATGTAAAATGCATTATCGATACGTCACTCAAAGCTGAGAATGATATGATATGTGCAACATACAACAATAGTCAAGATATTAAACTAGTTTTATAATTCGAACAAAATCTTACCGATTGTTTCTGGCCTCCTAAAAGAAGAATAACCGCAAACAACTAGCGATTGGTCCGCCTTAAAAAATGTTTGATACCGGTATTTACAAATCGAATGAAGTAAGAAAATATTGAGGTTAATCCAATAATAAGTAAAACATTTTGTTATTGTAAATCCTGTAGAGTAAAACCTATTGAAAGAGGTAACAGCCAAATTCAGAGAGTTGGAAACAAATCTCACAGAGATGGAAGCTCAACTCCAGTTGACGTTGACGTCAAGTGAATCCATGACTCTCATTGGCTGAGGGATTGCTTAAACCAATGAGAGTCCTGGATTCACATGACGTAAATTTATTTGGTTGTAAGAGCTAGACCATCCTGGTGGTACCAAATGAGCAAAGGAAATCTGGAGATAAGTGTTGACCATTCTATTCTTTCCATTCTATTCCAGTTGCCTATTTTATTCTGTTCCATTTTATTCTCTTCCTATTGATCTATTCTATTCTATGCTATTCTATTCCAGTGGCGTATTCTATTCTATTCTATCCCATTTTAAAAACTCACATATGAAGGAACATTTTCTTTTGGAAAGTCCACTTCAATCGTCATCTCACCCTCGGAAAGATCCGTCCCATTTTTATTGTGGATTTCGGTGAATATTACCGGTCCATGGTGGAAGTATTGCCTTTTTCTGGAAAAGAAGTATCAATGAAAGTCATTGGCAAACCCTGCTTTCCTCAGCCATTAATATGGGATCTTATACATGGACCCAATAAGAATAACCACTATTTATAACAAAATATATGAAGCAGACCTACAGATAGTTGAGAATATTGAGTGCTACAATCCCTGAAATATACATTTTAACACTGATGCAGATTTACATTATTACCGTTAAGACATAACAAATATCAAATGATGGTAAAGGCATCTGTCAATTTCACACTGGCCAGCTCTAAGCACTGTATGTCCCAGGCTCAATCTCTGGTTCAGGCACTCTTCATGAGCTGGAACTTGTTAGCATAAGATAGTAACTTGGGAAGTGCCTTGTATTTGGTGTCTATGCTGAGGCAAGTAAAAGGCCCCACCCATGGGGTAAATGTGTAACATGGTGAGGACTCCAAGCAGCCTTACAATTTCATCATTTTGTCTGCCTCTGCTAGCTGGTCATTATAAGTTGGCTAAGCATCAATCCAAGTAGCATTGAGACATTAGACCTACAGCATACACAGCAGAGAAGGAGTATGCCAAGGGATTGCACTGAGACCTATACATTAATGTAAATGGGTTTCTCGCTACTAACAGAAGGAGCCACCGAGGTATACAGTATCTAACCTCTTATCAGCATGTCCACTGGAATGATGGTCTGGTAATGCATCGAATGTGAGACGCTTATTGACCAGAGTTTGCTCGCGGAATGCCACTACTGCCAAATCGCAAACTTCACCTGTAAAAAAACCGAATCTAGTTAGGTTATTTGCTTTAAATGAAAACAATGGTGGCGTTGCAAGCTTTGCAAGCATATTCAAGTTTGCAAAGAGAACTGGACTACATATTGTTACAATATAATTTCACGCTCACTGTGAAGTCTTTTAGCAACTTACATTGTTCAGGGAGGGTGACAACCACTTCAGTCGTTAGTTCTGTCATTGTTGAAAATATCATGGAGAGAGCAACGTCACGTGACTCTGACTCATCACGTGACCATTGCAAAGCTTCTACGGAAGAAGATTCATGGGAAAGACTGACCGGTAAAGCCGTCAAGAAGCCCAAGTAGCTGGATCTCATACAAACCGTGGAATAGATGTCCGGTAGGTCATTGTATGTGCTGCAATGAAGAAAGTTCCATTTTAGGTTGGTACAATAACTATGCTGAGACGATCACAGCAGCCTAATCTGCATGCAAAGCAATCCGAACATAGGTAGTTTTATAACGAAATTATTTTACACCCAAAGCTTGTTCACTTTGAGCGCCTAGCATATTAGTGGTTACACAGTGAGTTGGGCAAGCACTGACAATAACTGCCGAAGTCGTAGATCACTGCTTTGTTTTGTTTGAAAAGAACCATCCATGAATTTCGACCAACAGGGAGGTTATCCTAAAATTCTAATTACTGCTTAATAAGCATTGTGTTTTCTGGAGGTATTCAATGGAGTTTCACAGCTTAAGTCTACAAATAATAACAATTGGCAGAAGCACTTTGAAAGACCGAAAAAATGTGCATTGTTTGCCAGGGTAACTACTTTTTATACTAAGCACTAAAATGGGGGTATCAAGAAACTTTTCTACCCCTGCCTTTCTAATACCCTTTTCATCAACATAACATACCTTGTTTCATTAAGATCACCTGTAATCACATCATGTACATTCCCAACTAGAGCATCCCAGATACTGTAGATCACTTTGCAATCTCTATTGCTCAGTTTTTTCGTTGATTTTATTGGAGATTCTAGCATGAGTTTGTAGACCTGTAGCCATTCTGTAGACAACATAGGGATGTGGCTGTGTTTCTTCATTGTGTAGTCCAAATGATGTGCACTTTTCAGAAGAAGAACAGTGGAGTTTGGAGCTAGATCAGTTGTCGGATCAAGTGGAGCTAATGTTGTGTTTTGAGATCCTTGCCATACCAGTTGCTGAAAGAGTGTGAAAACAACCTTAGATCTACCTATGCTAGGCTCGTGAAACTACAGTTTTTTTTTAATGTTTTTTTAAATAACAACTTGCCAAAATGCCGCTATAGGGAAGATTTACCAATGTATAAAACAAGCGCAACAATAAAATAAGGAAAGGTTAATTACAAGTATGTCAATTACAATTTGGAATATTGTTATTTAAAATTTTACAAATGTAACAATTGTGTATGTCACATTCACCAGTATGTTTCAATACAAGGAATACACCTTAGAGGAAGACCTCGGATGAGTTCAAAGATGGGTAATTTTGACCTCTTTTTTTATGTCATAGAGGCCTCCAGAACCAACCAAACCACGCAGACAACTTCGGTACAACAATCCGTGACATGAATATATGCATGGTCCCGATAAAAAAGAATCCAATTGCAATAGCATAAAAATCTAGACCAAAATCCAAGTATTTCAAAGTGATTTCAAATCGGCCCAGCATCGTTTACGCGTTGGACACTTGTTAAAACATTGTATGAACATTTCCGACATCGCGCCGATGTCTTTACGATTTGGAATGCTATCTGGGATCCACTGCTGGTCAGTTTTCCATTCCTTACCTTATCGTAAATCAACCGCAGTGCTTCGGTCAGCGGTGTATCTGGACATAACGTCATGTTTAGATTCAACCAATCTGATCTCTTATTTTCTCTACCAGGTAAACATTCATAATAAGCAATCTGCTGATCTTCTTCGAAAGCGTACGGACATCGTTGGAGTCGACGACTTCCGACCGGGGTAGAGTCCCATTGCAATGTGCCTTTGTACTCGTCGTGAGTTACTTCAAGCTTGCAATAGTCTGAAATGAATTATTATTAATTACAATAGTCTGGCAATGTTTACATGCGTTGATAGAGTTCTGGTTCAAAGAAAAACATGGACAATATAAAAACATGCTCTCAGATGCTGGATAATTGTTTTTACTTCAAAGAAAAGTTCAGATATGAAGTGCTGAGACTCCAAGCTCCACAAGGATATAAGTTATGCCACATGTAAGAGTATTTAAGGTAATTTACAGCAATGATTTTTTACGAGCCCCTTTGCCGCTGTGTTTAAATTTTGAGAGGAATTCACCTGCGGTATGTGCCTCCCGCAACGGAGAGTGAAAATCGTAGTGCATTATGGGGGAAGCAAACTAGTGAATGAAAAAAGATTAGCGGAGTGGTCTTGTGGATAAGGATGAGCTCAGTTCCAAGCCAGCCAAGTAGTCAGCTGAAAATCGTGGTTGCGATGTGTATTTTGACTTGCTGTAATCTAATGAGGATTTCTCATAGACTTCAATCAATTACTTAGGCAAATTAGCAGATGGAGCAGAAGGATGAATAGATAGATAGATAGATAGATAGATAAATAGATAGATAGATAGATAGATAGATAGATAGATAGATAGATAGATAGATAGATAGATAGATAGACAGATAGATAGATAAACAGATTTATAGATAGATACATACATACATACATCCTTACATACATACATACATACATAGATAGCTAGATATTGCTCAAGTTTGGAATTGCATTGAACTTTCGGTAAATAGGCATGAGAAATACTAAATTATTTGCCCTTGGCACAAATGTATTCATTTTATATTTCAAATGTTTAATATTTCTGACAAACAACTTTGAAAATTCCAAATGCAGCCTGCTCAACCAAGATGACGTACATCTGCTAGACATCGACCAATGACAGATATCACTCCGATATGGCACCCAATCTAAGAACGTTTCCGAACAAAAAAATTACACTCACCCCTTCTGCATTTTAACGGAATGCCTTCCGAATCATGCAGCAACTTGTGGATCAAATTTTTCATATCCTCTGATTGCGTAACCGGAACGTTTACACTTTGGTTAAAGTCCAACTTCAGGATAACTTCGCTGTTTACATAGTGTATAACAAGGAGCCATAATATGGCCCATAAATGTAACTTATGAAGCATTTTGAGTGATGATTCAGATTGTACAGTCAGACAATCAATTGGAATAATGTAAATGAAGTATGATGTGTTATAATGTTTTACTGCAAATTAAAGTATTTGAGACAGTTTTTCTGATTTGCTTTAGAAGTTCTCTAAGATAAATATTCCAATAACACGTCACTCAATAAATAAAGTGTTATGAGATTAAATTTTATCCATGAAACTATTTAATATGACAAAAAATATTGTTATAGTTTTATATTCTTGTGTATTGCCTTTTTTTAATTTCATCAAATTAACTTGATTCGAAATACAAAATATATCCCCAAAAAGGTGTAAAAATATATAAAGTTTAAATAAAATCCAGTCTTGAACTAATCACAAATTTTTTACTTTAAGTCTAATTTCAGCAACAACATGCCAATAACTAAGTGTAACGTTTTCATAACATTCCAGTAACAAGCTAAATCCACTCGCAGACGAAGTTGATCCTGTCATGTCCCGCTCCACACTAATGCTTTGCAGGCACTCTGTTGATTTTATAGTCACGTGCACGTGACAGAAATGCCTACTTTCACCAGGAATAGCCAATTGCATTAGTTCTTATAATGAAAATGATAGGATAATGGGGATGGCGTCTGTATTCAATATATAAGTGTGCCTTGGCTATCAACGAATTTCCGTTGCCATGACAGCACAGGTGACTAAATGTAGACCTTGCATCTGGACTGATCATTGGCAATTAGTGAAACCATTGCTTTCTTTGAAGTTGCATCACAGGCTGTTGTGTTATATATATGTAGTGGCAATTCCCTTTTAAGACCCTTTGTCACACCAACAAAAATGTACAAAAATAATATTAAAAAAATGAGTAAAAATTGTACCTTTTAAGTAAAAAAAATGTTAAACAAAAAAAAAAAAAATTGTACCTTTTCAGTTAAAAAAAAAATAAATAAAAATAAAAAAAGGACTTGTTTCATACATTGTTTAATAACAATAAAATAACAATAGCAGAAAAACTTTTTGTGGCTAAAATTTCGTGGTTTTTTTACCACTGTTACATAAAAAATTAATAAATTGGCATCCTTATGTAACTATTGCATAATAGTAAAATATACAAGTGTTTGTAATAAAAATGTATTTTCATGAAGAAAGAACAAAAAAAAACATTTTAAGTTAGTCGCAATATTAGTCGACGACAAAATAATAATAATTTAAACTTTATATTAAAGACTTCACAGTTGTAAATATGTCATCAATTATAACAACAACAAGAGTTAGTTTTAAGTTTGCTGTGAAATTGAAAAAATTAATAAGTGCCTCAATCATAGGTTAAACATGTCCTTCGAATGTAGCTGCAACTCAGAATATAAGTATGCTAGAATTATTTGACCAAAAGTGATTCTACCTGTAAAAATGGCCCCATTGGGAAAATATTGGCTACTAGTGATGTTGTTGCATTAATGGTAATTACACAATTATATATGATTTACATTATATAGCCATTAATAATTAAACTTTATAAAAAAAAAAATTTAAGTTGTGCTTAAATTTTAAAGTTGTGCGCATGAGTTATCGAACTGTATAACATATTTACTTTAGTAACAGAAATATTTTCTTATATTTTAATATACATTTCATCAAAATATGAGCTCATAACTCATCCGTGAATAGCACAACCAAAATGATAGGTAAATCCCAAAAATATTAATTACATCATAATCCACTAAACGTCAATAACCCGAGTAATCAAAATATTAAATATGATATAAATATGATTCATAATTATCCTGTTATATATTAACACACACGATATTTGACATAAATGTACTGAAAAGGATTTCCTTTTTGTTTATTCGTTTATCTGTTGTACTAAATGACATTAAAATCAGTGAACAAGATTTATTTAAATCAATGCATTAGTCAGTTCCTGTGAATTAATTTATATATTATAAATCACTTAGCATTTTGTATTTAATTGCTATTCACGTAAAGTATATTAGAATAGACATATTTAAAATATTGCTTAAAAACTATTTAGTTTTCAAATTAAAAATCCTTTATTCAAATGTTTTAGAAACACTGACAAATCTATATCTTTATTATAACAAGAATGATTTTTGTTTAATCAACTGTCAGTGTAACATTTAACTTTAGTCTAAGAATAAAGGTGAACATTTTGGTATTTGTGACATTTAATTATTATTAATAACTAAATTTCTTAATATCATAAATATACTTACCTAATCCTGATTAAAATGACTTAAATCCCTTCTTTTGGGTTAAAATCTAAATAAATATTCATAATATAACCAATATTTATTTTCAATAAATTAATTATGGCTCAGATAACTTCATATAATCCTTCAACATTTCATAACATGTTGTTCAACCAAAAATCATTGTACTAACACATCTGCACGCAACAAACGGATAAATCCCCATTCAAGTATTGCAAATATTTCAAAGGATGAATATTGATGGGTAACCTTGACCCCTCGAGAAGTTTGGCTTTAATTGACAGGTCATGTGCCCCTTAAATATGTTAACTATCCACATACATCTGTGAACTATCTAGTATTAGACACCCACTGTCAATACATCATTAAAATCTTACTTAATTGTATTTATTTTACTGTTACGGTAGTCTGCCATCTATCCAGTAGAAGACACCACTGTAAACAATACATTGTAAATTTTACAATTATTGTATACATTTTACCGTTACAGTTAGTATAATGTTTTGTACATGTGCTGGCCGATTGTTGTACCCACTGTAAATACATCATTGTAAATTCACAGTAATTGTATTAATTTTACACTTCAATAAAATGTTTTGTATTTATACTTTTTGATTGATATGACCTACTTGAAGTGTTTCTTATATCATAATTATGTAAGAATTCACTAAGAACTTTCATCCTTCCTTACATACTGTCTTACTTCCTTTCTTACTTCTTCCTTACTTCTTCCTTACTTCCTTTCTTACTTCTTTCTTTACTTCTTTTCTTGTTTTCACTTGATTTACTTTCTTACTATACATACTTACTGAGAGCAAAGTTATCAGAAATGACCGCCATTTTCACCGTAAAATACTCCTGTCAAAAAAAGGACTGTTATGTTATTGTTATGTTACTGTAATCTTTTATTTTAAATCTCTGTGATATATACAGCAATTTTTCGCAGTGGCTCTATTTAGGTTTTACACTTTCATGATAACGTTGTTTATAGCCCTATAACACTAACAAGACTATAATTAATTTTTCTCTGACCTGCTTATCAATATCAATGATTATGTGATAAAATGTGATAAGATCAAATATTTTAATGAGCTCATTATGTAGGGGTTTCAAGCGTATTAGTTATTTTGGGGCAGAGTCTCCTTACAATATTCAATTAATCTTCAATTAAGCGTTTTCTTGCACATATTAGTTGAACCTCCCTGTGATATTATATATTATATATATATAATAGTATTTGTTTGGTTGAAACCCAGGCAGCTTAATATTCTTAAAAACAAAAGTGAGAGGGGAGAAGGGTCTTTGTTTCAGTGACTGAAGAAAAAAAAATCTAATATGCAAGAGTCAAATTATATAATTTATTAATACTCATTGCAACCCTAGTCTCTATGTGACATTGTTACTATTAAACCATGGTTTATAATCAAGAATTTGCAATGACCGTAATATGGGCACATGGTTATATGAATGGCCTTCATTTCTATCTGTAAAGAATGCAGGAAATAATTAACATAAGGTTGACAATTACAAGAATGTACCGAGTATGTGTTGAACAATTAAAAGCAATTAACGAGGAATGCGCTTACTGCCATTTGTGCGATACATGCCGAAAGACAGGAATTTATTCCGAATTTTTGCCGCGGACAAGTCTTTCTTCAAAATGATCATTATTTAAACTCTCTGTGTAATGCAAGTGACCTTAATTAGCTCACTGTGATCCATTAATAGTCATACCCTGACAGCATCCTACATTGGCTTGGTGTTGGCCCAATGTCGGACTGACGTTGCCCATATTAGGCCATCGTCCAGCTGAAGTCACATGCTATCTGAGTAGTAGCAGCAGTATAAGTATTAGTAGTATAGTAGTATTAGAAGTGGTAGTAATGGCAGTAGTAGTGGTAGTAGTGGTGGTAGTAGTAGTAGTGGTGGTAGTATTGGTAGTAGTGGTGCTAGTAGTAGTAGTGGTAGTAATGGCAGTAATAGTATTAGCAGTAGTAGTAGTAGTAGTAGTAGTAGTAGCAGTAGTAGTAGTAGTAGTGGTAGTAGTGGTAGTAGTGGTGGTAGTAGTAGTGGTAGTAGTAGTGGTAGTAGTAGTAGTAGTAGTGGTAGTAATAGTGGTAGTAGTGGTAGTGGTAGTAGCAGTGGTAGTAGTAGTAGTAGTAGTAGTAGTAGTAGTAGTAGTATTAGTTGTTGTAGCAGTAGTAGTAGTAGTAGTAGTAGTAGTAGCAGTAGTAGTAGTAGTAGTGGTAGTGGTGGTAGTAGTAGTGGTAGTAGTAGTGGTAGTAGTAGTAGTAGTAGTAGTAGTGGTAGTAGTGGTAGTAGTGGTGGTAGTATTGGTAGTAGTGGTGCTAGTAGTAGTAGTGGTAGTAATGGCAGTAATAGTAGTAGCAGTAGTAGTAGTAGTAGTAGTAGTAGTAGCAGTAGTAGTAGTAGTAGTGGTAGTAGTGGTAGTAGTGGTGGTAGTAGTAGTGGTAGTAGTAGTGGTAGTAGTAGTAGTAGTAGTGGTAGTAATAGTGGTAGTAGTGGTAGTGGTAGTAGCAGTGGTAGTAGTAGTAGTAGTAGTAGTAGTAGTAGTAGTAGTATTAGTTGTTGTAGCAGTAGTAGTAGTAGTAGTAGTAGTAGTAGTGGTAGTAGTGGTGGTGGTAGTAGTAGTAGTAGTAGTAGTAGTAGTAGTGGCAGTAGTAGTAGTAGTAGTATAGTAGTATTAGTAGTGGTTGTAATGGCAGTAGTAGTGGTAGCAGTGGTGGTAGTAGTAGTAGTAGTGGTAGTAGTGGTATTAGTAGTAGTAGTAGTAGTGGTAGTAGTGGTAGTAGTAGTAGTAGTAGTATTGGTAGTAGTGGTGGTAGTATTAGTTGTGGTAGTAATGGCAGTAGTAGTGGTAGTAGTGGTGGTAGTAGTAGTAGTAGTGGTAGTAGTGGTAGTAGTGGTAGTAGTGGTGGTAGTATTGGTAGTAGTGGTGGTAGTATTAGTAGTGGTAGTAATGGCAGTAGTAGTGGTAGCAGTGGTGGTAGTAGTAGTAGTAGTGGTAGTAGTGGTAGTAGTAGTAGTAGTAGTAGTGGTAGTAGTGGTAGTAGTGGTGGTAGTATTGGTAGTAGTGGTGGTAGTAGTAGTAGTGGTAGCAATGGCAGTAATAGTAGTAGCAGTAGTAGTAGTAGTAGTAGTAGTAGCAGTAGTAGTAGTAGTAGTGGTAGTAGTGGAAGTAGTGGTGGTAGTAGTAGTGGTAGTAGTAGTGGTAGTAGTAGTAGTAGTGGTAGTAATAGTGGTAGTAGTGGTAGTTGTAGTAGCAGTGGTAGTAGTAGTAGTAGTAGTAGTAGTAGTAGTAGTAGTAGTAGTAGTAGTATTAGTTGTTGTAGCAGTAGTAGTAGTAGTAGTAGTTGTAGTAGTGGTAGTAGTGGTGGTGGTAGTAGTAGTAGTAGTAGTAGTAGAAGTAGTAGTAGTAGTAGTAGTAGTGGCAGTAGTAGTAGTAGTAGTAGTATAGTAGTAGTAGTAGTGGTATTAATGGCAGTAGTAGTAGTAGTAGTATAGTAGTATTAGTAGTGGTAGTAATGGCAGTAGTAGTGGTAGTAGTAGTGGTAGTAGTAGTAGTAGTGGTAGTAGTGGTAGTAGGAGTAGTAGTAGTAGTAGTGGTAGTAGTGGTAGTAGTGGTGGTAGTATTGGTAGTAGTGGTGGTAGTATTAGTAGTGGTAGTAATGGCAGTAGTAGTGGTAGTAGTGGGAGTGGTAGTAGCAGTGGTAGTAGTAGTAGTAGTAGTAGTAGTAGTAGTAGTAGTAGTAGTATTAGTTGTTGTAGCAGTAGTAGTAGTAGTAGTAGTTGTAGTAGTGGTAGTAGTGGTGGTGGTAGTAGTAGTAGTAGTAGTAGTAGTAGTAGTAGTAGTGGCAGTAGTAGTAGTAGTAGTATAGTAGTAGTAGTAGTGGAAGTAATGGCAGTAGTAGTAGTAGTAGTGGTGGTAGTATTAGTAGTGGTAGTAATGGCAGTAGTAGTGGTAGTAGTGGTGGTAGTAGTAGTAGTAGTAGTGGTAGTAGTGGTAGTAGTAGTAGTAGTAGTGGTGGTAGTAGTGGTAGTAGTGGTAGTAGTGGTGGTTGTATTGGTAGTAGTGGTGCTAGTAGTAGTAGTGGTAGTAATGGCAGTAATAGTAGTAGCAGTAGTAGTAGTAGTAGTAGTAGTAGCAGTAGTAGTAGTAGTAGTGGTAGTAGTGGTAGTAGTGGTGGTAGTAGTAGTGGTAGTAGTAGTGGTAGTAGCAGTGGTAGTAGTAGTAGTAGTAGTAGTAGTAGTAGTAGTAGTAGTAGTAGTGGTGGTAGTAGTAGTAGTAGTGGTAGTAGTGGTAGTTGTAGTAGTAGTAGTGGTGGTGGTAGTAGTAGTAGTAGTAGTAGTAGTAGTGGCAGTAGTAGTAGTAGTAGTATAGTAGTATTAGTAGTGGTTGTAATGGCAGTAGTAGTGGTAGTAGTGGTGGTAGTAGTAGTAGTAGTGGTAGTAGTGGTAGTAGTAGTAGTAGTAGTGGTATTAGTGGTAGTAGTGGTGGTAGTATTGGTAGTAGTGGTGGTAGTATTAGTAGTGGTAGTAATGGCAGTAGTAGTGGTAATAGTGGTGGTAGTAGTAGTAGTAGTGGTAGTAGTGGTAGTAGTGGTAGTAGTGGTGGTAATATTGGTAGTAGTGGTGGTAGTATTAGTAGTGGTAGTAATGGCAGTAGTAGTGGTAGTAGTGGTGGTAGTAGTAGTAGTAGTGGTAGTAGTGGTAGTAGTAGTAGTAGTAGTAGTGGTAGTAGTGGTAGTAGTGGTGGTAGTATTGGTAGTAGTGGTGGTAGTAGTAGTAGTGGTAACAATGGCAGTAATAGTAGTAGCAGTAGTAGTAGTAGTAGTAGTAGTAGCAGTAGTAGTAGTAGTAGTGGTAGTAGTGGAAGTAGTGGTGGTAGTAGTAGTGGTAGTAGTAGTGGTAGTAGTAGTAGTAGTAGTGGTAGTAATAGTGGTAGTAGTGGTAGTGGTAGTAGCAGTGGTAGTAGTAGTAGTAGTAGTAGTAGTAGTAGTAGTAGTAGTATTAGTTGTTGTAGCAGTAGTAGTAGTAGTAGTATAGTAGTAGTAGTAGTGGTAGTAATGGCAGTAGTAGTAGTAGTATTATAGTAGTATTAGTAGTGGTAGTAGTGGTAGTAGTAGTAGTAGTAGTAGTGGTAGTAGTGGTAGTAGTGGTGGTAGTATTGGTAGTAGTGGTGGTAGTATTAGTAGTGGTAGTAATGGCAGTAGTAGTGGTAGTAGTGGTGGTAGTAGTAGTAGTAGTGGTAGTAGTGGTAGTAGTGGTGGTAGTATTGGTAGTAGTGGTGGTAGTAGTAGTAGTGGTAGTAATGGCAGTAATAGTAGTAGCAGTAGTAGTAGTAGTAGTAGTAGTAGCAGTAGTAGTAGTAGTAGTGGTAGTAGTGGTAGTAGTGGTGGTAGTAGTAGTGGTAGTAGTAGTAGTAGTAGTGGTAGTAATAGTGGTAGTAGTGGTAGTGGTAGTAGCAGTGGTAGTAGTAGTATTAGTTGTTGTAGCAGTAGTAGTAGTAGTAGTAGTAGTAGTAGTAGTAGTAGTAGTGGCAGTAGTAGTAGTAGTAGTATAGTAGTATTAGTAGTGGTAGTAATGGCAGTAGTAGTGGTAGTAGTGGTGGTAGTAGTAGTAGTAGTGGTAGTAGTGGTAGTAGTAGTAGTAGTAGTAGTAGTGGTAGTAGAGGTAGTAGTGGTGGTAGTATTGGTAGTAGTGGTGGTAGTATTAGTAGTGGTAGTAATAGTGGTAGTAGTGGTAGTGGTAGTAGCAGTGGTAGTAGTAGTAGTAGTAGTAGTAGTAGTAGTAGTAGTAGTAGTATTAGTTGTTGTAGCAGTAGTAGTAGTAGTAGTATAGTAGTAGTAGTAGTGGTAGTAATGGCA